>UESW01004271.1:1226086-1286679 GCA_900491605.1 Calamus simplicifolius
AGGATGACTAATTGTTATTTGCCTTAGTTTATAATCTCAATCTAATTTCCTTTAAAGAAAAAATAGATAATTATAATTTACAATCTAAGGATGAAAGTGGATCAAATAATATCTATTTGGATTTATTTTTGTATCCGAATCTATCTGGATAAGGACATAAATTTAAGCATCCTAGTAATATTTCTATCTATCAAAGAAAAATAAATACGGATATGAATAGACAATGATCAATCCACATCTAAATAGTTAGTTTTGCTTGCAATCTTATTTAATTTTATATAGCATCCATAAATTTTTAAGGAAAATAAATAGCTATATTAATATAATATTGACTTAATTTGCTTTCAATCTAGTGATGTCTTTGATTTTATAGTCAAAATTGAACTATTCAACTTATATCCATATTTATGTTTATACTTTTAATATCCAATTATTTATGTAAATATTTAAAATAATTATGATATAAAATTTTATATTCAACTAAAATATATGACTACAGGAAATCATGCTAACAAAAATAAATATATATATGGATAAACTAGTGATAAGTACATAAATACTAGCCATAAAAGCATTAATTTATAAACCAAATTATTATTATTCTTTTAAATTTAATAATTTTATGTAATATTTTTAAAAAAATCTACCAATAAGAAGAGCTTAATTTTAGGAGTCCAACGGTATAAACGGCACTCAAATCGGACTTGAAACGAGCTCAAAATGGATTTTTCAAGATTTAACCCTGGAATTGCAGGAAATTTAAAGCAGTCGCGGATAGGAGGAAATCATGTATTATGTTTAAGGCTGCGATTTGAACTTTGAAAGGAACAAATCTGATCTACGAAGATAAGGCGAGTAGTTAACGTGGATTACACATGGAGTCGATGCGTCTTTCTTCCTTATAAGAGAACACCATCGGAGGCACTTGATGAATCATCCAATAATCCTTTTATCCCTGTTCTTCTCTTGGTTCAGCCTTACTCCTATTTTTGTTTCCTCCACTCCATAACCCAAATCTTTTCATCTGATCTCCTTCCACCAACCATCATACCTTACATATTCAACCATCTTCCTATCTCAGGAAGCGAATCTGCAGAAGCAGAAAGCGAATTTGCGGAAGCAGGAAGCACGAAGCGGATTTGAAGATCCATCATCTCAGGAAGTAAAAGTATATTATATTTTTTATGTAATCTTTTAGATACTATGAAATAAAATATTTATTTATGTTTACTTTTTATTGAATGTTCTTCAAGCGAAAATAATTTTTGACTGATCTATTCTCTAAAAGGAACGGGCCATGATCAACGGGTAGGGGCCATACTCTAATTAAGATAGATCATATCTTAATTATTTTTACAACCAATCATCTGTTTATTTAAATATTTAATTACATAAATTTATTTCAAGATAACTACTCAAAGTTCCTTGGATTCGATCCCTTACTCTAGCTACTCCACCTAAGATTAGTGGAATTAATGTGTTTAAATCACGCGTCAGATTTTTGGCGCCGTTGCCGGGACTTAAGTGCAGTTATTAAAAAAATATTAAAAAAATTTATCATGAATTTTTTATTAATTTTATTCTTATTTTTAGTTACCTTAATTGTTAGATTTTCTTATTTTCTTTTTAACATAAAAAATTATTTTTCTTCTGATCATAAATCTACTTTTAACCTAATCAACTTTTTTTTAAATTAATGTAACTTAAAGAACCTGAAAGAAAACCCTAAGATACTTTTCATAAAATATAATTAAATTTTTAAAAAAATTAAAATAAAATAATAAAATAATAAAATTAAAAAAATATTTTATTTATTTTCTATGCTTAGATTGACTTAGGTAAATGTATTTTCTGCAAAACTTAAATTTTTTTCCATTAACAACTCATAATTTATTAGGAAATTAAAAACTTAATCATAAAAATCTAAATAAATAAAATAATTAGATAATTTTGTTTGATAACTTTAAGAACTTGACATCTGCTTGTTGCATAATATTTTCATAATTAATTTTAAGGGCACAAACCCCTAATCAAGATAAGCTGGGGAGTTGATCACCCTTCCTTGGCCCACAAACCATATTCTTCATTTTGCATTAACCCAAGCCTTTAACTATAAAATTAACTAGACATCAGCCCCTAAGGAACTCGAGCTCACTAGGATAAGGCACCCGAAAGAGTTGGACTGAGTCGGGATTGACTGACTAACTAGTGTCTAGAAAAGAAAAGGAGAGTGGTTATTTAATTGGTTCCGTTTGCTTACCTAAGGCAAGCAACAGGGGGACCCCCATTGACCTTACCCTTAACTGGCTAGTTGATCAGTTAGTTTTTGACATGGAGAGCTCCAAGGCAGTCTTTGAAGTTAGGAGATGTCTAAATTTAGGTTAAGCTTTGTTAACTTGATTGCTATTAATTATTAAATCCTAATTAAATTAGTCTTCATTGCTCTTAGTTTTAGGAATCTCTTAGGATACTTCTTTTAGAATCTTCTCCTTTCTCTTCTATTATATTAGTTTAATTTTAAAAAAATTGAATTACTATTTACTTTAGAGTACACCAATAGGGTGTATGCTTGGTCAATCGTTACAACCTAACCTCATACCTCTAGATCCTAAAATAAAAAGAACCTTTAGAGTAAACAGACTTAGAATTATGGACCCTAATAACGAAAATGATCCACCACACCAGTTAAAGGAGTATTTCACTCCTTCAAAATATACATACTCTCTATGCATTCAAGTGCCCCAAGTGGAGGCCACTCAATATGAGATCAAGTTAAGTGTGATTCAAATGTTACCTTCATTTTATGGACTTGCAAATAAAGACCCTTACAAACATCTAGATGAGTTTCTTGAAATTTGTTCTACCATAAAAATTCAAAATTTTTCTGACGATGCTTTTAGACAAAGCCAAATATTAGTTAAATTCTTTATATACTATAACAATTTCAACTTAAGACCATCTTCAGAGAGAGTTTCTTAAGAAATACTTTCCTATAGGAAAAACTAATTAAATTAGAAAAGCTATAACAAGTTTTTTTCAGTTAGAGAAAGAAATGTTTAATAAAATATGGGAGAGATTAAAAGAATTGATTAGAAAATGTTCACATCATGCTATACCCAAATGGCAACTGGTCTAGTGCTTTTATGATGGTTTGACAGAAAAGCATCGGCAAATGGTTGATGCTTCATGTGGTGGGACATTTATATTGAAGAATGAACATGAAGCTTGGCAACTCTTTAAGACATTGAGTGAGAATTCATTACATTACATGTCAATTGCATGTAGAGACTCTCCTACAGGATCTAAAAGAGGTGGAATATATGAAATAGGTCATTCTATAGATATCTATACTAAGGTAGATGAATTGTCTCAGAAACTTGATCGAATTCTACAAGTAAGCACCTCTTCCCCATCTATTCAAAATCATGAGGTTTGTATAATTTGTTCAAGTCCGACCCATTCTATAAGTGATTGTCCAGCCACATACCAATTTTCTGAGCTTGTTCAAAAGTAAGCCCACCAAGCCCAAACCCAAATGGCTGCTATATCAGAAAATGATCCATATTCAAATACTTACAATCCTGGCTGACGAAATCACCCAAATTTTTCTTGAAACCTCAATCTGTCATCAACCCAATATCAATTAGGCCTAACTATCAGGAGAACCAATTCAAAAACATGTCGTATTTCCAATATCCAAGCATCCCACAACCTCTGCCAAGTAATCATAATCCTACTTTCGAAGACAAGGTGCTACAAACACTAAAGGGGCTAGAAATGAGTACTCAACTCCTTCACTCCCATACTCAGTCTATTGCCAAGCTAGAAACCCATATAGGTCAGCTAGCAACAGCTTTCAGTAGGAGGGAGAAGGGTAAATTACCCAGTCAGCCCATTAGTAATCCAAGAGAGCAATATATGGCTGAGAGCTTCACTAGTCCAGAAACTTCTCTTGAACATGCCAAATCTGTCGTAACCCTTAAGAACGGAAAAACTTTAAATCAGCATAAAGTGACTCAACAAGAAGAGCAGCTCATGCTGACTAAGCCAGAAAGAAAAAATATTTTAAAAAAAGAAGAACTAATTGATTCAACACCCATACTTAAGGCTCCATTTCCAAGTGCTTTAGAATCTTCTCTATCTTTTGATAAGAAGAATATCAAGATGAATGAAATATTAGAATTGTTCAAACAAGTTCAAATTAATTAACCCCTTCTTGATGCAATTAAACAAGTCCCTGCTTATGCCAAATTTCTAAAAGATTTATGCACTCAAAAGCAAAAATCTAAGGCACACATATCGAAGAAAGTCAATCTAACTAAGCAGGCCAGTTCAATCTTTCAGTAAGTTACTCCACTCAAACTTAAGGATCCTGTAACTCCAATTATATCATGTGTCATAGAAAACCTTACGATTAAGAAAGCATTGCTAGATTTAGGTGCAAGTGTTAACCTTCTCCCAAGTTCAATGTATGACTTATTTTGATTTGGAGAATTGAAACCAACAATGATAGCCCTGCAATTAGCTGATCGATCAATTAAGGTACCCCATGGAATACTGAAGGATGTGCTGGTTAAAGTGGATGAATTTTATTTTTTAGTAGACTTTCTAGTTTTAGATATGGAATCTGGTCACAACCCCAGTCAAATACCAATCATTCTAGGTAGACCCTTTCTAGTAACTATTAATGCTTGTACAAACTGTAGAACTGGGGTCATAGATGCATCTTTTGGAAATAGAAAGTTGAGGTTGAATATTTTTAATGCATCTCTAGGACCACCTCTATACGACCATAATGAGATCAACATGCTAGAGGAAATTATAGATGATAAGACCCCTACTTTATTCGACTCAGATCCTTTACCGGCATGTCTGATACATTTTGGAGTGGATGATTTTGATATTGATGGATATACTAAAGAAATAAATGCAATTTTAGAGCCATCCGATTTTAGCATCATTTTCCCTTGGACGGTAAAATATGACCAATTACCTACACACTCTAGTACACTAATGGTACCCTCTCTAGAAGCACTACCTTTCCTAGAGTTAAAGCCTCTCCCTGTTACGTTGAAATATTCATTTCTTCGATCCAATGATACATTTCGTAATCATTACATCTGATTTAACTATTGATTAGAAGACTAGCTTTTAGGAGTGCTCAAAGAATATAAGGATGTGATTGGATGGTCCATTGTTGATCTGAAAGGAATTGACCCCTCCATCTGCATGCATCATATTCATTGCGAGGAAAATGCTAAACCTTATAGAGACATGCAGAGGAGATTTAATCCTATTATGAGAAAGGTTGTAAAGAAAGAGGTAGTAAAATGGTTAGAAGCAGGGATTATCTATCCAATTTCTAATAGCAAATGGGTAGTTTCACCCAAGTTGTACCTAAGAAATCAGGAATTACTGTGGTGAAGAATGAAGAAGGAGAATTGCTTTCAACTCGTACCACAACTAGTTGGTGAGTTTGCATAGACTATAGGAAACTGAATAACGTTAGTAGGAAAGATCATTTTTCGCTACCTTTTATCGATCAAATCTTAGAACGATTAGCTGATCAGTAATTCTTTTATTTCTTGGATGGTTATTCAGGGTATAATCAAATACTAGTCTTTCCTAACGATCAAGGGAAAACCACCTTCACTTGTCCTTATGGAATGTTTACTTTTAGATGCATACTATTTAGACTTTGTAATGCGCCTGCTACATTTTAGCGATGCATATTGGCAATTTTCTCAGACATGGTAGATAAAATTTTGGAGGTATTCATGGATGATTTTTCAGTATTTAAGACCACTTTTGAGGATTGCCTTAATAACCTAGCTCAAGTATTAAAATGATGTAAATAAACAAATTTGGTGTTAAGTTGGGAAAAGAGCCATTTTATGGTCCGAGAGAAAATTATTTTAGGCCACATTGTTTCTAAGAAGGGGATTGAGGTAGATAAGGCCAAAGTGGAAGTCATCTCAAAACTCCCACCTCCAACTTCAGTCAAACAAATACGATCCTTTCTTCGTCATGTTGGATTTTATAGGAGATTCATCAAAGACTTTAACAAAATTTCTAGACCTTTGTGCAAATTGCTTGCCAAAGAAACCCCTTTTATTTTTGATGATAATTGTTTGAAATCCTTCAATACTTTTTGTACAGCTTTGACCACAGCACCAATTATCAAGCCTCTTGATTGGTCCTTTCCCTTTGAAATCATGTGTGATGCATTAGATTTTACAATTGGTGTAGTGTCAGGACAAAGAATCAATAAGGAGCCACATGTGATTTATTATGCTAGTAAAACCCTTTCAAATGCTCAACTGAACTATACTACTACTGAAAAAGAGTTATTAGCTATTGTGTTTGCTCTAGAAAAATTTTGATCATATCTTTTAGGATCTAAAGTTCTGGTTTACTCTGATCACACGGCCCTTAAATACCTCTTATCAAAGAAAGATACTAAACCGCAATTGATAAGATGGATTTTTCTTCTATAAGAATTTGACTTAGAGATCCGTGATAAGAAGGGTTCTAAAAATGTGATAGCTGATCATATCTCCAGAATTTTAGTTAAACACACATCAAGCACAGATGAGATCATGGAGAAATTTCCTGATGAACAACTTTTTTTAATTTCTTCTGGTCTTCCCTAGTTTGCCCATATTATCAATTACTTAGCAACATGATAAATTCCTTCTCACTAGTCTAAACAAAAAAAGGATAGATTTTTTTCACAAGTATTATTTTTGGGAAGAACCTGAACTGTTTAAGCATTGTTCTGACCAGATAATTAGACGATGTGTCCCTGAGAGCAAATTCAAAAGCATACTTAACTTCTGTCATACCCTTGCTTGTGGAGGACACTTTCGTGGAAAGAAAACTGTAGCAAAAGTGCTGCAGAGTGGATTTTATTGGCCAACACTTTTCAAGGATGCACACGAGTTTAGCCGAAACTGTTTGCGATGCTAGCAAATTGAATATATTTTCAAGAAAGATATGATGCCGCTGACTCCCATATTAGTAGTCAAAATTTTTGATGTTTGGGGGATCGATTTTATGGGACCTTTTTCTGTTTCATTTGGATACGAATACATATTGGTTGCAGTAGATTATGTGTCAAAATGGGTTGAGACCATAGCAACCCGAACTAATGATCATAAGGTTGTAATCAAATTCATTTAATATAATATTTTTAGTCGATTTGGGTGCCCAAGAGCTATTATTAGTGATGGAGGTAAACATTTTACTAATAGACACTTTGAGAACTTAATGAAGAAATATGGGATAACCCATAAAGTTGCAACACCATATTATCCCCAGACTAGTGGCCAAGTAGAAATCTCTAAGAGGAAGATCAAACAGATTTTAGAGAAGTTGGTAAGGCCCGATAGAAAAGACTGGTCAACACGTTTAGATGATGCACTATGGGCTTATCGTACTGCATTTAAAACTTCCATAGGAATGTCTTCTTACCGATTAGTGTTAAGAAAAGCTTATCATTTGCCAGTAGAATTGGAACATCGTGCATTTTGGGCTATTAAACAGTTTAACTTTAATATGAAAAATACAGGTTCCAATAGGAGACTTCAGTTGAATGAGTTAGAGGAGCTACACAATGAAGCGTATGAAAATGCTAAAATTTATAAGGCTCGAACTAAAGCATATCACGATAAATACATTTGAGAAAAACCTTCGAACCTAATCAAAAAGTTTGGCTCTTCAACTCAAGACTAAGACTTTTCCCTGAAAAACTTCGCTCCCGCTGGGATGGACCCTTTCTTGTAACCCAGGTATTTCCCCATGGGGTGATAGAACTCAAAGATCCTAATCAAAGAAATATTTTTAAGGTGAACGGTCAATGATTGAAGCCTTATATGGATGGAATTAATGATGAGAAGTTAGTTGAATCTATTGACCTTTTAGATCCAGTATCACCATAATTCTAAGCACAGTTTGGCTGAAGAATTTAAACTTTTAAAAATAAAAAAATAAAAAATGATTTGATTTGCACATGCAACTATTATTAAATGATGTTATGAATAATATTCTTCATTTATTTATTTTCATTTGAATTATTAATTTCACTGCATATGTTTTTTTTCCATGGATATTGGATTGCAAGATATGTGAAGTTATACGATATTTATCTTAATAATTTTTAACACACATGAGAAACCTTGATTAGGAATTTAATTCAGTATTTCTATATTATTTATGGTGAAACCACATCCAAGAAAAAAAAAATTTATAAGTCTAAACTAGAATTTGGAGGCAAAGAAAGGCTACACGAAAGATATTTAACATATATTTAAGTTTATCCATCAATTAATGTCCTTTGTTGGTAAGATTCTCAATATTACATAATGCAGTATTTGAAAATTTGGAATGAACTTTTAATATTATTATTAAGTTGCTCCTAGCTTAACAAGCAAAATGCCTACAACAGCTATGTAAACCATATCTAGAGGTGTATAAATTTTTTTGTGCGATCAACTTAATTATATCATTATTTATATTATTAAAACTCAAATGTTAATTACGTAGTCTCTCCAAATATTTAAAATATTTTAAAACCCAACATGATATATAACCATTATTTCTTTAGTGAGCTGTGTGATTGGATCCCCTTGAGATCATAATAGCTATCATAACAGCAACTGCTAGTTGTCAAAAATGAAAATGACAAACAATAATAGAGAAATAATGTTGTTGTTTATTAAACTCGCACTTTATCATTGAAAAGAAAAGAAAAAAAAAAGAAAAAATTCCTGAAAGCACTTGCAAAATTTGTAGTGCTCAAATAGGATAATAATTCCATGTAATTAATTGCGTGTTGTTATTCAAAATAGAAGCTAGAGGACGACTCAGTGTGCATTCTGGACAATGCTATATCATGCTCATGTTTTTCACATATATTGCAGTACATATTTTCGTCACTTATATCCAAGATTTATTGAGGAGGAAAGAGACTTCTTTGCCTCTCCTATATATCCTGATCACTGTTTTATTACTTCGTCTCTGCTCCCGTGTTACTGGCCCACAAGGCATTGGATCCCCCATTCATGGCTGGCCTCCTTGAAATTATTTGATCGAGCATTTGCATCCATTTCCTCGTCAATTATTATAAGTTCAGTACTTCGTCATCCACTATTAATACACCATCTACATGCATGCACCTCTCTCCCATCATCAAATAGAAAGGAATTAATTACGAAAAATCCTTTATATATAGCGTCCCGGTTTGGGTTGTGTAAGAGAGAAATAAATTAAAGGCGCACGAAGCCAATGGCCGCCATTTCAAGCTTAGCCCTCGCAGTACTGGTGGTGTGTGCCATGGTTGCCGCCATGGCCCATTCCACCCTCCTCGCCCAAACTCCCCGAAAATCTACGTGGACGCCCACAACAAAGCACGGCAGGAGGAGGCGGGCGTTGGTCCGGTGCGCTGGAACACCACCCTCGAGGCCTACGCCAAGAAATACGCCAACAAGCGGAAACGCGATTGTGCCCTCAAGCACTCCAACGGGCCCTACGGCGAGAACCTCTTCTGGGGCTGGGGGGGGAGTACTCGGCCGCGGACGCCGTCGACGCGTGGGTCAGGGAGAAGGAGTGGTACGACTACTACACCAACACGTGCGAGCGTGGGAAAGTCTGCGGGCATTACACCCAGGTGGTGTGGCGCGACTCGACCCAAATCGGGTGTTTCGGGTCAAGTGTAACGACGGCGCCGTCTTTATCATCTGCAACTATTACCCACCGGGCAACGTCGCCGGGGAGCGCCCCTTCGGTGAGGAGGTTTTGGCGTGGCAGTGAGTGAGCGGTACAAATGTTAGCCCGTTGTCTCTGTGGAATTAATAAGGCTTGGATGCCAAAAACAGCATGATATATATATATATATATATATATATATAATATGTGACGTGAGCATCAGCAGTACGTTGCTTGCATTATTATTGTATGTCAAGTTTTCATTAATAAGGTGACACTGAATAATAGAAGGGTGATAGGAGACCGCAATGCATGTATGCGAATGGCAATTATTTTACCTAAATATATTATGATCGATGCAAAATAATGACATGCAGGCCCTGATGCAGTAAAGGAAGGATTTTAACAGCGCTAGCGGTATATTATTTTGGAGGGCATGGTTTGATCATTAAAGATATATATTTATGACAAAATTACAAGAGTAAAAATGAAGTAGTGGCAGTGAAAGCTTCGAAATAGGCCTAGTAATTTTCAGGTTGGGCTAAGTTTGGGCCCATAAGCATATATAGCTTCCCATCCGTCATGGCTCTGCCATCTAACGGCTTTGCTCGCCCAACTAGTGGTTTTTAAGTATCTCATATTCGTTGAACTATGTTCATGTCTTGGAGTGCTTCATCAGGATAATAATGGCATGCAACCGGATTTTACCATTCATATATAATAGAAGAGCTTGAAGCAAGCATGCATGCATTCCTTGGATTGTTCCATTGGGCACAAGGTTTTCAAGCAAGGAATAACGTCATACAATGCACCATATTTTTGACATACATATATCTTAAAGTCTCTTGCATTATATTCAAACTTAGGTGAAAACATATTGTTTAGATATTCTACATGCATAGATGAAAGTCTTCTCCCCGATTCCCTCTTATTTCCTATGAGGCATCGGATACTCCAAATAGATCATTGGATCCCATCCAACCATGGACCGCATGACATGGCATGAGCTAGCTTTTGCAACCATATCATTGAATTCAAATCCGAAACCCCTCTCAGTTTTAGTGGGGTGGTAATACATCACTAAGCCCTATTGTAACATTTTTTTTCAAGTTGAGGTGCAGGAAATAGATGGAAAATTAACAATGCATGTATCTTTAGCTTGGACATCTGAACTTTAAATTAAGGTACGTCATCAGATTGGTTGTTTAGGTTTCATCCTTCCCCCCTTTTTTGACGTAACAGTAAATGCTGAACTGCTCAAGTGAATAGAAAAAGCGAATACCCACGGCATTTCCAGTACTCGATTCGCACGGGTATTGGGCTTGCTCATATATGGGCAGTTAAGCTCCGGTCATAGCGTTAGTATTTTTTTTTAATTAACAATATATTAAAAAAATAATTTATTATGACGAATTAATTTATCGTAATACGTATAAAAGTTATCATAATAAATTATTATGATAATAAAAATTTTATCATAATACATTCTAAAATTATCGTAATAAATTATTATCGTAATAACTTATTACGATGTAAATAATTTTATTATAATAAATAATATGTTATGATAAAAATATATCATCGTAATAGGTTTTTATTAAAAATATATATTTTTAATAAAAACCTATTACGATAAATTAATTTTACCGTAATAGTATGCTATTATGGTGAATTATTTTCGCCGTAATAACTTATAACCTATTACGACGAAACTATTTCGCTGTAATTATTACGACGAACATGCTTCGTCATAATAAGTTAGAAATTATTACGATAATTAATTTCATCGTGCGAAATTAATTCATCGTAATAACTTCTAACTTATTACGATAAACTATTTTCACCGTAATAGCTATCTATTATAACGAAAATAATTCATCGTAATAAATTTTTATTTTATTTTATTTATTTTGCACCTATTACAATAATTTAATATAATATTAAAGTAATGATATTAGAAATATTTTTTTGCTTCAAAATTTTTACAAAAAATTTAATAAAAATTTTCATTCATTTCAATAAAATCATCATATACAATGTTTTTAAAAATATATAATAAAAAAATATATGTACTATGGAGTGGTGCAGATACCAAAGTTTGAAAGAGGCTTCGATTTAATTCAGTATGGCTTTAATTCTTTCATATGTCTTGTAAATAGAGTAATAATTTTACTTCTTTGAATTTGAGTCATATAATTAAAATTAGTTTATTTCAATTTGGATTCTTGAGTCCAAATAGGATCAAATTGGTTTGTATTTAGTGAGTTTAGTAGTTGGATCCAAGAGAGGTATGGAATTGGATTCAAGGTAAGTAAGTGAGCTTGAAGATTGGATGCATTCAACCACTCCAACAAATCAATTCAAGGTGGATGCCACTTCAGTAAGCATTGTTGGATGCCATGTCAACCTCTTGGGGTACACCTCATCAAGCTACATCACCACATGCCACGTCACCAAGGAGAATTCAAATTCAAAGGAGCCGCCCACTTTTTTTTTCTCTTTTTAAGCTTAGTTATAAGTTGTTTCAACCTTCCACCCTTATAGCTAGCTTAGGTTGCAACTTTCCATGAAAAGCTTCACGTAATTTGAATTTTTAAAAGTCCTTTGGAGGCTTATAAATACTACTCCAAGCTCTCTTGTAAAGATAATTGATGATGAATAAAAGTTGAGTTTATTTTCTTCCATTTGTGTTAGCAAATTTCCTTTGAGAGGGAGTGGGTGAGAGGCCCTTAGCTACTGTTTATTTTCTTCCATTTGTGTTGGCACATGTCCTCTGAGAGGGAGTAGGTGAGAGGCCCTTGCTACTTCAAGAAAGTCATCTCTACGCTAAGATCCATTAGCTATTCTTCATCCCATCCCATCTTCCAAGGTGCAAGAAGACTCCACAAAGAAGGCCAACCAAGCTACCTCAAATCCGCCAAGATCCTCGGAAATTCTAAGTTCCAAAGAAGAAGGTCTTTCATAACAAGAAATAGATACAAGAAGTCCTGCAACTAGAGAAATCTCCTTGTCATCCAAGAACTTCATCCTTGAGTCTAAACCTTTCAATCTCTGATATATTAATGGCCGGATACCCATCTTTCAACATTTTTTGATCTAAAATATTTGAATAACTAAGCCCTAGTTTGTGTGGTTTCTTAGCCACAAAGATCCTTTCTCTTTACTATTTTGAAGGATTCTCCTCCAAGTCTAGTTTAACATGCAAATCCCTCATAAAAATTTCTGCTCTTTTACATGAAAATGTAGCCTAGCTTCATTTTATTTTTCATTTAGTTATTACTATCTCCTTCTAGATTGCATCATTTCACTTCATCCATCATCAAATTAGTATCAAAGCATGGCTGGTTAGGGCGAAATTTCTAATTTTTGCTTACTCGTTGGATTATCTGAACATTACAGTATATGGTCTGGTATTTTAATTGTTGCAGTGTGTAGAAAATTTAAACTTTTATGATTTTTATTTTGATAGATTCTTTATAATTCAAAGTATTTTTTTGAATTTTCTTAGGCATTATCTCGGACTGTAGATTTTTTGCCATCCGAAATAAGGCATGAGAACAGGTTCTGTTCTATTTTTTTTTTTGACGTGACTCAGTTCTAGGAACTTTCCAACAAAGCAATGAATTTTAAATTTAATTTCCTTTCACCTGGAGTTCATCATTGGGTTAAGAGTGTTCTGTAAATTTTTCTGAATTTTTGAATATGTTACATAACACTTCCCTACCTCATTTTGGAGTTGCAACACACAGAAAATTCTGCACATAATTTTAGGATTCATATGAATATTGCATACATCTCATGATAAATCAAGTTAAGGGCATCAATATGACATGGGGGTAGGATTTCATCACATGTCCTTAGCCCAAAACCATAATCCTACATAACGACCTTAGCCTTTAATTAAAAAAAAAGAATTAGACCCAAATTGCTCTAGTGAGCTAGGGATACCCACTGGTCGGGTTCAGGCTAGTGTCGAGTCACTATGTCAATTACTCTGTATGTGCTCCATGCTTAGTGTCTAGAATGGTGGTTCAAGGGCTTGTGTGCTGGTCCGCCTCTTGGCCAATCTAAAATTGGTGTCTTGAGAAGTTTGACGCAAAATCTGATGAATGTATATTCTTAGGATGTTCCACTTCTAGCAAAGCCTATAGAGTATTTAATAAGAAGTATTTAACGGTGGAAGAGTCAATTCATGTAGTTTTTGATGAATCTTTAGCATCAAGTTCTGAAAAAATAGATGATGAGGAAGATACAATTTTCTTTGAAAGAGATATTGAAAAATTGAATATAGATGTATCTTCAGATCATGAACCAGAGGCTAAGGATGATGATTCACCTAAGGATGATGGTGTTGATACTACTTGTAATGATGTAGATCTACCTAGAGATTGAAGATATGCTTATGGTATCTAAAGAACTTGATCATAGGTGATCCATCTCAAGGTGTAAGAACTAGATCATCAATGAGAAATATTAATAATCATCTTGCATTTGTTTCTCATATAGAACCTAAAACTATCGAGGAAGCTAAAAATGATAGTAATTGGATGTTAGCTATGCAAGAAGAATTAAATTAATTTACTAGGAATAAAGTATAGACCCTAGTTGATAGACCCAAAGGTCATCCTGTTATAGGATCTAAATGGGTATTTAGAAATAAATTAGATGAAAATGACACTGTAATTAGAAATAAAGCTAGATTAGTTGCAAAAGGATATAATCAAGAAGAAGGAATTGATTTTAATGAAACTTTTGCACCTGTTGCTAGATTAGAAGCAATTAGATTATTACTTGCATTTGCATGTCATATGAATATTAATTTATTTCAAATGGATGTAAAAAGAGTATTTTTAAATGGTTTTATAAATGAGGAAGCTTTTGTTGAACAACCATCTGGTTTTGAAGATCATGAATTTCCTAATCATGTTTTTAAATTACACAAAGCACTTTATGGTTTAAAACAAGCACCTAGAGCTTGGTATGATAGGCTAAGAAAATTTCTAATTGAAAATAATTTTCTAGAGGAAATGTTGATAAAACCCTATTTTTGAAAAGAAAAGATAAGGATTTATTGGTAGTACAAATCTATGTAGATGATATAGTATTCGGTGCTATTAACAATCTTCTCTGTCAATAATTTGCAAAGTTAATGCAGGGTGAATTTGAGATGAGCATGATGGGAGAACTTAACTTCTTCCTTGGACTACAAATCAAACAAGAAAGAGAGGGGATTTTTATCAACCAAACAAAGTACACTAAAGAAATTTTTAAGAAGTTTGGTATGGAATCAGTTAAACCTTTTGGAACTCCTATGAGTCCTTCATGCAAACTGGATAAAGATGAAGATGGTAAGCAAATTGATCAAAAATATTACAGAGATATGATTGGTTCTCAACTTTACCTAACAGCAAGTAGACCTTGAAGGAGAAACAATCCCCGAGGCATGCATATTTTAAAAAAATTTGATAACAATTATCATTGCGGAATTTTAAAGATTATATACTAATCTATCTAACATGCATCAAGATCATATCTTTGCCTTGTATATATGATCGATTGATCCAAAATATGCATATAAATAAAAAAATATCAAGATCATATCTTGATCTTCAAGATGACTAGTCATACTACTTATCTTGAAGCCTGCCTTAAGATCTAGGGATCAAATCACTTACCTTAAGAACAGTAGGTAAATCCTTATTGCTCTGCAGCCGTTCAATCGTCCGGCCTCTAGTATCGTCCACGCAAAGCCTCGAATGATCGGATTTCCGGGAGTGCTAGCTCGCGAAAAAATAGCTTTGCTGATCTTGAATCCTCCCACTTAAATCTTCCTCTAAGATCCACCATGCTTCCACTAACACCAAATCACCAGATTTTTTATTCTAACCTTTTTAGAATTACAATGCATGACATATCGTGTATTGTTGTTCTGTGTATTATGGTGAGGGAATGCCTCTATTTACCGTCTCAATTTAGCCTTAACATTGAATTCTGACATTAAGAATTCCGTCGTTTGGTAAAAGCGAAGAGACGCCGAAGGTGCGGCGCTTGGTTTAATTCCGACGTTCGGTGAAAACAAAGAGACGTGGCTAAATCCGACATTCGGTGAAAACCAAAGAGTCGTGGCTAAATCCGACGTTCGGTAAAAATTAATGTTAGGCATTAAATTCTACATGAGAATTTAATCTCTCATGAGATGAGATTTTAGCCATCTCATCATATGAGATCCTTTATGCGAGAGGTTTAGATTCAGGTGATGGTTTAATCTGATCTGAATTTATTTGACTGAACCCATATAGATCATGGTCCAAGCCCAAATCAAATTTGGCTAGTCCTGAATCTATTTAAATCCAAATCAAGTCTAATTTCAAATCAATATTTGAAATTGACTAGTCCTTCTAATGGACTTAAACCAAATTAAATCTTATTCATTTGTACTTAACCCAATTGAGATAATTCAATCAATCAAATTGATTAATTAAATCATATACGATTCTCAATCGTTGATCAGCAAACAGATCATCCTAGGAAACTTCTATGCGTGTGACTCTCTAGGTTCGAACCTAAGCCGATAGCATAGAAATAACTTTCTATACTAATCGATGTGCCTATCTAGCAATGGAACCCGACATCCGGTTAGGTCGAAGAGTTGCCGAGCAAACTCCAAGAACCCTAAGAAACAGTTACCGTATAATTCATCCTCTTGACCACAAATGCTAAGGATGGCTTAAGAGCCTGTCAACTCTAAATAGCAAATCCATAAAGTGATTTCAACTTTAGTGATCATGTGACTTTCACATGAAGTGCCTTGGCCAAGGTCTTGCTAAATTGAAACACAAGCATTTCTCCTTTTAACGGGATAGGTCAAATTCCATCTTGATCCACAACTGACTACCACAAGTACTTGACTGCACCCAGTAACCTTTCGTAGCTGGATTAAAAATCCAGGAAGTCCGGCACCTAAGTACAATGAGTTGCTTGTAAGCCACTGGTTGTGATCTTCAGGTCTGAAGGATACTTATACCTATATCTTCTCGGATTAACTCTTGACAGTAGAGTATCCGAAAATGAGTCACGTTCGGTGAAATGTACTCCTACACTTCCACCTGTATGTCATACTAGTGTCTCTACACTCCTTGGTTAAGAGGACAACCAACAAATATGATATACAACGTCCTATAATTGATAGTACTATGGCCCCGTCATAGTATATCATTTGGTCGCGAACTCTTTTAAGGACCTTCAAAGATAAATCCTCCTTTATCATATAGGAAGATCCTGAGGGCTTCATTACTATCAGGAGTATTAAGAAGATGTTCTTGTAAATAAACTGCCAAATAACTTTTATTAATATATCAATTTATATACATTTACATTAGCACATCATCAAATGATTGGCTTTAGGATACAATTCCCAACAAACTCCCACTTAGCCTAAAGCCACTCATTACAGTATCTAATACCCATCTTCAACTTATAGTTGTCAAACTCCTTGATGCTGAGTGCTTTAGTAAATGGGTCACCTAGGTTTTCCTTTCCATCAATCTTCTGAAGATTTATGTCACCTCGGTCTACAATCTCTCGAATAAGATGAAATTGGCGCAGTATGTGCTTGGTGCGCTGATGTGCTCGTGATTCCTTTGCTTGAGCTATGGCACCAGTGCTGTCACTGTACAACAGGACTGGTCCATCTATGGAAGGTGTCACTCCAAGCTCGGAGATGAACTTTCGCAGCCACACAGCTTCTTTCGCAGCATCTGATGCAGCGATGTACTCTGCCTCGCACACCGAATCTGCCACTGTATGTTGCTTGGAACTTTTCAGCAAACAGCTCCACCATTCAGGATAAACACGAAACCCGATACACTTTTGCTATCATCATGATCTGATTGAAAACTGGAATCAGTATATCCAACAAGTTTCAAATCAGACTCTCCATAGACTAACCACTGGTCCTTAGTATTTCTCAAATACTTAAGGATTGTCTTAACAACTTGCCAGTGTTTTTCTCCTGGATCAGATTGGTATCTACTCACAACTCCTAGTGAGTATGCCACATCTGGTCTTGCACATGTCATAGTGTACATAATCGATCCCACTGCCGAAGCATATGGAATTCGACTCATACGTTCTCTTTCATTAGGAGTTGTTGGACAATCCTTCTTAGAAAGATGAATTTCATGGCCTATCGGAAGATAGCCTTTCTTAAAATTCTCTATGCTAAACCTTTTTAGCATGGTGTCAATGTACGTAGATTGGGATAAACCAAGCATCCTCTTAGATCTATCTCTATAGATCTTCATCCCTAGGATATATGATGCTTCTCCCAGATCTTTCATGGAGAATTGTGATGATAACCATGTCTTTATTCCTTGTAATGCAGGGATATCATTCCCGATTAAGAGAATATCATCCACATATAATACAAGAAATACAATAACGGAATCGTTAGCCCATTTATAAATGCAAGGTTCTTCTTTATTTTTAATAAAGCCATAAGATTTGATCACTTTATCAAATCGTATGTTCCAACTCCTAGATTCTTGCTTAAGTCCATAAATAGACTTCTGTAGCCTGCACACTTTAGACTCGTCTTCAGATATAAAACCTTCAGGCTGTATCATATACACCTGTTCTTCTAAATCACCATTTAGAAAAGCGGTTTTAACATCCATCTATCAAATCTCATAATCGAAGTGTGCTGCTATAGCTAGCATAATCTGAATGATTTCAGCATTGCCACAGAGAAAACGTTTCGTCATAGTCAATACCATAACGTTGACGATACCTCTTAGCAACCAGACGTGCTTTATAGGTCTCAACCTTTCCGTCTGCGCCTCTTTTCCTCTTGAAAACCCACTTACACCCTATGGGTTTTATCCCTTCGGATGGGTCAACTAATGTCCATACATTATTCCTTCATGGAGTCAAGTTCGGATTTCATGGCCTCAAGCCATTTATTAGAGTCAGTCCTTTGCATAGCATCCATATAGGTGATCGGATCCTCGTTCTTCTTATCGAGTTCAACAGGATCATCATTTTGGACCAAGAAACCTAAGTATCTGTCTGGTTGATGTGGTACTCTACCAGATCACCTTAATGGTACATCTAAAATGGATTTTGAGTTTGATCTAATCAACTCAGATTCTAAGGGTTCACTGGTTTGTGTTGTTCCTTCTACTTGATGAACTTCCTCAAGTTCAACATTAGAGCTATTTGTTCCTTCACTAAGGAACTCCTTTTCAAGAAAAACTGTTCTATTACTAATGAACAACTTTTGTTCTTTAGTATTGTAGAAGTAATATCCTTTGGTTTCTTTCGGATAGCCGATAAAAAAAAATATTGTCAGATTTGGGTTCAAGTTTGTCTGATTTTGCACGTTTCACATAAGCTGGACACCCCCAGACTCTCAGATAGGTAATAACCAATTTATGTCCATACCACATCTCATATGGAGTTTTAAAAATAGACTTACTTGGAACCTTATTAAGAATATGAGAAGCTGATTCTAATGCGTATCCCCAAAATGATATTGGCAAGCTCGCAAAACCCATCATGGACTGAACCATGTCTAACAGAGTTCGATTCCTTCTTTCTGACATACCGTTATGCTGCAGTGTTCCAAGAGGAGTCCATTGGGAGAGAATCTCATTCTCTCTTAAATATGTCACAAATTCATTGGAAAGGTATTCGCCTCCTCGATCTAATCAAAGGGTCTTAATACATTTTTCTTATTTGTTTTTCTACTTCTTTATGACATAGTTTGAATATTTCAAACGACTCAGATTTATGTCTCATAAGATAGACATAGAAAAACCTAGAAAGGTCGTCTGTAAAAGTTATGAAGTAGTAATATCCACCTTTGGCACAAGTGCTCATTGGTCCACATATATCAGTATGTACTAGACTTAATAGCTCTTTGGCTCTTTCACCTTTTCCAGTAAAAGATGACTTGGTCATTTTACCAAGAAGACATGATTCACAGGTAGTTAATGATTCACAATCATCAACTCAAAGGATGCCCTCCTGAGTTAACCTGTTTAATCTGTTCTTATTGATATGACCTAGCCGATGGTGACAAAGATAAATGTCTGTGACATCAGTTGTTCTAGGGCGCTTACTTGAATTATACACAACATTCACAGGCTGTGATAATATATAATGCCATTAAATAAATGCCCAGTCATTACAGTGACTCCATTCATAATGATATTCAAAGTAACATCCTTTATTGAAATTTCATAATGACTTTTGGCTAGAATGCCTACAGAAATTACGTTCAACAAGAACATTGGACAAAAATGACAATCATTTAGTATAATGACATTTCTATTGAAAATTATTTCAAGAACTCCTAATACCAGAACTGGAACTAATCTTCCATCGCCGACATTAAGGAATTTTTCATTGTCCTCAAATCTTCTGGTGACCTGTAGTCCCTGCAATGAATTGCAAATGTTAAAAGGACTCCCGGTATCTAATACCCAGGTCTGATTATCATATACAGAAAAATTATAAGGTGTTATCATATAAATACCTTGTTGAGCAACATCTTGCTCCTTTTTCTTCTTTGGCCTGTTTTGATCAAGTGTGGCAATGTAAAGAGGACAGTTCCTCTTCCAGTGCCCTTGCATCTTGCAGTGAAAGCATTCAGCTTGACTTTTATTAACTTTCTTCTTCTGCATCTGACCCCTTATAGATGTCCTAGCATGTTGCACCTTTTTATTATTCTTTTTCTTCTTCCCTTTTCCAAAGGATTTACGCCCTACCTTAGATCCTTTAACCACATTAACCAAACCCTTAGAGAGATGGTTATCCTTCTTAAAGTTCTGTAACAACCCTAACAAACCGTGGTAGTTGACTGCAGGCTTTGTCATTCGAAAATGAGTAAGGAAAGGTCGGAAGATGGAGGCAAGGAATTCAGGATCGCATCTTTTTCCAACTGCTCATGTAAGGGAAAGCCGAGCTTGCTTAGGAGTTCTATCTTCTCTATCATATACAATACATGATCAGTGACATGAGATCCATCCCTCATTCGAGCATTGAAAATTGCACAACTAGTCTTGTGCCTTTCAACATCGTCGGGTGTGCCGAAAGATTTATTCAACGCTTGAATGATTTCTTCTGGCTGTGCATTATCGAACCGGCGACCGAATTGATCGTTCATTGCTGCTAGCATGATACAACGCACGCTAGTTCTATCATTGAGCCACTTCTGATAAGTGTCTCTCTCAGAACTTTGGGTGTTTGCATCAGGTATCTTTGGTGCAAGATTATTCAGAATATATAGAATCCTCTCATGCTCAAGGATGATCTTAAGTTTTCTGAACCAGCTATTGAAATTGGAACCATTCAACTTGTTACTATCCAATAGGGACATTAATGATAAATTAGTGGTCATGTTCTGCATAAGGAAAAATTAAAGTTTATTAGTATATAAATTGATTCAGTCAAAAGACTTGGACTTTAGTCTAAAGATTTTCTCACTATTTTGTTCAAATTGGCAGCCTCTACACTCCAATTCGAAGAATTATTCTTAATTCTTTAGCGGGCACTAAGATCTACATAAACTACATATAGGCCCAAGTGAAGCTTGGCTAACCCATATGCATCTAAGAGTAGGTTTAAAACCAATTGTTTCCCAAACAATTCTTAGTGTTCAGTTTTGCCCTATATACCTCTTCAGCAGGCATGAAGTGTCTCCACTGAAAGTTCTGGTTAGGTCCAACCATTAATTGATATAATCAGTGTAACCTATCAATAGACAACCAAGCCCGAGTGAAGCTCGGCTCACCTGACTGTTTATTTAATAGTTACGCTGACTTATCATATAATGAATGATAATTTCGATGGTTGACAAGCACCAGGCATGGAGTGCCTCCAATGATTATCAAGACATCGGACTCATTATCACCCACCTTAATGGGAGGCTATGATCTAGTTATTATATTTAAGGACCTAATAATTTTAGAGGATTTTAATAATATGAAGATAAATTGACTAATCAAGTTCTTCCACTGAATCTATAAAATCGATAGAATGAAACAAGATTAAGTCAGGTTAAGTGGCATCTAAATCAGTCAGACTGATTTCCTTACAGGCATGGGTCAAACCAAATCAGGTAAATGATCTGAATCATAAATGGTTCACCACATTGACCAAGTGAGTGAGATCGATGGGAGGGATATGCCATTAACTCGTTAAAGATGCATCAATACGAGTAGCTCCCAATTAAAAATCATTCGATCATTGATCCTAGAGCAACTTGCCAACCCACCTTGACATCATATGGTTAACCAATTTTGATTTGACCATATAAGAGATTTATGCTCAACCACGGAGCCTAATCTACTTCCATTTAGTTTAATCAAAAAGAAGGACATGATCAACTACAACTATTGTTTGATTTAGAGCATTCTTAACCTAATCTAATTAGATTTGATCAAATACTCTTACAGTCCAGTTGATTTAAACCTTAGAGTCTAACCCTTTATGGACCCGATTTAGCTAACCCAAAGGATTAAATATATTTCATGTTTACATGTCATATATTTCAATCAAGCATCATATGTATTATGTTACTATTCATAATTCCTATATTTAGATCATATCTAAAGAGATTATGAATTAACATTTGACATTCAAATTAGACTCTCATAAATATTTGTATGTTTCATAACATAGACATCATGCCATCATATATCATATCTATGTTTTATACTAAACATGCAAATATCATGTTTTATATAACATCAACATGTATCAAATATAAAATATATTTTGAGAGTGTGTATAATCAATGTTTTGAAGCCAAAGATCAATTTAAATTATCATGACAATATGTCACAGAATACCTCGTTGAATGGATAATTTGGATTTTCAATCCATCTGTGACCGAATAGACCTAAGATTTATTTTAGCCTTGATTACACAATTAATAGGAGCATTAATTTACATGCAATAAATTAAATCAATACGAAACCATCGCTCTAATACCATTTGAAGGGAGAAACAATCCCCTAGGCATGCATATTTTAAAAAAATTTGATAACAATTATCATTGTGGAATTTTAAAGATTACATACTAATCTATCTAACATGCATCAAGATCATATCTTTGCCTTGTATATAGGATCGATTGATCCAAAATATGCATATAAATAAAAAAATATCAAGATCATATCTTGATCTTCAAGATGACTAGTCATACTACTTATCTTGAAGCCTGCCTTAAGATCTAGGGATCAAATCGCTTACCTTAAGAATAGTAGGTAAATCCTTATTGCTTTGCAGCCGTTCAATCGTCCGGCCTCTAGTATCGTCCACGCGAAGCTCCGAATGATCAGATTTCCGGGAGTGCTAGCTCGCGGAAAAATAGCTTTGCTGATCTTGAATCCTTCCACTTAAATCTTCCTTTAAGATCCACCACGCTTCCGCTAACACCATGCTTCCGCTAATACCAGAATCACCAGAATTTTTATTCTAACCTTTTTAGAATTACAATCCATGTGTATTGTTGTTCTGTGTATTCTGGTGAGGGAATGCCCTCTATTTATAGTCTCAATTTAGCCTTAACATTGAATTCTGATATTAAGAATTCCGTCGTTTGATAAATGCTATATCAAACTCATGTTTTTCACATGCAGTACATATTTTCGTCACTTATATCCAAGCTTTATTGAGGAGGAAAGAGACTTCTTTGCCTCTCCTATATATCCTGATCACTGTTTTATTACTTCGTCTCTGCTCCCGTGTTACTGGCCCACAAGGCATTGGATCCCCCATTCATGGCTGGCCTCCTTGAAATTATTTGATCGAGCATTTGCATCCATTTCCTCGTCAATTATTATAAGTTCAGTACTTCGTCATCCACTATTAATACACCATCTACATGCATGCACCTCTCTCCCATCATCAAATAGAAAGGAATTAATTAAGAAAAATCCTTTATATATATATAGCGTCCCCCGGTTTGGGTTGTGTAAGAGAGAAATAAATTAAGGCGCACGAAGCCAATGGCCGCCATTTCAAGCTTAGCCCTCGCAGTACTGGTGGTGTGTGCCATGGTTGCCGCCATGGCCCATTCCACCCTCCTCGCCCAGAACTCCCCGAAAATCTACGTGGACGCCCACAACAAAGCACGGCAGGAGGAGATGGGCGTTGGTCCGGTACGCTAGAACACCACTCTCGAGGCCTACGCCAAGAAATACGCCAACAAGCGGAAACGCGATTGTGCCCTCAAGCACTCCAACGGGCCCTACGGCGAGAACCTCTTCTGGGGCTGGGGGAGGGAGTACTCGGCGCGGACGCCGTCGACGCGTGGGTCAGGGAGAAGGAGTGGTACGACTACTACACCAACACGTGCGAGCGTGGGAAAGTCTGCGGGCATTACACCCAGGTGGTGTGGCGTGACTCGACCCAAATCGGGTGTTTCCGGGTCAAGTGTAACGACGGCGCCGTCTTTATCATCTGCAACAATTACCCACCGGGCAACGTCGCCGGGGAGCGCCCCTTCGGTAAGGAGGTTTTGGCGTGGCAGTGAGTGAGCGGTACAAATGTTAGCCCATTGTCTCTGTGGAATTAATAAGGCTTGGATGCCAAAAACAGCATGATATATATATATATATATATATATATATATATATATATATATATATATATATATATATATATATATATATATATATATATATATATATATATATATATATATATATGCTTATAAAATGTGACGTGAGCATCAGCAGTACGTTGCTTGTATTAATGCATCGGTAAATTTTTTTAAAAAATAATAATAATTTGTCAACGCTTTAAAGCGTCAGCAAATTTGTTATTTTTTTTAAAAAAATAACAAGCCCAAAAGGGCAGGGGTCGTCGGAAGAAGATGCAGCGGCTTCTTGAGAATGATGCCGAGGCTTCACTACTCGCCGGTGAAATCATGACGGTCCCACCGGATAATCTCCGACGCCATATACTCCTCCGTTCCTACGAACAAGTTTGACTTCCCCGAAGTTGACGATAGGGTCGACTTGCTGCTAGCGGACGATGAGTCCTTCGGTGAGTCGATGAGCTCCCTTAATTTTCATCCTCTGAGCTTACCTTTTGGAACTGCGTCTTAAAGAAAGAGCAAGGAGAAACTTGAACAAATTGACAAGCTAACTTCGAAAGTGATCGAGATCGGCCCAGGATTCCAGTGAGATAACAACAAAAAAAAGATAAAAAGATTATTCTAAACTTACTAAGCTCAGGTGTACCCACAAATCCAAATAGCAATCGATATCATTTCGTAGTTGAGCCATCAAACTGGACTCCCTTTATTTTCTTCAACTTAGTTGATGAGAACCGATCGGCTCCTCACGACACGCCGGAATTTCAGAGGAAGCAGAGTGGAAGCGCTTCTTCTTTCTGCGAGGTGGCGATGGGAGAGGATCGCGGTGGCGGTGGAGGTCAGATTTCTCTGGGTAGTTTACCACGATCTTGCCGGGAGCTTGCAGGAGAGGTCAAAGTCGATGAGCATCAGATGGCCGTTTTCGTGGATCAAAACATTCTCGGGCTTCAGATCTCTATAGACGATCCCCAATCCGTGCGGGTACTCAAGCGCGAGCACCATCTCCGCCGCGTAGAATCTAAGGGAGATCAAAAAGAGCACCAGATTTAATTTAAGAATTTGGAAAATTTTCTGAAAAATTGGATAGATTTGAAGACTGGGAGATGGAGAGTGGGGAATCTCACCGGATGACATCGTCGGGAAAACATCTGCTCCATCTGGCGCCAGCGGAGAGTATTGAGATCGCCACCGGAGCAATGCGGGATGACGAAGGCGACGATCTTTCCGGGTTGGAATTAGAATCTTTTAACTTTGACAAGATGGAAAAGTGTTAATCAAAGCATCTAATCTTCAAGAAAGCATCCACGGAAAAGAATAATAATAATAATAATAATAAATGGGTACCCACGATCGGCCGGATTCGGTGGCATCGTCCGTTTTCAACCTTCAATGGTGCAAAATAAAACCCTCGCTGCTCAAGTGTCGTTCTCATTACCATAACTCCCTCAGGTGGTGATGGCAGACCAACTGCCGCCGTCGCCACTGGACTTCGGCGACTGATGAGGGCCGTCACCATCCTTGGCCATGGTTCCAAGGGCATCGTCTTCCTCGTCCACATCCCATCCTTCCCCCAAGCTACGAAGCTCTGGTGACAGAGCTTTGACCGAGATCAACTCCAAGCATGGTATCGAAGCTTCGGCCAAAGAAAAGAAATACGAGAAGAGGGAGGAGGAGAGGGAAAGAGGAGGAAGAACGAAAGAGAGGGAAGAAAGATAGGAATGGGTTTTCAAATGGGACGGTCGTTGTAGTTGCCGCCGGAGGCCTGATAAGCCCGGAAGAAATAATCCATGGCAAAAACAGGGCCGAGGAGGAGGAGGAGGCAGTTTGATTTATGTTTGATCTTCTGAAATTTTTTGGCGGTTGCTTAAAAATTAAAAAAGAAGTCGAGGTGGGAAGTAAAAAAATACATTACCGACGCTTAAAAGCGTCGGCATCAGAAATCGAGCATCCGTTAAAACTCATTATCTTTTGGACGCTTTTCAAAAGCGTCAACTTGATTCGGAAACTATCGTAGCGTCAGAAAAAAAGTGTCGTTATTCATCCATTTTGTGTAGTGATTATTATTGTATGTCAAGTTTTCATTGATAAGGGGACACTGAATAATAGAAGGGTGATAGGAGACCGTCATGCATGTATGTGTATGACAATTATTTTACCTAAATATATTATGATCGATGCAAGATAATGACATATATGGCCCTGATTGATTAAAGGAAGGATTTTAACAGCGCTAGCGGTATATTATTTTGGAGGGCATGGTTTGATCATTAAAGATATATATTTATGACAAAATTACAAGAGTAAAAATGAAGTAGTGGCAGTGAAAGCTTCGAAATAGGCCTAGTAATTTTCAGGTTGGGCTAAGTTTGGGCCCATAAGCATATATAGCTTCCCATCTGTCATGGCTCTGCCATCTAACTGCTTTGCTCGCCCAACTAGTGGTTTTTAAGTATTCTCATATTCGTTGAACTATGTTCATGTCTTGGAGTGCTTCATCAGGATAATAATGGCATGCAATCGGATTTTACCATTTATATACAATAGAAGAGCTTGAAGCAAGCATGCATGCATTCCTTGGATTGTTCCATTGGGCACATGGTTTTCAAGCAAGGAATAACGTCATGCAATGCACCATATTTTTTGCACACATCTTAAAGTCTCTTGTATTATATTCAAACTTAGGTGGAAAGATATTGTTTAGATATTCTGCATACACAGATGAAAATATCCTGGAAGGCAGGAACAATGACATCAACTTTTACCCAAGTCTTCTCCTCAATTCCCTCTTATTTCCTATTACGCATTGGATACTCCAAATAGATCATTGGATCTCATCCAACCATGGACTGTATTGTTGGGATTGTTTTCAATACATATTATTTTGAAAGAGAAATTAGGGTAAAGAAAAGTTTTCTCTCAAAAAGAAAAAATAGATCCTCGATTTTATTAAGCACATCACCATATAAATATTGTTTCTTGTTCTACGAATAAACATAATGCTTCTTATCCATATGAGGCTACCACACCAAAGCATAATAAAATAGGCCCATTATGTAAAAGCCCAACTCAGACTAAATAAAATAAAATAAAATACTAAAAACTAACAATCATTATATTTTAACACTCCCCTTTAATGGTTGTTCTTGGAGACCCATGAGATCTCTAAAGTGAATGAATTTCTTTTGGGTAGTGCCTTAGTGAAGTATCTGTAATTTGATCTTGAATCTTCATATACTTGACTTCAATTTCTTTTTCTTCTATCACATCTCTTATGAAATGGTACTTAATTTTGATGTGCTTGGTACGGCTATGATATATAGGATTCTTTGTCATAGAAATGGTATATTTGTTATCACATAGCAGAGTTGTAGCTTCTTCATACTTTTTACCCATATCTTCAAGTATTCTTCTCAACCAAATTATTTGTTGTGCTACCACAGTAGTTGAAACATATTCTGCTTCAAAAGATGATAATGTCATGTATCTTGCTTCTTGAATGCCCAAGATATAACACCTGATCCATAAAAGAATACATAACCTGATGTGCTTTTTATGTCAATAATGCTTTCAGCCCAATCACTATCACAAAACCTAAATAACTTCATAATATCATTCTTGTTTCTTTTATACATGATTCCATAATCTATAGTACCTTTAATGTATCTCAAAACTCTTTTTGCTTGTCCAAACTGAATATTACTTGGCTTTTGCATAAATCTGGAAAGTAAACTTGATGCAAACATAATATCTAGCCTTGTAATTGTTAGATATAATAAACTTTCAATAATGCTTCTGTATATTATGTATTGGCTTCACCACTTTCATATTCTTTCATCAACTTCTTATTTACCACAAAAAGTTGTTTCTACAATATTGTAATTTTTCATTTTGAACTTCTTGAGAATGCCTTCTACATACTTCTTTTGACTGATAAATATACCATTTTTTCTTTGGCTGATTTTAATTCTTAAAAAATAATGAAGTAACCCCATATCGTCCATTTCATATTTTCTCATCATATCACTTTGAAAGTCAAAATCATATTCTCATTGTTACCAGTAATAATTAAATCATCAACATAAAAAGAGACAATGAGAATATCATTACCTTGCTTCTCACATAAAGTGTTGGTTCACTTGAACTTCTTAGAAAATCTTTTTCATTGAAATAGGTGTCAATTTGAGAGTACCATGCTCTGGGTGCTTGCTTCAGCCCATACAATGCTTTCTTCAACTTGTATACCTTGCTTTCTTGACCTTTGATGATGAAGCCTTGAGGTTGTTCAACATAAATTTTTTCTTCCAATACTCCATTCGAAAATACTGACTTTACATCTAGTTAATGTAGTTTCTAACTTTTATGTACTGCTATAGAAATAAGAATTCTAATTGTATCATGTTTAGAAACAGGTGCAAAAGTTTCTTGATAATCAATACCAGATAATTGAGAGTATCCCTTTGCTACCAATCTTGCTTTGTGTCTTTGAATGGTGCCATCTGGATTATGTTTTATTTTGTAGATCCACTTTAAGCAAATGACTTCCTTATCACTTGGTTTCTTCACTAATTTTCAAGTTTTGTTTTCCTCAATCATATTGATTTTTTCTTGCATTGCCTTATTTCATACTTCTTCATGCATAGTATTTTCATAAGTTTCAGGCTCAATCATGCAGAAATTATAAGAAGCATAAATGTCACTTAATCTTCTAATTTTTATAGGAGTAGAACTTGAAAATAGACTTGAACTTGAAGTTAAAAATGGACTTACACTTGAAGAAGTTTGTGGTGAACCTTCAACCTCATTTTTTTCATTTGAGCATCATAAATTTCTTCATCAAGAGAAATAATATTTTCTTCAACTTTCTTTTGCTTCCAATCCCAAGCAACTTTCTTATTGAAAATAACATCTCTGCTTATGATCACTTTATTTTTCTTTAAGCTGAAAAGTTTGTACCCTTTTGATTTAGAACTGTATCCAACAAAGATGCATTTTTCACTTACTTCATCAAATTTGTGTCTCATTTCCTTTGAAATATGTGCATAGCATAGACATCCAAAGATTTTGAAATGCTTCACTGAAGGCTTTCTACCAGACCAGGCTTCAAATGATGTCACATTTTGAAAAGCTTTTGTTGGACATTTATTCATCAGATACACTACTATATTCACTACTTCTGTCCAATAAGAATTTAGAAAGCCTTTGTCTTTGAGCATAGATCTAGGCATCCCAATAATAGTACGATTCTTTCTTTCTGCAACTCTATTTTGCTTTGGTGCATAGCCAACAGTCAATTATCTTTGTACACCATCATCTTCACAAAACTTCTCAAATTCATTTAAATTATATTCACCACCTCTATCACTTCTCAACACCTTGATATAATGCCCACTTTGTCTTTCCATAAGATTTTTAAACTTTTGAAGATAAAAAATGCCTTTAATTTATGTCTCATAAAATACACCCATGTCATCCTTGAATAGTTATCAATAAAAATAATAAAGTAGATGTTACCTGCATGAGAAGAAGTTTTCATAGGTCCACATATGTGAGCATGAATAAGCTCCAATGGTGCTTTGGCTCTCCATACATGCTCTTTTGAAAATGTCTCTCTATGTTATTTTCTAAGTGCACATCCTTCACAAGGTTCTTCCTTGTCATGTATTGCTGGTAGACCATACATCATATTCTTTTAATGTAAACTTCTTCAATTTTGAAAGTTTAAGTGCCCAAACCTTTTGTGCCATAACCATGACTCATCATTTATTTCCATCTTCCATGCCGCATCCTTTGCACAGTGCAAAATAAGAGAAAACTTCTATTTTTCTTCATCTTGATATTTACCATAAGTTGTTTTTCATCCCTCTGTCATATAATTTAAAAATATTATCTTCAAAGTGTACCATGTGCCAATGCTCAATCAATTGTCCAACACTCAAGAGATTCTGCTTTAAGTCTAAAACAAGTAAAACATCATGAAAGAATTTTCTTCCTTTCTCGGTATTCATTGCAATTATGCCTTTGCCTCTTGCTTGGACTAGAATACCATTTCCCATCTTCACTTATGAAATTGAAGAATTGTCAATGTCAACAAAAATAGATTTGTCACCAGTCATGTGATTGCTGCATCCATTATCAAGTTACCACACATTATTCCTTTGCTCTTCTGCAGTTTGACATGCATATAGTATGCTTTGTTGACCTTCATTTTCTTCTGAGAAGTGTGCTTGCTCATTTGCTTTGTACTTACAATCTTTTTTAGCATGTCCAAACTTTTTACAATTATAACATTGGGGTTCCCCTTAAATCAGCAATCTTTTTCAGCATGAAAAGACCTTTTACATATATTACACCTTTATTGAGTGCTCTCATCATATTGCCTTCTTAAAAAATTATTTCTTTGCATTTCTCTATCTCTTCCTTTCATATTTCTTCCTCTTTCTTTACTCTGATTTTTACCTCTGAATGACTCTCTTTTGATTGGAGCATGACTAGATGATTCTTTTTGAAATTTTTTATCAACTACTTTGAGTTTAGATTGAAATACACTTTCAATTGATGATACTTTATGCCTAAACAATCTTTGCTCATGAGCTTCAAAAGATCCCATCAATTCATGAATATTAAAATAGAAAGATCTTTATATTCTTCAACAATTGTAACTATTGTATCAAATTTTGGAGATAAACTAGCCAAAATTTTCTCACATATTCTTTGCTCGGTGATGGTTTCACCATAGCTCTTCATTTGATTAATAGTTTCCATAATTTTGAAGAAATAATCCTTCAAATTTTTATTTTTTTACATTTTCAAATTATCTAACTCTCTTTTTAGAGTTTAAAGTTTGATAGCTCTCACCTTGATGTTGCCTTGAAATTCCTCTTGCAAGATGTCCCATGCTTCCTTTAATTTAGTGGCTCTAATAATTTTGGAGAAAAGTTTTTCAGACACAGCTTGTTGGATAAAGAATAGGGCTTTGGCATCCTACTTTTTATAATCCTTCAGTTGCTCCTTTTGATGATTTGTTGGATTAACTGGCTCTTTGTACCCGTTCTCTACTAGATTCAATACTTCTTGTGAAATAAAAAGGGTCTTCTGTTAGAAAATTATTTTTGATTTTATAAAAATCCTTTTCTAGAAAATGCTAAAAAATTAATCTAAAAATTTAAATTCAAAATATAAACTAAATATAAAAAGAATTTAGCTGGTCGAGGCGTGTTAGACATTGCACTAAACAATGTCTAGATGATTCTTTTTAAAATTTTTTATCAACTACTTTGAGTTTAGATTGAAATACACTTTTAATTGATGATACTTTATGCCTAAACAATCTTTGCTCATGAGCTTCAAAAGATCCCATCAATTCATGAATATTTAAAATAGAAAGATCTTTATATTCTTCAACAATTGTAACTATTGTATCAAATTTTGGAGATAAACTAGCCAAAATTTTCTCACATATTCTTTGCTCGGTGATGGTTTCACCATAGCTCTTCATTTGATTAACAGTTTCCATAATTTTAAAGAAATAATCCTTCAAATTTTTATTTTTTTACATTTTCAAATTATCTAACTCTCTTCTTAGAGTTTAAAGTTTGATAGCTCTCACCTTGATGTTGCCTTGAAATTCCTCTTGCAATATGTCCCATGCTTCCTTTAATTTAGTGCCTCTAATAATTTCGGAGAAAAGTTTTTCAGACACAGCTTGTTGGATAAAGAATAGGGCTTTTGCATCCTACTTTTTATAATCCTTCAGTTGCTCCTTTTGATGATTTGTTGGATTAACTGGCTCTTTGTACCCGTTCTCTACTAGATTCAATACTTCTTGTGAAATAAAAAGGGTCTTCTGTTAGAAAATTATTTTTGATTTTAAAAAATCCTTTTCTAGAAAATGCTAAAAAATTAATCTAAAAATTTAAATTCAAAATATAAACTAAATATAAAAAGAATTTAGCTGGTCGAGGCGTGTTAGACATTGCACTAAACAATGTCTAGATGATTCTTTTTGAAATTTTTATCAACTACTTTGAGTTTAGATTGAAATACACTTTCAATTGATGATACTTTATGCCTAAACAATCTTTGCTCATGAGCTTCAAAAGATCCCATCAATTCATGAATATTTAAAATAGAAAGATCTTTATATTCTTCAACAATTGTAACTATTGTATCAAATTTTGGAGATAAACTAGCCAAAATTTTCTCACATATTCTTTGCTCGGTGATGGTTTTACCATAGCTCTTCATTTGATTAACAGTTTCCATAATTTTGAAGAAATAATCCTTCAAATTTTTATTTTTTTACATTTTCAAATTATCTAACTCTCTTCTTAGAGTTTAAAGTTTGATAGCTCTCACCTTGATGTTGCCTTGAAATTCCTCTTGCAAGATGTCCCATGCTTCCTTTAATTTAGTGGCTCTAATAATTTCAGAGAAAAGTTTTTCAGACACAGCTTGTTGGATAAAGAATAGGGCTTTGGCATCCTACTTTTTATAATCCTTCAGTTGCTCCTTTGATGATTTGTTGGATTAACTGGCTCTTTGTACCCGTTCTCTACTAGATTCAATACTTCTTGTGAAATAAAAAGGGTCTTCTGTTAGAAAATTATTTTTGATTTTATAAAAATCCTTTTCTAGAAAATGCTAAAAAATTAATCTAAAAATTTAAATTCAAAATATAAACTAAATATAAAAAGAATTTAGCTGGTCGAGGCGTGTTAGACATTGCACTAAACAATGTCTAGATGATTCTTTTTGAAATTTTTTATCAACTACTTTGAGTTTAGATTGAAATACACTTTCAATTGATGATACTTTATGCCTAAACAATCTTTGCTCATGAGCTTCAAAAGATCCCATCAATTCATGAATATTTAAAATAGAAAGATCTTTATATTCTTCAACAATTGTAACTATTGTATCAAATTTTGGAGATAAACTAGCCAAAATTTTCTCACATATTCTTTGCTCGGTGATGGTTTCACCATAGCTCTTCATTTGATTAACAGTTTCCATAATTTTGAAGAAATAATCCTTCAAATTTTTATTTTTTACATTTTCAAATTATCTAACTCTCTTCTTAGAGTTTAAAGTTTGATAGCTCTCACCTTGATGTTGCCTTGAAATTCCTCTTGCAAGATGTCCCATGCTTCCTTTAATTTAGTGGCTCTAATAATTTCGGAGAAAAGTTTTTCAGACACAGCTTGTTGGATAAAGAATAGGGCTTTGGCATCCTACTTTTTATAATCCTTCAGTTGCTCCTTTTGATGATTTGTTGGATTAACTGGCTCTTTGTACCCGTTCTCTACTAGATTCAATACTTCTTGTGAAATAAAAAGGGTCTTCTGTTAGAAAATTATTTTTGATTTTATAAAAATCCTTTTCTAGAAAATGCTAAAAATTAATCTAAAAATTTAAATTTAAAATATAAACTAAATATAAAAAGAATTTAGTTGGTCGAGGCGTGTTAGACATTGCACTAAGAACAAGTTTTCACCCTCTCATGCGGATTGATGGCGATTTATTCCTAAGGTACAACGACCCAGCTCGATCTGATCCTCCTATTACAAGTACGATTGGGTGAAGGTGCAAACCCAATAAAACTTGCAAACTTCAGATGCCCAAAGAAAATAATATAAATATAACAATAAAAATTAAAATAAACCTTTCACCAGTAGCTTGTTGAGATGCAGAACTCCAAGATCTTGTAAAGTAGAATCTCAAAATAATAAAATAAAATTTTAATAGAATTTGAATCTCTCTATTTCTTTTTTTTTCTTTTACCTATATATATATATATATATATATATATATATAGCCGTTAGGCTTTTGTTACCATTCCTCTCGAAACGGAAGGAAAGACGAAACGCTCAAGCGAACGCTCGTTCGCTCGAGCGTTCGTGGAATAATAAAGGCATGGAATGCTTGCTGGCGAGCATTCTCCAAGCGTCCAACGTGAGCATTAAATGCTTGCATGGGTCATTTATTTATTTTTTTATTTTAAAACTTTTTACTTTTTAAACTATAAAAAGTCAACAATTCCCAACAAAAGTTTTTAAATAAAAAAAAATAAATAGTATAATATTAATTTTAGGGCGTCTTATACTATGCAATAGGTGAGGTATCCTATGAACTTGAACCTCACTTAGTGTTGATTGTATATATCTAGAGAAACCATAGTGGATTAGACCTTGAATAAGGTCCTTGACTCAAACTTCTACTAATCACACACACAGTATGGATCAATTGGGTTTAAGGGGTCAGCGTATATTAAAGGCCTTGCGCTTAGTACCTTAATTTTTCATGAGAATTTTTTAAGGTTAGCCCAAACCTTTAGTCACGACCTAATATGACAATTCTCATATAGGTGAATCCTCCAAGGGTATTTGTGACTAATACCCTGTAGATAACCTATCTCGGATCCATTAAGAGAATGACTCAACCTTACACAAATTTACTTTGTCACTTTATAAGAGCACTTATCATAGGGATGGGATGAATTTTTTTTTAAAATTAGTGCTCTAATACGATCACTCAATCAGCTTCGTTTCTACCATATTGAACCTCCTTCATGGGATCTCCAATCACATAGATTAGGTATCCACAGCTGGTGATCAAATAATGGGCTTAAGCCTCATCCCCCTCGATGAATCTAGGACTCCACTCTTAGATAATCCCTTGGTTAATTGATCTGTCAAATTCTTCTCAAATTTGACAAATTCCAAAGAGATAACATCAATTTTCTTATATTGTCTTATAGACTTATGACGAAGCCATATATGGCGATTCATCTTTTTATTGGTACTCTTTTGATTTGTCAGTTCAATTGTGGCCTTATTATCACAATGGATTGATATAGCTGGAACTGGCTTAGGTACTAAAGGTAGCTCTGATATTAGATTTTTTATCTACTCTGCCTCATTACAGGTGGTATCTAGAGCTATTAACTCGGCCTCCATGGTGCTTCTAGAAATGATAGTTTGCCTAGTTGATCCCAGGCAATAGCAACACTGCCAAGAAGAAAGAGATATCCGATGGTTGATTTTAAATCATGAGAATCAGTGACCCAATTAGCATCACTGTAACCCTCAACCACCTCAGGGTATTCAGTGAACATCAAATAGAGATTAAGTATTCCCTTTAAATATCGGAACACTCTTTCTAAGGCTACCTAATGAGATTGATCAAGATTTTGATTATATCTACTAAGCCTTCCTATAGCATAGGCAATATCAGGTCTTGTCCTATTTGCTACATACAAGAGAGATCCTATAATTTGAGAATACTTAATTGATTAATTGGGTCACCTAAATTTTCTTTAGGTGAAATCTAGGATCAAAAGGAGTAGATATTGATTTAAGATTGGAATAACCAAACTTCTTGATCATTTTTTCTATAGAATGAGAAAGAGAGAGAGCTATCCCTTCGTGGGACTTGATAAGCTTCATTCCTAGGATTGCATCTGCTTCAACTAAATCTTTTATATCAAACTTAGAAGAGAGGAAAGATTTAACACTTGAAATAATTTCAAGAGATATTCCAAAAATTAAAATATCATCTACATATAAGCAAAGGAATACACAATCATTGTCGATGATTTTAGAATAAACACACTTATCATGATTATTGATTTGAAAACCAAAAGATAGAATAATTTGATCAAATTTCTCATGCCATTGTTTAGGAGCCTGTTTAAGATCATAAAGGGACTTAATAAGTTTACAAACCTTATCTTCTTATCCCTTTACAACAAAACCTTCAGGCTGTTCCATATATATCTCCTCCTCAAGATCTCCATTTAGGAACGGAGTCTTCACATCCATTTGATGAATGATTAACTTATGAATGGAAGCAACATCAAGAAGTGATCCAAGGGTTGTTATTCTAGCTACAGGAGAATAAGTATCAAAGAAATCTAACCCTTTCTTTTGGTTATACCCTTTGGCTACTAATCTAGCCTTATACTTTTCTATTAAACCATCAGGTCTAAATTTCTTCTTAAATACCCATTTACATCCTAAAGGTTTGCTTTCAGGAGGTAAATCAGATAAGATCCAAGTTTAATTATGTAAGATTGAATTAAATTTAGAAAGAATAGCTTCCTTCCAAAAAGAAGTATCAGGTGAAGACATCGCCTCTAAAAAAGAAGAAGGTTCGCCTTCGTCTACGAAAGTAAAGAAACCTTCACCAAGGTCTTTTTCTTTCCTTATCCTTAAACTTTTCCTAAGTTCAGAATGTCCACCTTTAGGATTAGATCTTTTCCTTTTCTTTGACTCATTAGAGGACCCAGCTTCAATAGAATCGTGAACAAAGTAAGGATTAGAAGAGAGTTGATTTGGTACTTGGTTCTTGAAAGAAAAAACATTTTCAAAATAAGTAGCATCTCTTGATTTGATAAGAATATTATTTAAAATGCCATTTATATCAGAGTTTATCACTAGGAACCTATTTGTACTACTATCTAAGGAATTACCTATAAAGATAGCATCTACGGTTTTAGGTCCTATTTTTCTTCTTTTAGTTAAGGTATTCCTACCTTAGCCAAGCATCCCCACACTTTAAGATAATCTAGCCTGAGTCTTCTACCTTTTCAAAGCTTAAAAGGTATTTTAGGACTATCCTTAAAGGGTATCCTATTTAAAATATAACATGTAGCTAAAAGAGCTTTCCCCCACAAGTTCTCGGGTACTCCCAAACTTATTAACATTGAGTTAACCATATCCATTAATGTACGATTTTTCCGTTCAGCTATACCATTGGACTGAGGAGAGTATGGTGGTGTAACTCCATGAATAATCCCATATTCTTGATAAAATAGAGTCATTTCATTTGAGGTATATTCACCACCGCGATTTGACCTAAGTTTCTTAAACTTTTTCTCAGTTTGAGTTTCAGCTTCTACCTTATAAATCTTAAACCTATTTAATACTTCATCCTTAGATTTTATCAAATATATGTGACAATATTGAGAGAAGTCATCTATGAATGTTACAAAGTAACGACTTCCTCCCCATGTAGGAAACTTGGTAGAGTCACATACATTGCTATGGACTAATTCAAGAAGTGTTGAACTCCTATTTACTGATTTAAAAAGTTTTTTCGGCATCTTGGCTTGAATACAAATCTCACATTTAAACTTTCTATCAATATAAACCTTAGGAATTAGATTAAGATTTGTCATATAATGAATACGATCAAAATTCACATGACCAAGTCTACCATGCCAAACATTTGAAGATTCAACATTAAAAAGAAGAAAACTTTTATTAGATAACTTAGAGGATACATTTAATTTGAAAAAACCTTCACAAACAAAGTCTTTACCAACAAACTCATTATTACGAGTAATTACAACTTTATTTGACTTTAGAATAATTTTATATCCTCTAGATATAAGGAGATATCCACTAATCAAATTTCTTCTAATACTAGAAACTAACAGCACTTCATGAAGGACCAGGATTTTTTCGTATGTCATCTTGAGATCTACTTGATCTTTCCTAAGCACTTGTGCTGAAGAATTATTCCCAAATGTCATACATCCTCCACTTGATTCCTGAAAGGTGGAGAACCAGGAGCGATCAAAACAAACATTAACATTAGCTCCTGAATCAAGCCACCAATCACAAGAAGATTGGGTTGAGTTAATTAAGAATTTTGAATTTACCAATCTGAAAGAAGGCTCAGCACCACTCTCAACCACGTTAACTTGTGGTTTAGATTGATTTCCTCAATGGTTCAGTCTTTTGGTGGTAGCAGTCCTTCGCCACATGATTTGTCTTTCCGCACACAAAACAGAATGTGCCTTTATAATTTTTTGACTTTTGATACGGTCGATTCTGATTTGATCAGTTCTGAGAAGGTTTGTATGATTAGTTGGATATAGATTGGAATTTCTTCTTCTTAAAATTCTTTCCCTTAGGTTTGAATTGATTTGGAGTTGGATTTGACTCAATCAGATGGATTTAAGGTCCAAGATTGGTCTTTTGATTTTGATTGAGCTTAACCGATGTTCTTCTTCAATCCTAATAGAGTTAATCACTTCTGTTAGAGTCAAGCTACCTTGCTTATGACTTAGCTCTCGAGTAAAGGATGACCAAGATGGTGGAAGGGCATCTACTAAGGCTTGGACCTTATAGTTTTCAGAAAAACTATAGTCAGTCAACTCAGACTTTCTAAGAAAATCTTGAATTCATGAATTTGAATACTAATAAGTTTGGAATATACCATTATGTACTTTTAAAATTTTAAGATGGTGAATCGATCTAGACCAGCATCATCCATCCCATATTCAGCCTCAAGGGCATCCCATAGTTTCTTCGTAGTTTTAGTAGGAAGGTAACATCATAAAGGTTATCAGATATAGCACTTTAAAATTCTATGTCTACAATGAAAATCTATTTCTTGGGGTGTTTTTGATGTTGATGAAGAGGAAGTATCAACTATACTAGAAGAACCTTGTTGAGTATTGAATTTGGGATTTAGTAATTCTATGGCAGAAAATAGGTTTAAAGTGGTAAGCCAGTATTTCACTTGGCTTTGCCACCTCCTAAAGAATGATCCATTAAATTTTTCAGGTTTGATTGTACTAAGATCATCAGAACCCATTTTGAGTAAGTTGGTTGCTTAATTCATTCTGCACAACCAAAAAGTTGAAGGTTTAGCTTTATAATTTGAATTTTTTAAATTAGTAATTTTTTTAGATATTTCTAGATTTTAAATTTAAATTCAAAAGAATTAAATCTAGAAACTACTTGCAATAATAATATAACCACTAAGCAAAAATTAACTCAAATAATTCAATTTTAAATTTGAGTTTCAATTTTTTTAATTTTTAAATTTCAAATTTTGAATTTCAAATTTGAATTTCAAATTTTAAATTTTAAATTCAAAACACTTTTTTTAAAATAAATTCTAATGTTTTTCACAGATTCAAAAGTAAGAATTTTTTTAAATTACTTATAATAAAATCTAGCAATTTCTAATGATAGGAAAACTTGTCCTTAGCTGTTAGAACATTATTTTTGATTTTGCAAAAATCCTTTTCTAGAAAATGCTAGAAAATTAATCTAAAAATTTAAATTCAAATATAAACTAATATAAAAAGAATCTAGCTGGTCGAGGCGTGTTAGACACTGTCCTAAGGACAAGTTTTCGCCCCCTCGTGTGGGTGTTGGCGATTTGTCCCCAATGTACAATGATCCGGTTCGATTTGATCCTCCTACAACGAGCATGATTGGGTAGAGGTGCAAACCCAATGAAACTTCAAATGCCCAAAGAAAATAATATAAATATAATAATAAAAATTAAAATAAACTTTTCACTAGTAGCTTGTTGAGATGCAGAACTCCAAGATATTATAAACAGAATCTCAAAATAATAAAATAAAATTTTAATAGAATTTAAATCTCTCTATTTCTTTTTTTTTACCTATATATATATATATATAATATATTATATATTGCCATTAGGCCTTTGTTACAATTCCTTTCGGAACGGAAGGAAAGGCGAAATACTCGAGCGGACGCTCAAGCGTTCGTGGAATAATAAAGGCATGGAAGGCCTGCTGGCGAGCGTTCTTTCAACATCCTTTATTTGTTTTTTTTTTTATTTTAAAACTTTTTACTTTTTCAACAGTAAAAAGTTAACATCTTCGTCTTGATACTTAAATAATTATAATTTTTTTCATCAAAAATAAAAATAAAAAATTGATTAATATTTATATTAATATTGTTTAAGCCTGTCATGAATTATCAATAATTTTTATTTTTATTATTTTTATTTTTTTCCCGCTTCCTTATCTAAAGATAAAAACATGGCTCCTTTGCGTCATGTTCGTCTCCGTTTCTGCTACCTGTTTTCTTACCAAAAAAATTCACAGCAACACGTCTTCACGCCTGCGTGAGATCCGAAAGGTGCAGACGATAACAATTCTTTTATTTTTTTAGTTGGAATCTGATGATCCCGTCAGCACTCTTTAGGGATTTAGCAGTCAACCTTTTTTTTTTTTTTTTTTTTTGTGTGTTAGTGGCTCCCAGATCTCTCGGAAACTCCTTTCACTTCTTTTGTTGCCTTGGAAGAGACATCCTGGTGAAAAAATCGGAGATGGATGGCTTCGTTGGCTTCGTTTGTTGAGCCGGCGATTCCAAACGTAGATGCACTCTGCCTTTTCTAGAGATGGTAATCGATCTTTTTGGCCGCGGCAACCACGGCCTCTTTAAGAGATCGCTTACGGAGGATTGGTGATGAAGACGGCCACCAGCAAGGAAGAAGCAAAGAAAGTTATGAATTCTTGAATTTTTTCACGGTTTTGCTTTGGATCCGATGGAATCGAAGAATCTAGCTCTGATACAAATTTTTATTAAAATTATTTTTAATATATATTATTTTTGAAAGAAATATTAAAGTAAAGAAAGATTTTCTTTTAAAAAAAATAAATCTAAAATTTTATTAAGTGCTTCATCATATAAATATTATTTTTTATTTTATAAATAAATATAATATTTGTTGCTGTTGAAATTTATCCTCTGACTCGGACGCGATTGAGCTTCAGCATAGGCTCCCTCTTGGGTGGACATGCAAAACAGTCCTCACGCGAGAGGCATTGGGGGTGGCCCTCTGCGGAAGACCCTCCGACACTCAAGTCAGCGGAGATCAACAACGAACAAATATGGAGAAAAGGCTCCCGCTGAAGAGTCTCACCAGGGTGGCCTTTCGAGAGCTCTGAGCAGAGCGTTAATGGCAAAAAGGGATGAGCAAAGGTAGATGAAAATGGGCGAATATGCAAGCGTGCATACCTCAGAAGTCGGAAGATGGTCGTATTTATAGAGGATCACCTGATTCCTTGGAGGCGTCGTGGGTTCGAAAGCTGTTAGGATTCGAATCAAGTTTGTTATGAGGTCAGTAAGATTCGCATCTTGTCAATTAGAGGATCGACGGCTGGGAGAGTTAGTTGATGTCCTGAGATTCGGCGATTGTATAGGCTCCAGGGCTCTAGGCCACTCTCGTGGGTCCTAGGCCACTCTCGGGTGTGATTTCTGTTTGGAATCTTACGAATTTAAACTCTCCCGCACTGGATTCCGCGGAGGTGCTCGAGTGCCCGGGTCTGGCCGAGGTATAAGGATAGCTCGGACTGGGACCGAGGCATAAGGGTAGCTCAAACTAGGACCGAGGCATAGTGGATAGCTCGGACTGGGACCGAGGCATAAGGGTAGCTCGAACTAGGACCGAGACATAGTGGATAGCTCGGATTGGGACCGAGGTATAAGGATAGCTCGGCTGGCGAGGCACACCCGGGGAATCCTTGGCTCATCAAGGGGCTAAAGTGCTTCGATCGATCGAGGTATAATGGCTGACTCATTTCTAGCGGGCATTGCACAGCGAGTGAGAGTTAGGGTTGATCCTAACCTCTTGCATGATTATTAACGTAATGGCGATTTTATCCCTCAACACATGCCCCCTACTCCCTAGTTCGAAGCGTAGGTTCGGGCGTAGGGAGCATAGCTCCAGGTGGCTCGATCTGAATGAAGGGGTCTGGATTTGACAGCCTGCGTAATGATGCCCTAATTAATGTTGCGCGACTGTCGTTCCTTTACGGGATGAATCCGTCATTTCTTAGGGGCAATGGTTGGAGAAGTGCCACGTAGCAAATCCTGACTTTCGCGGCACCTGCAATGGCGGTTCCGGGTGTCTCGATTAAGATGCTTTATCTTCTCTTTGAGGCGGTTTCCTTTGGGGAAAAACAAAGCCGAAACAGCGCCATTCTAGTTCGTAGCGCTCTTTCATTTCTTCTCGGAGAATCTTGTTCCCCTATTTCCTTTGTAACCTCGCTCGGTGTTTCTTTCGACCAACAGCATGGTGAGTCCTAGCGACATGGTCTCAGAGATTATTGCCGAGGATTTGGAGAGAATACACCAGAAATATGGCATTCCCTCGGATATCCTTTTGCGGTTGCCGGAGCCTGAGCATAGGGTCTCGCAAGAACTGGACCGTGGAATCTTTCTTTATGAAGATGGCATGAAGGCATGCCTCCGGTTTCCCCTTCATCCCCTGGTGAAGGAGATCATGAGGTTTTACAACATCTGCCCGACAATAGTGGCTCCTAACAGCTGGCACAGTATCATCGGGTTTATCTCGATGTGCAACCGGGTTCATGTAACATCGACTCTTCCCCTGTTCCATGTTTGTTATCATCTGATGTCCGGGAGGAACTCGGAGTGGTCCTATATCGGACCTCGGAGATCATTCAAGACGATCATGGATAAGCTGTCGTCCATAAAGGAGTGGAAGGTCTGATTTTTTATCGCCGAGAGGAACATCAGCTCCAACTTCCCGTGGGGATGGGAAAGCTTTGGCAGGGATATGGAAGCGCATCCAGCCCTATCCGAACAGGAGAAGAAGGACCTAGAGGTCCTTTGTGACGGCCGAGTGTTCTCGGCTAATGACTTACTATCGGAGGAGGCCCTTTTCGCCGCCGGGCTTAGCCCCATCGACGTACAAAATAAGTCCATTTCTTTTTCCTTTCCATTGATTTCACTCGAGCAAGCATATCTCGGTCTGATCGTTCGCCCACTGTGCTTGCAGCCAAGAGATCTGCACTAACGGGCCTTATAAAGAAGGAGTTGGGCAAGTGCCCGAGAGAGACTAGTGGTGTGGAAAGGTGTAAGCCTGAGAAGAAGGTCCGTCTTTCTGAAGAGTACTCGTCGGAGGCTGGGCGAGTCAAGGTTAGCCCGCGCTCCTTACCATCAAAGAAAGAGAATGTGGGAGCACCGGCAGTGAGAGAGGGGTTCTCTCAGTTAGGGGAAGAAGTGATAGTCATGACGGAGGAGCAGAGAGCAGAGGAGGACTCTGGGAAGGTTGCTGGGATCCCTTGTCCTTTGGTGGTGGAGATAGTGGACAGCCCGGACGAGGCTTCGTGTGCTCGTTTGTCAGTCCCCTCTCCTGGGGATGAGTTATTGCCAGGCTCGCAGAGGTCGGTATCCTGAGAGTTCCTCCCCCGAGTGAGAAGATGTCTCTAGCTTCGATAGGAGAACAGGAGGGAGCGATTGCAATCGCCGAGGCTTAGGATGAGCCTACCATCGAAGGGCCTCCTTCGGAGGGATTAAGGGGCGGTGACGTTGGGCCGATAGTAACGGAGGCTCGAGAGGAGTCTCTCCAGGGTGGCTTTTCGAGAGCTCTGAGCAGAGCGTTAATGGCGGAAAGGGGTGAGCAAAGGTAGATGGAGAGTGGGCGAATATGCAAGCGCGCATACCTCAGAAGTCGGAAGATGGTCATATTTATAGAGGATCACCTGATTCCTTGGAGGCGTCATGGGTCCGAAAGCTGTTAGGATTCGAATCAAGTTTGTTATGAGGTCAGTAAGATTCACATCTTGTCAGTTAGAGGATCGACGACTGGGAGAGCTGGTTGATGTCCTGAGATTCGGCGACTGTATAGGCTCCAGGGCTCTAGGCCATTCTCGTGGGTCCTAGGCCACTCTCATGTGTGATTTCTATTTGGAATCTTACGAATTTAAACTCTCCCGCACTGGATTCCGCAGAGGTGCTCGAGTGCCCGGGTCTGGCCGAGGTATAAGGATAGCTCAGACTGAGACTGAGGCATAAGGGTAGCTCGGACTAGAACCGAGGCATAGTGGATAGCTCGGACTGGGACCGAGGCATAAGGGTAGCTCGTACTAGGACCGAGGCATAGTGGATGGCTCGGACTGGGACCGAGGTATAAGGATAGCTCGGCTAGGACCGAGGTATAAGGATAGCTCGGCTGGCGAGGCACACTCGGGGAATCCTTGGCTCGTCGAGGGGCTAAAGTACTTCGATCCATCGAGGTATAATGACTGACTCATTTCTAGCGGGCATTGCATAGCGAGTGAGAGTCAGTGTTGATCCTAACTTCTTGCACGATTATTAACGTAATATCGATTTTACCCCTCAACAATATTTTTTATCCGTACAAAGCTATCACATCAAAACATAATAAAATAGATTCATTGTGTAAAAGCTTAACTCAGATAAAATAAAATAAAATAAAATATTAAAAATTAATAATCATTATATTTTAACATGCATGACATGGCATGAGCTAGCTTTTGCAACAATATTCTTCCCGAATTGGAAGTTTGCTCTATCCTGAAACTTCTATTATTTTCCTTAGGAAAAGAAAAAAAATGTCACGTGCGAGAGGTGGAGTTGCAGTGGATTCAAACATTTTAGATGCGCCTTCAAGTCTCGATCCGCAGCCTCCGAAAAGTATTAATTTTTTTATGTTTTTATTATTTTTTCAGATAAACTTGATAGAAATATCATCATTGTTAGAATTAGATGCGGTTCGCAGGATGCGAACCATACGGTTTATTCTTTCTTTCTTTCTCTCTTTCGATTTCCTCCATCCAGCTAAACCTTCAAGTAAATTAAGATGCAGTAAAGTGGGAAGGAAAAAAAAAAAAAATCTTACGGCTCATACTTAGAAATCCGTACCTAAATTTTGTTCTATTATCATTGAATTCAAATCCGAAACCCCTCTCAGTTTTAGTAAGGTGGTAATACATCACTAAGCCCTATTATAACATTTTTTTTCAAGTTGAGGTGCAGGAAATATATGGAAAATTAACAATGTATCTTTAGCTTGGACGTCTGAACATTAAATTAAGGGACGTCATTAGATTGGTTGTTTAGGTTCATCCTTCCCCCCTTTTTTGACGTAACAGTACGTAAATGCTGAACTGCTCAAGTGAATAGAAAAAGCGAATACACATGGCATTTCGAGTACTCCACCGTCTCCATATTTTATTTTATTTTATGTTTTTGTGATGCTCGATTCGCACGGGTGAATGGCTATTGGGCTTGCTCATATATGGGCAGTTAATTAAGCTCCGGTCATCACGTTAGTAATTTTTTTTTTTTTTAAATTGACAATACTTCTAGACGTTGCTTTTTGTTCTTGTTAGGTTGGGGGGGCAATATGATGGTCAGCATGCATAAGTCATTTTATTGATTGTTCTTTGTACTCGCCGCCGGAGGTGACCACATAATTTTCTCTGGCTGGCGCCGTCTAATTCCCGTCAATTGCGGTAGCAATGATGCACTAATTGAGATAATTAATTAACGAGAAATTAATGTATTGTGTGAAGTCGCTACTAATCCACCATGGTTCCTCCGCCAAGGACGAAGACCAAGGCTTTTCCCGTAAATCCGAACTATGACCGACTAGCCGTAGAAGAAAACTAATGAAAACAAGTGGGAAAGGGTCCATGGAACGTATATGACCGTATATCTATATCCACCTTTCGGTAGACATATATAGGCATGCGGCACGTGGTCTGCTCTGGTCCAGTCCTCCCTAGAATTATGCTCTTAATCTTGGGCCATGAATGACTTCTCACAATTCCAGCTTCCAAGCAACGATTATCCATGCCAGACCCTGACTTCCACCCTGAGTTCCACATCCGAACCCACCATTATAAATACCCTCCATCACAAGGATTTCCCCAACCAGACACAGCATTTAAGAATTTAGAGAGCCAGAGAGAGAGAGAGAGAGAGAGAGAGAGAGAGCTACTTAAGATCATGGGGTCCTCGAACCTACAACTACTTTTTGCCATTGTCTCGTTTCTAGCTCTGATACATCCCAACGTCGGCCAAAACTCGGCCGAAGATTTCGTGAGCGGCCATAATACAGCCCGGGCAGCCGTCGGCGTCGGCCCAGTGTCGTGGGACGACACCGTGGCGGCGTATGCCCAGAACTACGCAAGCTAGCGGATTGGCGACTGCCAGCTCGTCCACTCAGGCGGACCCTACGGCGAGAACATCTTCTGGGGAAGCGGGGCTGACTTCACCGCGGCGGACGCCGTGAACTCATGGGTGTCTGAGAAGCAGTACTACAACCACGACACCAACTCTTGCGCCGAAGGGCAGGAGTGTTAGAAAAAAGTTTTAATAAAAAAAAAAAAAAGGAGAACGCCCGCGAGCGTTGCTCGCGGACGTTCCTTCTTTGACGCAATGTTCCGTTGGAACGTTGCGTGAACGTTGGAATGCCAACGTTTCAAACGGCCCAAATAATTTAATTTTTAAACCGTTTTTGATGTAATATAAGGCTAACGGCCATTAGGCCTTTATGGCCATTATGGGCCGAGCCGTTAGAGTTTTTATGGGCCGAGCCTATAAATAGGCTTAGGAATTCATATTGATAGAAGAAATCAATAATAATTTGGAGTAGCCTATTTGTTTTATCTCATTTTGTTTTTATATATTTTATTAATCTTTTGGGCATCTAAAGGAAATCGTTGGGTTTGCACCTTCACACGATCATGCTCGTAGTAGGAGGATCGGGTCGAGCCGGATCGTTATACCTTGGGGACAGATCGCCAACAACCTGCATGAAGGGGCGAAAATCTGATCCTTAGGGCAGTGTCTAACACGCCTCGGTCCTGGTTTGATCCTATTAATCTTTTGGTTTTACTTTATTTGTATATTTAAATTTCTATAACATATTTCTAGCAATTTTATAAAGTGATTTTTTGTAAGATCAAAATTATTTTTCCAACAGCTAAGGATCACATTTTTCCTTCTTCTCTAGAGATTGCTAGATTTTTATTCCATTTACTCATTCTGCTTTTGCATGAGTTTGCTCAACATATAAATTTTTTATGCCACTCTGAAATATATATGCATTAATGGTGCAAATGTTGCTATGCTAAATTATGATCATCCATTGGGCCCAAGATTTAAGGGGAAAAGATTATGGTTTGAATACTTATTATTTTTCTTGGGCAAAATATTAACATTGCTGCAATGCTTTAAATTATATTTCATAAGTTGATCTTTATACCGTTGGAAGGGATTGTTGTGCTATGTTGCTTTAAAATAGTTAGTTGATACACGCCATTTTTCTTCTTCCTTACTAATTTTTGTTAAATATATGGTAAAATGAATACTCAGTTTATCTTCACCATCTGACTGTTAAGTGCTCATGCGCATACATGGACAGAAATTGGTGTAACAAATCTTAGTTATTAAATAGATTGGGAAATCATGGTCATGTACTTAGCTTATAATAAAAGCGATTGTCCAACTATCTCTGCTTCATTTGTAGTATCGGATTTTAATACATTTTGATATGCCTCGAGCGATATATGGTGAGCATAAAATATACTAAACTGATAAATAAGACACAACAAAAATAATAACATATGACATTGTTGTCTTATTCTAAATGTTAGACACTGTTGAGCTTCATTTGTCTTCTGACTTGTTAGAAGTTGAAGCTTGAATCTTGGTGTGTGTGCATATGGTTTGTTCAACATGTCAGAGGCTTCTTTCTATTCACCAAATATTCACATATTTAATTATATGTATATAAATACATACGCATTTATACATGTATGCATATAGGTACACAGACGTATGCAAATTAGGTGGGGCTTGTCACATCTTAGTGCCCAAGTACATATGTAATATGTATACTTATTCTCTCCTCAAGTTGGTGTAGTAACTAACAAAGCTAACAATATAAAGCTGAAGTGCTAATCAGAAAGTGAATTACTTTGTTCACTGGATAGATGGACAAGGGATAAAGCCATCAATCAGGTGGTTAACCATTCAGCATGAAAACAAAGCCTTGTTGAAAAACATACATGCTTGCACTTGTGCACATAATATATGCGTGCTTGTATATAGATATATTTTTATATCATCTTATTATTTAGCTTTCAAGTGCAGCTACTAGCATATATATTTGCATTCTTACATAAATGCAAAAGTTTTTCTGTTCCAGATTAAGTGTTTCTAGTATAGTACATTCTTACATAAATGCAAAAGTTTTTCTGTTCCAGATAAGTGTTTTCTGGTATAGTGATCAATATTTAATATCTCCTTGTTATGTTGCTAGACAAAAGTGACAGCATTGGGAAAATACTTATTGCTTACCTACTATTGTGAATCTTTTAAGTTACCAAATGGTAAAGAATGGATGAACTTGAATGCGGTGACAAGGTATGTCATTTAAATGCTCTATTTTGAGTCTCTTGATATATATTGCCATGAGATTTAATAAAAGTTTTTATAATTTACTAAATAATCTCATGACTGTTGGAATATCCAACTTATTATTTACCTTATATTTGGATATTCAATTTTAATATATCTTTGCCTGATTCTCTTATTTGAGGTCTAGTGCAAAAATAAAATTATCTCTTTGGAATTTGCCGAGAAGATTTTGGCAGACTAATTAACCAAGGAGTTATCTAGGAATGGAGTCCTAGATTCATCGAGGGGGATGTGGCTTAAGCCCATTATTTGGTCGCCAGCAGTGGATACCCAACCTCTGTGGTAGAAACGAAGCTGATTGAGTGATCGTATTAGAGCACAAATTTTGAAAAATTTTTCATTCCATCCCTATGATGAGTGCTCTTATAAAGTGACAAAGTAAATTTGTGTAAGGTTGAGTTATACTCTTAATGGATCCGAGGTAGGTTATCTGCAGGGTATTGTCACAAATACCCTTGGAGGATTCACCTATATGAGAATCGTCATATTAGGCCGTGACTAAAGGTTTGGGCTAATCTTAAAGAATTCTCATGAAAAATCAAGGTATTAAGCGCAAGGCCTTTAATATGCGCTGACCGCTTAAACCCAATTGATCCATACTGTGTGTGTGATTAGTAGAAGTCTGAGTCAAAGGACCTAGTTCAAGGTCTAATCCACTATGGTTCCTTCAGATGTATACAATCAACACTAAGTGAGGTTCAAGTCCATTGGACACCTCACCTATTGCGCAGTATAAGATGCCCTAAAATTTTTGTTATATTTATTTATATTTATTTTATTTTTTTTAAAACTTTTGTGGGAGATTGTTAGAAAAAAGTTTTAATAAAAAAAAAAAAAGGAGAACGCCCGCGAGCGTTGCTCGCGGACGTTCCTTCTTTGACGCAATGTTCCGTTGGAACGTTGCGTGAACGTTGGAATGCCAACGTTTCAAACGGCCCAAATAATTTAATTTTTAAACCGTTTTTGATGTAATTTAAGGCTAACGGCCATTAGGCCTTTATGGCCATTATGGGCCGAGCCGTTAGAGTTTTTATGGGCCGAGCCTATAAATAGGCTTAGGAATTCATATTGATAGAAGAAATCAATAATAATTTGGAGTAGCCTATTTGTTTTATCTCATTTTGTTTTTATATATTTTATTAATCTTTTGGGCATCTAAAGGAAATCGTTGGGTTTGCACCTTCACACGATCATGCTCGTAGTAGGAGGATCGGGTCGAGCCGGATCGTTATACCTTGGGGACAGATCGCCAACAACCTGCATGAAGGGGCGAAAATCTGATCCTTAGGGCAGTGTCTAACACGCCTCGGTCCTGGTTTGATCCTATTAATCTTTTGGTTTTACTTTATTTGTATATTTAAATTTCTATAACATATTTCTAGCAATTTTATAAAGTGATTTTTTGTAAGATCAAAATTATTTTTCCAACAAGGAGTGCGGGCACTACACCCAGGTGGTGTGGCGAGACTCCACCAACATCGGTTGCGCCCGGGTGGTGTGCAACGACGGCGGCATCTTCATCACTTGCAACTATAACCCCCCTGGCAACGTCGAAGGGCAGAGTCCATATTGAAGTGCATGTTACCTCGTTTATTAATAGTTTATTACACATATACTACAATAAAGTGGAGGCCTGAATCGATACCGCGTCCTGGGCACAAACGCATGTTTGAGATACCAAGTGGAGGTTGTTTATCTTGCTGACGCTATTGAAAAAAGTTGATGGGTTCAAATTTCTAAAGCAAAAATATAGATTTCAAACAACGAAATGGATTTTTTTTTATGTTTTTTTTTTTTTGATTTGCATACTTAAAAGGTTTAGATCCATACCCGTTCAAATCCTTTAACAAATTACATGTTCAGCTTACAGTCAAGTTCGAAAGAGTCATTTATAGCATCTCTTAATTCACAATGTCAAATATAAGTCGGCTTCACTTTAATATTATTTATAATAAATTAAAACTTTATGCAAAAGAATTATCGAGTAAAACCTATTATAATTTGATATTTTGATATTCAGGAACCGTGAAATACATAGCCTACATAGCTCATAAGGGGACTAAATAGGCACTAAATAAGTGAATTTGTTTGAGACAATTGGATGAAGAGCATTGAACCAAGTAATTACTATTTGAGAAACTCTTTATAATTATAATTCAATGCTTGTTGATATGCTAATCAAATTTCTCATCACATCTTATTTGGGTTGAGAGATATTTAAGCCTTGACGGTTTGGGATTATTGTAGTTTGAGAAAAGGTCTTTGCATATCGCTTTCGGTGCAGGATGATCTGTATCAAACATGATGATCTATTACTCTCTCATATAATTTCATTGTATTAATCATCAGCTTAATCTCTCTATAATTTATAGTTTTGAACATCCCCTTTATTTTTATATATGTGTATTAATATATATATTTTTAATTATCCAGCATTATTTTAGTTGCAACAATATTCTGATAAATAAATAGATTAACCACATAACTCCAATTTCTTCTAAGTCTTTTCAAACCTCAATAGGGATCGCGTCTGGTCTTAATACTTTGCATTTTTTAGTTTACTCACACTACAACGAAAATTAATTTTAGCGATGCCAAAATGCGTCACTAATGCGTCGCTAAACTGGCTTTAGCGATGCATTAGCGACGCAATTATGGCGTCGCTGCAAGTCTCGTCACAAAATGAATTTTGTCACAATTGCATCGCTAAATAGCGACTCTCAGCGACGTATACTATTGCATCACAATATTGCAACGTCATGACCTGGTGTCGCAATATTGCGACGCAAGGTCGTTGTGTCACAATATTTAATAATAATATTTTAGAAATATTAGCGACGTAATTTCAATCGCTAATGCATCGCTAATTAATTTTTTAAAAAAATTAAAATATTAAAAATTAAAATGGTTAAATTTAATATTGTGACGCATTCATTGCGTCGCAATATTGCGATATTGTATCGTAATATTTAATAATAATATTTTAAAAATATTAGCGACACAATTTTAGTCGCTAATGCGTCGCTAATAAATTTTTTTAAATTTTTTTTTAAATTGCGACGCAAGGTCTTGCATCGCAATATTTAATAATAATATTTTAAAATATTAGCGATGCAATTTCAGTCGCTAATGCATCGCTAATTAAATTTTTTTAAAAAAATATAAAATATTAAAAATTAAAACGGTTAATACAATTTCGTAAAAATATTGATCGAAACACTTATTAATCCAAACAATATCATTAAATTTTTAAAAATAATTAATATATTAAAATTTTGAAGTTTTTGTACAACATAAAAAAAAAAAAAATACATCAAGAATCTGATCACGATCACGTGGAGGCTGAAACTCTGCGACAAGCGGCTAACCATATCCCGCAAATGACGCATCTCATCTCATGTCCTCCTGATCCCGCTGGTCCTCCTGCGAATCTCCTCAAAATCCTGCCGAACCTCCTGTCGAACCTCCTCTGTAATAGATCTCGAAGTCCTCTAAACGCTCGGGAGGAATATCACCAGAATCGCGAGCTGGAGGCCTGATGGGAAAAATATGTAGAAGCTCTAGTGCCCAGACCATAGACCCTGCGGTCTCGCGGCTGGGCACCAACAGCCTCCAAAAACACACGTCGACTCTCCTCTGCTGAGAGTTCGACGGGGTCTCCCCATCAGTAGAGTCGACCTGCGATGCCTGGGAGCGAAAGCTCCTCGACTCGTGTCTTTGAAATTATGAAATCAACAATAAATGAGTTAATAAATTTCTCGAAATAAAATTTTAGAAATTAAACAGATACTATATAAAGCTAATTTCTTACCGCAACCTCCCGTGATCGCGTATCGACCCAGGAACCGTCCCTCCTGGTGTGTGTCGCCCTGAATAGACGAAACTCACCAGGATCTCCGCCCTCCTGCTCAGACTATAACATAAAAAAAATTGATATTAATACAAATATTTGTAAATAACTAAAATAGTAATTAAAATATTTATGTTTTCTTACCATACGCGTCTGTGCTCCTGAATCGAAATGGAGCCCGAAGTATGGCGGGAGAGACCCGTGCCAGGACCGCCCTTCTCAGATCGGCGGTTCGTGCTGGCTGATGCGGACCTCCTGCGCCAGCCATCGGACTGCCAGGCCTGCTGCCACTCGTGCCAAATACCCTCTGGCACGTGCGCAGGACGCTGACCCGATGACCTCCAACGATGAAGCATGTCGGAGTATCGGCGTGCGTCAGAGCCTCCCATGCTGCCCTAATGGCATCATGGCTGGCAGGATCCCACGTAAACTTTTTCTGCATTAAAATAAACAGTTAGTTTCAGAATTTATTAAGATTAAGAAATTTTATATCAGTGATAAATTGTATTTAATAAGTTTACCTGAAACTCAGAAAAATAAAACTCCCTCGTGGCTGGAGATACGTGGCGCCAATCGTAGCCACTGGGATCTGCACGCCTCTGAAATACGGCGCTGATGTGGCTGGATACATGATGCTGCTCAATAAATCTGTTAAAAAAATGCATGTTTATAAGTAATTGACTTAAAAACATAAACATATATTTTTAATTAGTATATACTTACAGCCCCTGAGCATCAAGTCGAAGTACGGTGCGGCCGATGGTGGAAGAACTCTCGGAGGTATGTGCCGATCGGCTGGATGGTAATACTGCTGGAGAGAGATCGAAGGCTGTGCCTGTGCTGGAGATCCAAACTCTCCATCTCCGTGCTCATGTGATCTGATGCAGCAGGGCTACGTCTCTGCTCACTCCGTCTGTCGTCGGTAGATCTACCTCTGCCCGTCATACTGAAAATACTAAAGATTCATACAATTAAATTACGATTAATGATTGACTATGTAAAAATTTAACACTTATAAAAAAAAGTTAAATTTTAAAAAACCTCTATGTTTAATCGGTGTCATTTGTTTCGTGAAATGTTGGTTCAACATCCGATGCCGTATCGGATGCGATTCAGTTTCATTATCATCGGAAGGAAACCGAACATTTGCATCCGCAATTTCTTGGACATCACCATTTGGATCTCTAAGTGATGTTTCAGGAGCCCTTGTGTCGTCCTCAATTGCATGCATTTCCATCTCATCCTCTTGAAATGCAGGGCACTCGGCTGATTGACTTGATGAACTCTCCTCTAATACGATTGTTGAACGTGGGACGATTTTAGAAACGGCCCACCAATCTCGCTTGTCGTTGCGCAAACTTGGATATCCGCAGTAAAAGACTTGCTGAGCTTGGGATGCAAGGATGAATGGGTCATATTTCTGCAATCTTCGTCGATGGTTCACTTCAACCAAATTGTAGTCGTTATGAACCCTTTTGCCCACAGGAACTATCGGATCGAACCAATCACAACGAAACAATACGGTTCGTTTCATAGGCCAACCGGGATATTCAACTTCAACCACCTCTACTAACTTTCCATAATAATCCTGCATATTTGCTCCAACACTTTCTCCTTTAACACACACGCCCCAGTTCTGCGTGCCTCTTGAAGCTGCTAATCGTTCAATCTGAAATTTGTACCCATTTACAAAATAGCCAGTAGAGGTTGTTACGGTCTTCAATGGCCATTGCGATAGACATTTAATGAAAATATTGTCGGTTGTGGACCATGGACCATAAGCTATTGACATCCAATTCAAAAAATAAAAGCCATTATCGAAATTGATTGAGTGATACTACTCACAAATTCATAAAACCAGTAAGCAAACTCCGTTTCTAATTTCTGCCCAATTGCAACTTGACTGATGTCGGGATTCATCTGTCGTTGTCTATCACAAAACATCCTTATGGGATGAAAAGGATGAAAACTCTGTTAGAAATTAAATATTATGGTATATTGTAATTTAAATTAAATTTCCAATTTAGCATTGAAGTATACACTTACTCAATATATGGATCGACTTCTCTACAGTTCATTAGGATGTAATAATGTGCTGCATTATACTCCATATCGCTAAGATTTCTTGACTTCTGCCCACCAAATGAACGGCCGATAGCTTTAAAAATTGATATTCTACCGTCATTAGCTTCTCCTTCGTCCACACATACGTCATCGTTACGACCATGATTTCGGCTCCTCGTGTGGACGTGACCCTCAAAGTAATGTGAGGCAAAAGCTGAAACTTCTTCGACCAAGTGTGCATTGCATATAGAACCTTCAACCCTTGCCTTATTACGCACATTATTTTTTAACTTCACTACAAGAAAATACTGAAATAGCGACGCAAGTTTAGCGACGCATAATTGCGTCGCTAAATTGCGACCACTTTGCGACGCCTCTGTGACAACAAAATATTGCGACGCAATTAGCGACGCATTAGCGACTCAACAAACCAGAAAATTAAAAAAAATTAATATTTTAATATTGCGACGCAAATAATGCGTCGCAATATTTTTAAATTAAATTTTTATAAAATTTAAATATTAAAAAAAATATTGCGATGCAACTCAGTGCGTCGTAATGTTTTGAACAGAATTAAATATGTTAAATAGCGACGCATTAGTGACCTAATAAAATAGAAAATTAGAGAAATTATTTTTAATTTAGCGACGCACCAATTGCATCACAAATAATTTAAATGAAATTAAATTTTATAAAATTTAAATATCAAAAAAAATATTGCGACGCAACACAGCGCGTCGTAATGTTTTTAAAAGAATTAAATATATTAAATAGCAACGCAATAAACAAGAAAATTAGAAAAAATATTTTTTAATTTAGCGACGCATAAATTGCATCACAAATAATTTAAATAAAATTAAATTTTTTAAAGTATAAATATTTAAAAAATATTGCGATGCATTTAGTGCGTCACAATGTTTGAAAAAAATTAAATATTTTAAATAGCGACGCATTAGCGACTCAAGAAACCAGAAAATAAATTAAAATTATTTTTAATTTAGCGATGCAATAATGCATCATAATTATTTTAAATAAAATTAAATTTTATAAGTATAAATATGAGAAAAAATAATTGCGATGTAACACAGTGCGTTGCAATGTTTTTAAAAAATTAATTATGTTAAATAGTGACGCATTAGCGACGTAATGAACCAAAAAATTAATTAAGAAAATTATGTTTTAATATAGCGACGCACTTGTTGCTCGTAATTATAATAATTAAAATTAATTTTTTATATAATATAATTATCATATTAAAAAATTACCACGCTTGGATCGATCGGGATCACGGCTTGGATCGATCGCAACCGTCGGATCGTCGCCGATCTTGGACCGATCGCAACGGTCCGGGATCGATCGTGGCCGATCGGGATCAGGGCTTGGATCGATCGCAACCGTCGGATCGTCGCCGATCTTGGACCGATCGCCACGGTCCGGGATCGGTCGTGACCGATCAGGATCAGGGCTTGGATCGATCGCAACCGTCGGATCATCGCCGATCGGACCGATCGCCACGGTCCGAGATCGGTCGTGGCCGATCGGGATCACGTCTTGGATCGATCGCAACCGTCGGATCGTCGCTGATCTTGGACCAATCGCCACGGTCCGGGATCGGTCGTGGCCGATCGGGATCAGGGCTTGGATCGATCGCAACCGTCAGATCGTCGCCGATCGGACCGATCGCCACAGTCCGAAATCGGTCGTGGCCAATCGGGATCACGGCTTGGATCGATCGCAACCGTCGGATTGCCAGCGATCTTGGACCGATCGCAACGGTCCGGGATCGGTCATGGCCGATCGGGATCAGGGCTTGATCGATCGCAACCGTCGGATCGTCGCCGATCTTGGACCGATCACCATGGTCCGGGATCGGTCGTGGCCGATCGGGATCAGGGCTTGGATCGATCGCAACCGTCGGATCGTTGCCGATCGGACCGATTGCCACGGTCCGAGATCGGTCGTGGCCGATCGGGATCAGGGCTTGGATCGATCGCAACCGTCGGATCATCGCCGATCTTGGACGATCGCAACGGTCCGGGATCGGTCGTGGCCGATCGGGATCAGGGCTTGGATCGATCGCAACCGTCGGATCTTTGCTGATTGGACGATCGCAACGGTCCGAGATCGGTCGTGGCCGATCGGGATCAGGGCTTGGATCGATCGCAACCGTCGGATCGTCGCCGATCGGACCGATCGCCATGGTCTGAGATCGGTCGTGGCCGATCGGGATCAGGCTTGGATCGATCGCAACCGTCGGATCGCCAGCCGATCTTGGACCGATCGCACGGTCCGGGATCGGTCATGGCCGATCGGGATCAGGGCTTGGATCGATCGCAACCGTCGGATCGTCGCACGATCGGACTGATCGCAACGGTCCGGGATCGGTCGTGGCCGATCGGGATCAGGGCTTGGATCGATCACAACCGTTGGATCTTTGCCAATCGGACCGATCGCAACGGTCCGGGATCGGTCGTGGCCGATCAGGATCAGGGCTTGGATCGATCGCAACCGTCGGATCGTCGAACACCGATCGGACTGATCGCAATGGTCGGGATCAGTCGTGGCCGATCGGGATCAGGGCTTGGATCGATCACAACCGTCGGATCTTTGCCAATCGACCGATCGCAACGGTCCAGGATCGGTCGTGGCCGATCGGGATCAGGGCTTGGATCGATTGGAACCGTCGATCGCCAGCGATCTTGGACCGATCGCAACGGTCCAGGATCGGTCATGGCCGATCGGGATCAGGGCTTGGATCGATCGCAACCATCGGATCGTCGATCGATCGGACCGATCGCAATGGTCCGGGATCGGTCGTGGCCGATCGGGATCAGGGCTTGGATCGATCACAACCGTCGGATCTTTGCCAATCGGACCGATCGCAATGGTCCGGGATCGGTCGTGGCCGATCGGGATCAGGGCTTGGATCGATCGCAACCGTCGGATCGTCGCCGATCTTGGACCGATCACCACGGTCCGGGATCGGTCGTGGCCGATCGGGATCAGGGCTTGGATCGATCGCAACCATCGGATCTCGCCGATCGGACTGATCGCCACGGTCCGAGATCGGTCGTGGCCGATCGGGATCAGGGCTTGGATCGATTGCAACCGTCGGATCGTCGCCGATCTTGGACCGATCGGGTCCGAGATCGGTCGTGGCGATCGGGATCAGGGTTTGGATCGATCGCAACCGTCGGATCGTCGCCGATCGGACCGATCGCGGTCCGAGATCGGTCGTGGCCGATCGGGATCAGGCTTGGATCGATTAACCATCGATCGCCAGGATCGGACCGATCGCACGGTCCGGGATCGGTCGTGGCCGATCGGGATCAGGGCTTGGATCGATCGCAACCGTCGGATCGCCAATCGGACCGATTGCATCGGTCCGGATCGGTCATGGCCGATCGGGATCAGGGCTTGGATCGATCGCAACCGTCGGATCGTTGCCGATCGCAATCGCCGATGCAATAAGGCATCGCAATAATTATCATAAATTATTAATATTAACATTAATAAATAATTAAGAATTTTTGCGACTCCGTAGCGACTCATTTTAGGAAAAAATTAAACAAATATTGCGACGACACTTATGCGTCGCAATTATTTTAAGTTAAAAAAAATTTTCAGTCTTAAAAATAAAAGCAATATAATATTGCGACGCATAAGTTGCATCGCAATGTTTTTAAAATAAATTTATGTAATTAAAAATTTTATAAAATATATTGCGACGCAATTTTTCATCGCAATTATTAACATTAATTATAAATATTATCATTTATAAATATTAAAAAATATTGCGACGCCTTAGCGACACATTTTTTTTAAAAAAATAAACAAATATTGCGACGAAATATATCGCAATTATATTATTAAAATACATATAGCTGATTAAAAATATTAAAAATTATTGCGACGCAAAAATGCGTCGCAATGTTTAGAAAAAAAAATAAATTTCCCGCCGGATGTTGGCGCCAAGGTAGCGACGCATTAGCGACGCAATTATTGGCGTCGCTATTTTTTCATAAATTAATAATAAAACAATATTAACGACTCATTAGCGACGCACTAGTGCGTCGCTAAGACAGAAAAAATTAAAAAAAAATATTGCGAGTTCTTAGCGACGCAAATAATTGCGTCGCTAAGAACTTATATATAAACCGCCCTTCTCTTCTTCTTCCCCTTCTTGACCTAGCCGCCGCCGCCGCCTGCTCAAAAAAATCCGGCTCCCACCTCGCTCCTCCGGCTCCCCGGCGTTCTCATCGACTCCGGCTTCTTCTCTCGACGAAGGTAAGCCCCTACACTATAAAAAAAAAAATTTTTTTTTAATGATTTCCCTCCGGCCACGGCCGCTGCCGTGGCCGTCTTCTCCGGCCACGGCCGCTGCCGCCCGGCCAGTGGCCTGGCCACGGTGGCCAGGCCACTGTAAAAAAAAAAAAATTTTTTTTCATAACAGGGGGGGGGAAACCCCCCCCCCCCCTTTGTTTCTTGTCCGGCCACGGCCGTGGCCGCGGCCGGACAAGGCGGCCACGGCCGCTGCCGTGGCCGTCTTCTCCGGCCACGGCCGCTGCCGTGGCCGGCAGTGGCCTGGCCACGGTGGCCAGGCCACTGTAAAAAAAAAAAATTTTTTTTTCATAACAGGGGGGGGGGGGAAACCCCCCCCCCCCCCCCTTTGTTTCTTGTCCGGCCACGGCCGTGGCCGCGGCGGACAAGGCGGCCACGGCCGCTGCCGTGGCCGTCTTCTCCGGCCACGGCCGCTGCCGTGGCCGGCAGTGGCCTGGCCACGGTGGCCAGGCCACTGTAAAAAAAAAAAATTTTTTTTTTCATAACAGGGGGGGGGGGGGGGAAACCCCCCCCCCCCCCCCTTTTGTTTCTTGTCCGGCCACGGCCGTGGCCGTGCCGCGGCCGGCCGGCCACGGCCGCTGCCGTGGCCGGCAGTGGCCTGGCCACGGTGGCCAGGCCACTGTAAAAAAAAAAAAATTTTTTTTCATAACAGGGGGGAAACCCCCCCCCCCCCCCCTTTTTTTCTTGTCCGGCCACGGCCGTGGCCGCGGCCGGACAAGGCGGCCACGGCCGCTGCCGTGGCCGTCTTCTCCGGCCACGGCCGCTGCCGTGGCCGGCAGTGGCCTGGCCACGGTGGCCAGGCCACTGTCAAAAAAAAAAATTTTTTTTTAACAGGGGGGAAACCCCCCCCCCCCCGGCCGTGGCCGGCAGTGGCCTGGCCACGGTGGCCAGGCCACTGTCTAAAAAAAAAATTTTTTTTTTTTAACAGGGGGCCACCCCCCCCGAATTCAGTAAAAAAATTTGTTTATTATTTAATTTGTATAATGTTTATGCAATAATTAATTTAAGCAGAATGTTTATGCAATAGTATTTGTGCATTTGTAACTATTTACATTTGTTATGTCTTGATTATTTATATTCTGCTGCAAACTAAATGATGCATTAAATTATGTAATGCTAAATAAAAAGTCTTGTTGTAATATTATTTAATTTTCAGCAACAAATTATTAGTTTCAATGATTTACATTTTAGTATTCGCAAACATTTGTATTTGACACAATAATCTTAAAAAGTTAGTGATTACATGTATAATTCACAAGAAGTTAAGAATAACAAGCATAAGTTCGATTGTCTTCGGACTTCCATAATCACAACACTTTAACCTTTAGACCCGTTTGAGAATTTGTAAGCCTTAGTCTTGCAAATTCTCAAATTGTCCTGGTGGACAGTTTGGGAACATTTTTGCGACATGTTAGTCTGCTAGTAATCATCGTGGGGTGAGATTTCGGTTTGTATTTGCTCATACGTTCTCCTAGTGTGGCTTATATACCACACATTTAGGAGAACATATGGGGAAATGCTGCCGAAATTTCAATGTAACCGATCGATGATAATTAATAGCAGAATAACATATCACAAAAAATATTCTTGAATGGGATAGGGCCTTACCTAGGTAGAATTAGTTTAAGACACTTGAATGCTTGTGAAGTCTCATGATTAAACGGACCGCCTTGCGGCCCGACCCAAACTCAAGCCCTCCCATTAGCCATGAACCTGTGCATCGGTCCTTGCTAGCACGCCAAGGATCGTAGCCGTGGCTCGCCCTTGCATGGTAGGGACCTTAGTTGCCTAAAAAAATTGGTTTACTTATAAATGATTTAAATGGTTGTTATTAACCTTAGTTGTGACCAAGAAATAATTTAGTTATATATTTAGTAATACTAATATAGTTTTATTTTGTGGTTTCATTTAATGATTTACCAGACTTTGTATAAGTCGATCAAAATGAGCGGGGCTCGCTCGTGGATGTATGCAAGGATAAAAGATGGCT
>UESW01004272.1:0-301685 GCA_900491605.1 Calamus simplicifolius
AGCCAACTCCTATAGAGATTAGAGCTGACTCTAATATGAGAACAGAGAACCTCATTTCTATGTCAAATTAGAGCTAACTCCTGCAGGAAATTAGAGTCAACTCTAATTGACAAACAGAGAATGATTTTTCGGGGCACAATTAGAGCCGACTCCTGCATTTGTTAGAGCCGACTCCATCACTCAATGTGTTGATCCCATGAAAAGTTAGAGCCGACTCTGCGATGGATGGATATTACTTTTGAGCATTCCAACTTAGAGCCGACTCCAGGCCAGATAAAGCCGACTTTAAACTGTTAGAGGCAAATTTTAGATGTGTCAGAGATGACTCTAGAGGTTATCTTTTTTCAAATAAACCTCAATAGCTCTTTTCTCTTTTGTGCTAACTCATCCACAAGTACAATTAATGGGTAGTTTTTATCTAAAGATAGATTAATAGAAAATTATAAAAGGGAGCTTCTGACCGTTTGAAAATGAGCAAAAAAAATAGAGAAAAAAATTAAATCAAAGAGAAAAAGTTCAGATATGAAATCCCAAGTATTTAAAAAAGAGTTTAGAGGAGCCAAAATTTTTAAGAACCCATTCATCCCTCCTCCTCTTGGGTTGCCATCTGGGCCAACAGTCTCCATGGGAGGCATATACAAGAAAATTAAAATAGCGATGCCAAAATGTGTCGCTAATGCGTCGCTAAACAAGCTATAGCGACGCAATAAAGGCGTCGCTAAAATGTTTGTCGCAATTTCAATTTGTTGCAATTGCGTCGCTAAACGGTGACTCTCTGCGATGCCCTAAATGCGTCGCAATATATTGCAACCCCTAAATGCATCGCAATATTACGACGCAGCCTAAATGCATCGCTACTTTAAAAATAAATTTTTTAAAAATATTTGCAACAGAAAATCTTGTCGCAATTGCGTCGCTAATTAATTAATTTATTTTAAAAAAATTAAAATAAAATAATTTTTAATATTTTTAAATTAATTGCAATGGAAATTTAGCATCGTTAATTAATTAATTTTTTTTAAAAAATTAATTTAATTTTAATTTTTTAAAAAAATTGCGACACTCCTAAATGTGTCTCAATATTGCGACGCATACTAATGTGTCGCTAATTTAAAAATAAATTTTTAAAAAATATTTGCGATGAAAAATCTTATCGCAATTGCGTTGCTAATTTATTTATTTATTTTTTAAAAAAATTAAAATAAAATAATTTTAATTTTTTAAATTAATGTGACAAAATAGCGTCACTAATTAATTATTATTTTTTAAAAAAAAAAAATAATATATATTAAACTTCCTAATGATGTAATTACTAATACAATTGACCAAAACAATCATTACAAATTTTAAAAATAGACAAAATTTATTTTATTAATTATTTAAAATTTTATATACAAAACAAAAAATAAAAAAAAAATATCAAGTAGTGAAAAAATACATCATGTATCTGCAGGCTGTGGAGGCTGCGAGGCTGGAAGACCCTGCGACATAGCAAATAAATCCTGCATCTGACGCATCTGCTCTCTGATCCTGCAAATCCTCTCGACCTCCTGGCGAACTCCTCTGCAATAGATCTGCGAAGTCTCTAAACGCTCGGGAGGAATATCACCAGAACTCGCGAGCTGGCCTGATGGGAAAAATGTAGAAGCTCTAGTGCCCAGACCATAGACCCTGCGGTCTCGTGGCTGGGCACCAACAGCCTCCAAAAACACACGTCGACTCTCCTCTGCTGAGAGTTCGACGGGCGTCTCCCCATCAGTAGAGTCGACCTGCGATGCCTGGGAGCGAAGCTCCTCGACTCGTGTCTTGAAATTATGAAATCAACAATAAATGAGTTAATAAATTTCTGAAATAAAATTTTAGAAATTAAACAGATACTACATAAATCTAATTTCTTACCGCAACCTCCCGTGATCGCGTATCGACCCAGGAACCGTCCCTCCTGGTGTGTGTCGCCCTGAATAGACGAAACTCACCAGGATCTCCGCCCTCCTGCTCAGACTATAACAATAAAAAAAATATTAATACAAATATTTGTAAATAACTAAAATAGTAATTAAAATATTTATGTTTTCTTACCATACGCCGTCTGTGCTCCTGAATCGAAATGGAGCCCGAAGTATGGCGGGAGAGACCCGTGCCAGGACCGCCCTTCTCAGATCGGCGGTTCGTGCTGGCTGATGCGGACCTCCTGCGCCAGCCATCGGACTGCCAGGCCTGCTGCCACTCGTGCCAAATACCCTCTGGCACGTGCGCAGGACGCTGACCCGATGACCTCCAACGATGAAGCATGTCGGAGTATCGGCGTCCGTCAGAGCCTCCCATGCTGCCCTAATGGCATCATGGCTGGCAGGATCCCACGTAAACTTTTTCTGCATTAAAATAAACAGTTAGTTTCTGAATTTATTAAGATTAAAAATTTTATATCAGTGATAAATTGTATTTAATAAGTTTACCTGAAACTCAGAAAAATAAAACTCCCTCGTGGCTGGAGATACGTGGCGCCAATCGTAGCCACTGGGATCTGCACGCCTCTGAAATACGGCGCTGATGTGGCTGGATACATGATGCTGCTCAATAAATCTGTTAAAAAAATAATTTATAAGTAATTGACTTAAAAACATAAACATATATTTTTAATTAGTATATACTTACAGCCCTGAGCATCAAGTCGAAGTACGGTGCGGCCGATGGTGGAAGAACTCTCGGAGGTCTGTGCCGATCGGTGGAAATACAGGATGAGATCGAAGGCTGAGATGGAAGATCCATCTCCATCTCATGTGATCTGATGCAGCAGGGCTACGTCCTGTCATCGGTAGATCTACCTCTGCCCGTCATACTGAAAATACTAAAGATTCACAACAATAAATTACGATTAATGATTGACTATAAAAATTTAACACTTATAAAAAAAGAAATTTAAAAAACCTCTATGTTTAATCGGTGTCATTTGTTTCGTGAAATGTTGGTTCAACATCCGATGCCGTATCGGACTGCGATTCAGTTTCATTATCATCGGAAGGAAACCGACATTTGCATCCGCAATTTCTTGGACATCACCATTTGGATCTCTAAGTGATGTTTCAGGAGCCCTTGTGTCGTCCTCAATTGCATGCATTTCCATCTCATCCTCTTGAAATGCAGGGCACTCGGCTGATTGACTTGATGAACTCTCCTCTAATACGATTGTTGAACGTGGGACGATTTTAGAAACGGCCCACCAATCTCGCTTGTCGTTGCGCAAACTTGGATATCCGCAGTAAAAGACTTGCTGAGCTTGGGATGCAAGGATGAATGGGTCATATTTCTGCAATCTTCGTCGATGGTTCACTTCAACCAAATTGTAGTCGTTATGAACCCTTTTGCCCACAGGAACTATCGGATCGAACCAATCACAACGAAACAATACGGTTCGTTTCATAGGCCAACCGGGATATTCAACTTCAACCACCTCTACTAACTTTCCATAATAATCCTGCATATTTGCTCCAACACTTTCTCCTTTAACACACACGCCCCAGTTCTGCGTGCCTCTTGAAGCTGCTAATCGTTCAATCTGAAATTTGTACCCATTTACAAAATAGCCAGTAGAGGTTGTTACGGTCTTCAATGGCCATTGCGATAGACATTTAATGAAAATATTGTGACCATGGACCGTTTACCTATAAATTAATAAGCTATTCACATCCAATTCAAAAAATAAAAGCCATTGAAATTGATTGAGTGATACTACTCACAAATTCATAAAACCAGTAAGCAAACTCCGTTTCTAATTTCTGCCCAATGCAACTTGACTGATGTGGGATTCATCTGTCGTTGTCTATCACAACATCCTTATGGGATGAAAAATTAAAACTATGTTACAATTTAAATTAGAATTTAAATTAAGCAATTAATTGAAGTGTACATATACTTACTCAATATATGGATCGACTTCTCTACAGTTCATTAGGATGTAATAATGTGCTGCATTATACTCCATATCGCTAAGATTTCTTGACTTCTGCCCACCAAATGAACGGCCGATAGCTTTTAAAATTGATATTCTACCGTCATTAGTTCTCCTTCGTCCACACATACGTCATCGTTACGACCAAGATTTCGGCTCCTCGTGTGGACGTGACCCTCAAAGTAATGCGAGGCAAAAGCTGAAACTTCTTCGACCAAGTGTGCATTGCATATAGAACCTTCAACCCTTGCCTTATTACGCACATTATTTTTTAACTTCTTAAGATACCTATATGTAAAGTTGAAAAAAAATTAACCAATTTTTCGCAATGAAATAATATTTGAAATGTCAACATATCTTAATGATGTATATTTACCTCTCGAAAGGATACATCCAGCGATACTGCACGGGACCAGCTATGCTCGCTTCGTATGGCAAGTGAACCGGTAAATGCTCCATTGAGTCAAAAAAACTGGGAGGAAATATTCGCTCAAGCTTGCATAAAATAATTGGAATTTCCTCCTCAAGCCTTGCCATGGATGCAGAAGTAATGACTGCGGCAGATAACTCCTTGAAGAATAAGCTGAGCTCCGTAATTGCCTTCCAGACATGTTGCGGAAGCAACTCACGAAAAGCTATAGGTAATAATTGCATGAAAACATGCAGTCATGACTCTTCATGCCGAACAACTTGAGCTTATGCATGTCCACACACCTACCGATATTTGAGGCATAACCATCTGGAAATTTTAACCCTCTAAGCCAGTTACATAAAACTTCTCGTGAATTTCTGTCAAGAGTGTAACAGGCTTTAGGATAGGTCCCATCGGCACTCCTTCTCAAATCACCTCTTCTGCAATACTGATTAAGTTCTTCTCTTGACTTTGCAGTATCTTTTGTTTTTCCCGGGATGTTTAGCACCGTGTTAAATATGTTATCAAAGAAATTTTTCTCGATATGCATAACATCCAAGTTGTGCCGGATGAGATTTGTGCTCCAATAAGGCAAATCCCAAAATATACTCGCTTCTTCCAGTTATGTTCTTTACATATACGGCCATTTATTCTATCTGCATCTGGTTCCCATGCATACATCAACCCCAAATGCTCTATAGTATCAAATATATCCGTGCCGGACCTAACCGGTTCGGCAAATTTTGTGACTGCTTTGTTCTTCGGAAGGCGATCAAGTTACGCCTGTAAGGATGATTTGGGGGCAAGAACTTCCTATGTTATCAAACCATGACTGCTTACCACTCTTCTGCAATGTAAATGCATCGAATCATACATGCAATGAGGGCATGCCAGACGTCCAGCAGTGCTCCAACCAGACAACATTGCATATGCCGGAAAGTCACTTATTGTCCACATCAAAGCAGCTCTCATGATGAAATTTTGTTTCATAGAAATGTCGTAGGCTACGACTCCTGTTTCCCACAACATTTTCAATTCGGCCACCAACGGTTGCAAGAAGACATCAATCTTTTCCTTTGGATTTGATGGTCCTGGAACCAAAACTGTAAAAACATTGCAGTATCTTTCATGCACTTCCACGGAGGAAGGTTATATACAGTCAGTATCACAGGCCAACATGAATACTGTTGCCCCGCTTGACCAAATGGTTGGAAGCCATCGGTACAAAGACCTAATCTCACATTCCTTATATCTTCAGCGAAATCAGGATGATTTTCATTGAAATGCTTCCAAGCTTTGAATCTGATGGATGCCGCATTTCATCCTCTTTAGATTCATGTTCGGCATGCCATCTCATATCAGCAGCTGTAGCCTCAGATCTGTATAATCTCTGCAGGCGTGGGTAAGAGGAAAGTAATGCATCCTCTTGTAAGGCACACTTTTCCTCCTAAACTAGCTCCCCCTTTGTTTTTGTACCTCGATTGCCCACAAATCTTACACCATCTCAGCTCTGAGTCTTCACCCCAAATATCATACAATTGTTCAAGCAACAATCGATCTTATTAACTGGGAGCCCAAGCCCACGCAACAACTTCTTTGTTGAGTAAAAACTGTCTGCTACAACATTATCATTTGGCAAAATTTCTTTGATTAACCCAGCTACAGAATTGAACGCCTTTTCTGATAATCGATGTTCTGCCTTAATATTCAACAACCGAGCAGCTGTAGACAACTGGGAATGACCCTCACAACCAGGATACAATTCTTGATTTGCAGCACACAACATATCATAAAATTGTTGTGCATCTGGATTTGGTTCTTCCATAAATGTATTCTGATTGAATTCATTACCCGATGCATTCATCACCATTTCTTCATATGTGTTTAAATTCACAAATGGTTCATCAATGGGAATTGACACTTGTTGGCTATAACAGCTGTAAAACTTCCTCTTTCACCATGACAGTACCAAACATCGTAATCAGGAACAAACCCCTTTTTACACAATGCACCTTAACAGTTTCAACATCTCTGTAGGCTTTATTCTGACACTTGGAAGTTGCATGGGCACCTAATCCTAGGCCCATCCATCCATTCAGGTTGGCTACATGCAAATGCGATAAATTCTTCCAATCCATTCAGAAAATCTGGATTAAGCAAGCCATCTTTTATCCTTGCATACATCCACGAGCGAGCCCCACTCATTTTTGACCGACTTATACAATTCCCGGTAAACCATTAAAGGAACAAAATAATTTTGCATTAGTCATTATAGCAATAGATTAATTCTTTTACACATCTAAGGTAATAACAAATATTGTGCCTCTTTAATTATACCGATAAATCAAGGACGGGCCATGGCTACGATCTTTGACGTGCTATCCAGGACCGAGACCCAGGACCGGGGTCCGTTCAATCATTAGACTTCACAAGTAAGCAAGTGTCCTAAATAATTCCACCTTCACTCCACTAGGACTTAGGTAAGGCCCTATCCCATTCAAGATATTTTTGCGATATGTTATTCTGCTATTAATTATCATTGTTTATGTTGAAATTTCGGCAGCAATTCCCCATATGTTCTCCTAAATGTGTGGTATATGCACACTAGGAGAACGTATGAGGAATACAAACGCAAGTTCAACTAACGATGAATAGCAGACTAACATATCGCAAAAAATCTCAAACTGTCCACTAGGACAATTTGAGAATTTGCAAGACTAAGTCTTACAAAGTCTCAAACGAGTCTAAAGGTTATAGTGCTGTAAGAAATAATATGAAAAATTAAAGAACGAACTTGACATAGTATGTATGTCATATGGATTTATTTTAGATAAGTAAAAATGGATTCAACCTAGCCTAAACTAAATCTGATTCAATCTAATAACTCAAATCACATAAAAGTTATACTCTTATCTCAAATTCTTTTTATTAGGAGGAGTTATATTCTTTCAGTACTTGAATCTGAGTTCACTATATCAAATTTAATATTCTGCATTAAATTTAGTTCTAAATGAGCTATATCATTTTTCCTTCACAATATCGAATTTATTTTGATTGGTTGGTTTAGAATTTGAGGAATTATATCAAATTATGGTTTGCTATATCAAATTTCTTTCAATTGAAGAACATGAATATTCTAAATTTTTTTCTAATTTGCTAAGAAATGATTGTGACAATATTTAAAAATTAAATATTTAAAATTTACTAAGCCAAAATATAATAGGTAAAAAATATAAATTCATTAAAATTTAATCATCTAAACTATCAAAACCATATAAATTGCATGATAAGCATTCTAATAATAATATATCATGAACAATATTTCAAAAAAAAACATATTTGATAACACAAGACATTTATAAATCTAAATATATAAAATTTAAATATATCAAATATTATGCAAATTTCAAATTATGCATTACAAGATTATAGATTACATGCAAATTTCTCTAATATTTCATGTAAAATTGAGTTCATAAACATAAATAAATTAAAAAAAATTCATAAACGAATGAGAAAAAAACCATCCCTGTTTTTTTTTTTTTAAATGGTGACCTGGCCACCGTGGCCAGGCCACCACTGGCCACGGTTGCAGCCGTGGACTCAGACCAAGGTCACGGCCATGGACGTGGCCGAGACGGCAGGGGTGGGGGAAAAACCCCACCCCGGCCCCCTTTTTTTGTAAAAAAATGATGGCCTGGCCACCGTGGCCAGGCCACCGCCGGCCACGGCCGTCGCCGTGGCCGTGGCCTCAGGGGTGGGGAAAAACCCCACCCCGACACCTTTTTTTTTTTTAAATGGTGGCCTGACCATCATGGCCGGAAATGGGAGGGTAGGGGGGAGGGGGGAGGAGGGGCTTACCTTGCTAATTTGGGGATGCCGCCGGGGGTTCCTTGTGTCGGAGGGGGGCGCCGCCGCCAGTGGGTTCCTTGCGCTGGGGGAGGGGGTGAGAGGAGCTGGAGGAGGGGACGCCGCTTAAGGTTTAGGGCAAGAAAAGAAGAAGAGGCCGGGGGGGTGCCGGACGCGACTCAGGTTTTATATTAGGGATTAGCGATGCAATTTTGCATCGCTAAACCCTCGCTAATTTTTTTAATATAATATGGATTAGCGATGCAATTTTGCATCACTAATCCATCGCTAATTTGGCTGGCAGCAAATTTTTTTTATTTTTTGGGAAATTAGCGATGCAAATAATTGCTTGCTAATGCGTCGCTATTTTGGCAGCAATAACCGGCAAATTTTTTTTATTTTCAAAGAAAATTAGCGACGCAAATAATTGTGTCGCTAATGCATCACTATTTTACTGGCAAAAATCGGCAGGAAATTTTTTATTTTCTGAAAAAATGTGTCGTTAATGCGTCACTAAATAGCGACTCAATTAATTGCGTCACTAAATTAACAAAATTTTTTATTTTCTGGATATTTGCGTCGCTAATGTATCGCTAAATAGCGACGCAATTAAGTCATCGCTGAATTAACAATTTTTTTTTGTTTTCTATGATATGCATCGCTAATGTGTCGCTAAATAGCGACGAAATTAACTGCATCGTAGAAATAATAATTTTTTTAATTTTTAATTTTTTTAATTTTTATTTTTATAAAACCATAATTTTTAAGTAATAAATTTTTTAATTTTCGATCCGACGGTTGTGATAGATCGAAGCCATGATCTCGATCGGCGATGATCGATCTTGGACCGTTGCGATCAATCCGATCGACGACAATCCAACGGTTGCGATCAATCCAAGCCATGATCCCGATCGACGATGTCAATCTCAGACCGTTGTGATCAATTCGATCGATGACGATCTGACGGTTGCGATCGATCGAAACCATGATCCCGATCGGCAATGATCGATCTCGGACCATTGCAATCAATCTGATCGGCAACGATCCAATGGTTGCGATCGATCGAAGCCATGATCCCGATCGACGATGATCGATCTTGGACCGTTGCGATCAATCCGATCGGCGACAATCCGATGGTTGCGATCGATCGAAGCCATGATCCTGTTCGGCGATGATTGATCTTAGACCATTGCAATCAATCCGATCGGTGACGATCCGACGGTTGCGATCGATCCAAGCCATGATCCCGATCAGCGATGATTGATCTCAGACCGTTGTGATCAATCCGATCAGCGACGATCCGCTGGTTGCGATCGATCCAAGCCATGATCCCGATCGACGATGATCGATCTTGGACCATTGCGATCAATCCGGTCGGCGATGATCCAACGGTTGCGATCGATCCAAGCCATGATCTCGATCGGCGATGATCGATCTCAGACCATTGCGATCAATCCGATCGGCGATGATCTGACTGTTGCGATGGATCCAAGCCATGATCCCGATCGGCAATAATCGATCTCGAACCATTGCGATCAATCCGATCGGCGATGATCCGACGGTTGCGATCGATCGAAGCCATGATCCTGATCGGCGATGATCGTTCTCGAACCGTTGTGATCAATCCGATCGGCGATGATCGATCTGGGACTATTGCGATCAATTCGATCAGCGATGATCTGATGGTTGCGATCGATCCAAGCTATAATCCGAATCGGCGATGATCGATCTCAGACTATTGTGATCAATCCGATCGGCGATGATCCAACGGTTGCGATCGATTTAAGCTATGATCCTGATCGGCGATGATCGATCTCAGACCGTTGCGATCAATCTGATCGGCAACGATCCGACGATTGCGATCGATCAAAGCTATGATCCCGATCGGCGATGATCAATCTCGGACCATTGCGATCAATCCGATCGGCGACGATCCGATGGTTGCGATTGATCCAAGCCATGATCCCGATCGGCGATGATCGATCTTGGACCGTTGTGATCAATCCGATCAGCGACGATCCAATGGTTGCAATCGATCCAAGCCATGATCTCGATTGGTGATGATCGATCTCGGACCATTGCGATCAATCCGATCGGTGATGATCCGACGGTTGCGATCGATCCAAGCCATGATCCCAATCGGCGATGATCGATCTCGGACCATTGCGATCAATCCGATCGATGATGATCCGACGGTTGCGATTGATCCAAGCCATGATCATGATCGGTGATGATCGATCTCGGACCGTTGCGATCAATCCGATCGGTAATGATTCGACGATTGCGATCGATCGAAGCCATGATCCCGATTGGCGATGATCAATCTCGGACCGTTGCGATCAATCCAATCGGCGATGATCCGACGGTTGCAATCGATCGAAGCCATGATACTGATCGGCGATGATCGATCTCGAACTGTTGCGATCAATCCGATCGGTGACGATCCGATGGTTGTGATCGATCCAAGCCATGATTCAGTTCAGCGATGATCGATCTCGGACCGTTGCGATCAATCCGATCGGTGAGGATCCGACGGTTACGATCGATCGAAGCCATGATCCTGATTGGCGATGATCGATCTCGAACGATTGCAATCAATCCGATCGGCGATGATCCGACGGTTGCAATCGATCGAAGCCATGATCCCGATCGGCGATGATCGATCTGACGCATGTACCAAAATTAATTTTTTTAAAACAATTGCAACACATTTCATTGGGTCGCAATGTTTTATTTTTAATTTTTATTTTTTAATTATTTTATAAAATTTAATTTTTTCTAAAAAATTACGACGCATTATTTGCATCGATAAATTAAAAATTAATTTTTTTAATTTTTTGATTTATTGCGTCGTTAATGCGTTGCGGTTTAACATAATTAATTTTTTTAAAAAAAATACGATGCACTGAATTGCATTATAAATTTTTATTTCATAATTATATTTTATAAAAATTAATTTTTCATCAAAAAATTACGATGCACCTTGGCGTCGCAATGTAGCGACTCAATTTATTTGCGTCACTAAATTACGATACATTTCGATGCATCACAATGTTTTATTTTTAATTTTTTTATAAAATTTATTTTTAAAAAAAAAATTGTGATGCAATACTTGCGTCGCTAAATTAAAAATTAAATTTTTTTAATTTTCTGGTTTATTGCATCGCTAATGCGTCACTATTTAACATAATTAAATTTTTTTAAAAAAATTACATGCACTGAATTACGTCGCAATATTTTTATTTCATAATTATATTTTATAAAAATTAATTTTTCTTCAAAAATTACGATGCACCTAGTTGCGTCGCAATGTAGCGACTCATTTTTTATGCATCGCTAAATTGCGACGCATCTAGTGGCGTCACAATTTTTTATTTTTTATTTTTTTATATTTTAATTATATTTTATAAAATTTAATTTTTTTAAAAAAAAATTTCGACGCATCACTTGCGTCGCTAAATTAGAAATTAATTTTTTTTAATTATCTGGTTTATTGCATCGCTAATGCGTCGCTATTTAGTGACGTAAATATTTGCTTTGCTAAATTAAAATTTAATATTTTTAATTTTTTGAGCTATGTGTCGCTATTGCGTCGCTATTTAGCGATGCAACAGTTGCATCACTAAATTAATAATTTTTTTTAATTTTTAATTTTTTACGTCGCTATTGAGTCGCTAAATAGCGATGCAAGTTTCTGGGGTCACTAATTGCGTCGCTATTTTTTGTTGTCACTAAGGCGTCGCAATTTGGTTACAATTTATCGACGCAAAGATGCGTCGCTAAATTTACGACGCTATTTCAGTATTTTCTGATTGTGGCATAAGCCACCGAACAATCTTCTTGGAAGAGCAGATGATCCTAAGCATCAACAAAGATGAGGTAACCTAGGTCGAGTAGGAGTTATATTGAAGGGTCCCAATCATCACTTACCTTAAACATGGTCAACTCTCCTAAATAAAAATGAAGTCTGAAAGGTCATTCAAAGAGTAACAAGATATGTCTTGATCAATAAGGTATTATATGATAGATTTTTTTTTACTCTACCATATACCTAAAGTGTCTCTAACCTATGGAGGCTCAATACATCCTCCTAGAAAAGAAATCCACAAAGAAGTTTGCTGGAACTAAGAGGGGAGCAAAGCTTTAGCTTATAAAATACTCAAATAGAAGTATTGCTAGTCCACCATAAAGGAAGAAGTTATCCAATTCGTACAGAGGTATAACCTATGCTAGAAGCATTCAACAATTTCATGCCATGTTGCTACATAGTTGATCCCAATCAGTAATCCTTAGCTATTAACTTAATGAGAGATGGATATCTTGGGGTCATTCTCTCTAGTATGAAACAATAAAAATTCCTCACCACTGCCATCGAACAAATGACCTACACTTCGTTTAGAAATCTATAGTCTGTCATTCAAAATTTCTAAAGTGTTGATCGCTATAATAGAAGATAGTTCAATAATACTCGGTTCAAATCAAGTACCACCTAAACTTATTAGAATAATGATAAATGAATCAAGCCCAATTTTAGGGTTCATTCTCAAAATTAATTTTGTACCAAGCTTGATCAAGCTCAGCTTGAGTACACTCCTTACTCCTTTAAACAAACCATTGAACTCTATGATTTGCGTTGTTCAACTTGGAGTCCACTCGTCTAGGTTATAAGATGGAAAAGAAAAAGAAAACTAAAACATGGAAATAAAAGTTGATATGGCTGATCCTGAGCTGTTAGGATGAACAACAAAGATAGCGGCAGCTGACGGGAGCTATCTCAATCCCCGAAACCTACCTCTCGGTCTCGAGGCACATGAACAGTGCCTCAACCCCCGAGACCTACCTCTCGGTCTCGGGGCACATGAACAGTGCTTCAACCCCCGAGACCTACCTTTCGGTCTCGGGGCACATGAACAATGCTTCAACCCCCGAGACCTACCTCTCGATCTCGGGGCACATGAACAGTATCTCAACCCCCGAGACCTACCTCTCGGTCTCGGAGCTCATGAACAATGCTTCAACCCCTGAGACCTACCTTTCGGTCTCGGGGCACATGAACAGTGCTTCAACCCCCGAGACCTACCTCTCGGTCTCGGGGCACATGAACAATGCTTCAACCCCCGAGACATACCTCTCGGTCTCAGGGCACATGAACAGTATCTCAACCCCCGAGACCTACCTCTTGGTCTCGGGGCACATGAACAGTGTCTCAACCCTCGAGACCTACCTCTCGGTCTCGGGGCATATGAACAATGCTTCAACCCCCAAGACCTACCTCTCGGTCTTGGGGCACATGAACATTATCTCAACCCTCGAGACCTACCTCTCGGCCTCGGAGCTCATGAACAGTGCTTCAACCCCAGAGACCTACCTCTCGGTCTCGGGGCACATGAACAGTGCTTCAACCCCGTGATACGGCTGATCCAGCATCGTTAGAATAAAAGGTAACAACAGCTAACGGAGATCACCATATCTCGACCTCGAGACCCCTCCGATCTCGGGGTGCACCAGCACTATCTCACCCCCGAGACCCCTTCCGGTCTCGGAGTGGGATCACCATATCTCGACCCCGAGACCCCCCTCCGGTCCCGGGTTGCAACAGCATTATCTCACCCCCGAGACCCCCTCCGGTCTCGGGGTGGGATCGCCATATCTCGACCCCGAGACCCCCCTCCGGTCTCGGGGTGGGATCACCATATCTCAACCCTGAGACCCTCCTCCAGTCCTGGGGTGCACCAGCATTATCTCACCCCGAGACCCCCTCCAGTCTCGGGGTGGGATCACCATATCTCAACCCCGAGACCCCCCTGGTCTCGGGGTGCACCAGCATTATCTCACCCCCGAGACCCCCTCCGGTCTTGGGGTGGGATCGCCATATCTCGACCCTGAGACCCCCTCCGGTCACGGGGTGCACCAGCATTATCTCACCCCCAAGACCCCCTCCGGTCTTGGGGTGGGATCACCATATCTCGACCCCGAGACCCCCCTCCGGTCTCGGGGTACACCAGCATTATCTCACCCCCTAGACCCCATCCGGTCTCGGGGTGGAATCGCCATATCTCGACCCCGAGACCCCCTCCGGTCTCGAGGTGCACCAGCATTATCTCACCTCCGAGACCCCCTCCGGTCTCGGGGTGGGATCACCATATCTCGACCCCGAGACCTCCCTCCGGTCTCAGGGTGCACCAACATTATCTCACCCCCCAGACCCCCTCCGGTCTCGAGGTGGGATCGCCATATCTCGACCCCGAGACCTCCCTCCGGTCTCGGGGTGCACCAGCATTATCTCACCCCCGAGACCCCCTTCGGTCTCGGGATGGGATACCATACCTCGACCCCGAAACCCCCCTCCGGTCTCGGGGTGCACTGGCATTATCTCACCCCCAGGACCCCTCCGGTCTCGGGTGAGATCATTATCTCTTGACCCCAAAACCCCTTCCGCTCTCGGGGTGCACGGGCATCATCAGCGATTAGTACGCGGGCCAACTTTCGAACCAAATGATAGCTCCAGGCCACCTGGCATGCCCACGTGATTCTCCGTACGCCCGTGATTGCTTGCGGCCATGCCTCATAATGGTGTATGGTGCACTGCATGTCCCTGTGCATGATTGTGCTTCGTTACGGCGTACGATTCACTACCACTTGCCACTGTGCGCGGTCATGTCAAGCAACGGTGCACACCAAATACAACCGCGGCTGCGAGACACGTGTAATGCTATGTTGGCAGGTAGCGCGGGACGCCTCCGGTATGCACAGTGATGGTACGACAGCAATCTTTCGGAACAGTAAGATGGGATATTCGGACAAGTGTAAAAATATGCGCCCGCACTGAAAGTAAGGATCCGAACTCTGGTTTTCCAGCTTCTTCCTCCTAGCAAAACCCTAACTATCTCAGCTCCTTTCCACTGAGCGGTTCTTGTCTGATCCCAAGTAACTGACTTGAGCGTCGGAGGGTCCCCACCGGAACAACCGGTTTCCAGGGACTTTTCTTGCAGGGGTCCGAAGAGAAGGACGTCCATTTTCCCCGACGTTTGAAGAAGGTGACTTGGCACCATCAGATTGGCGCACCAGGTAGGGGGAGGAAAGAGAAAGATATCGAACCAGCAATCACATTCCCTCTCTTCAAGCTCTTAAAGCCATGGTGATGACCCGAACGAAGGGAGTTTCTGTCGGTTGCGCTGGGGGGCAGCGCCGCGGGGCTGGTCCACCCGCAGAGGCCCCCCCGGCTCTCGCAGCCAATATTGGAGTCGCTGCGCCCCGGGAGCGGGGCCTTCCACTCCTCAAGTCGACATCCCCGTGCCTCCTCTGCAGCAGTTCTAAGAAGATCAATTTGCCGCCCTGGCCACGCAAGTCCAGTCTTTGGCGGGCGGTTCAGGGCCTGTAGCACCAGCAGGCGGCGCACAGCAATCGGAGCCGAATCCATCTATCCCAGGGGTGGTGCAACCCAGCCAGCATTCCTCCCGGAGAGATCGCCAGTGCCTGGGGATCGCCACCGTTGATCTCCGCCCAAGCCTCACCACCGAAGCCTCTAAGAGACCGGTCTTCTTCCGCCACGCTAGTGTCTCACCTAAGCGGCGGCACGGGAAGGAGGTGGAGCACCCCCGCCGGCATCGCCGTCCCCGTTCTCGTCTTCCGAATCTTCGAGGGAGGGCTCTTTTGATGGCCTGATGTCTCGTCGAGCCGAGCATCGACTCGATGAATATAATCAGAGGCTGGAGGTGCTTAGCCGTCGGATCACCCACCTGCCAGAAACGGACTACGACAACCGACCTCCCTTGTCTCGCCGCATCATGGAGGAGCCCATCTCCACCAGGTTCCGCCTTCCCCAGCTAGATCCATACGACGGGACCACAGACCCCCTAAACCACTTGGAAAGCTATAAAGTTCTCATGCAAGTCCAGGGGGCCACTGACTCACTTATGTGCGTTGCCTTTCCGGCCACCCTGAAGAAGGCCGCCCGAGCTTGGTACTCCCGTCTGCCGCCACGAAGCATCGATTCCTTCCGCCAGTTGAGAGGGCTTTCTTGGCCCATTTTGATGCCTGCCGGAAGATTCCAAGGGTGGCGGACAGCCTCTTTGCCGTCCAGCAGAAGAGCGGTGAGTCCCTGCGGGACTACGTCGCTCGGTTTAAAGAAGCAGCTCTGGAGGTCTACAACCTTGAAGACTCGTGGCCACCTTGGCCTTGAAGCGGGGGCTCCGCCCGTCTCGCTTTGCATACTCCCTCGACAAGAAGCCGCCGGTTCCTACTCCGAGCTTCTGATCCGGCCCAGAAGTACATCCGGGCTGACGAGGCTGACTTTTTCCGGTGCGAGGCTATGGGAACATCCCCAAGAAGCCGGCCCGATCGAAACCTGCCGAAGCTTGCCCCAGGAGACCTGAGCCTCCTTGCCACCAGACAACCGCCCCTGAGCCCCTGCACCTAAGAGACGGACCTTACACCCCACTGCTCCCCGATATCTCAGATTTTGCTCAAGATTGAAGGGGAGTCCTATCTGCAACCCTCCTCCCATGAACCAGAAGATCCCTCGAACAAGAACCTCTACTGCCGCTACCACCGGGATCACGGCCATGACACCGACGAGTGCCGCCAGCTAAAGAAGGCTATTGAAGATCTTATCCAGCGGGGCCACCTGAAAGTTCATCCAGAGGAACAACCCAGGAGCTCCTGGCCCGTCAGCACCCCCGCCGGTGATCGACAATGCCCCGACGGAGAAGACGGTGGCGATGATTTCCTGGGGGCAGGAGGCCCGTCGAAGAGGCCAAGAGGGGAGGGGAGTCGGAGTCTGTAATTCCTTTCTTTGAAAAGGACTTAGATGGGGTAGTGAACAAAATGATGATAGCGTCGTCGTGTCCATGACGATCGCTAAACATCCTGTAAAAAGAATTCTAGTTGACAGTGGGAGTTTTATGGATGTTTTGAACTACGACGCTTTTGTTCGCATGAACCTGTCACCTGATCTACTCCGGCCTGTTTCCACGCCTCTGATGGGATTTACGGGAGATTCTGTAAAAGTTGAGGGGGAGGTCACTCTACTTGTGACGGCTGGCACAGCCCGTGCCAAAGCACTGTTTTTATGAAGTTCTTGGTGGTTCGCGTGCCCCTCGCTTACAACGCGATCCTCGGGAGGCCCGGGCTCAACCTCTTGGATGCTGTCATATCCACTAAGAGGCTCCTTGTGAGGTTTCCCAGCAACGGAGTCGGGGAGATGCGGGAGAGCAGAATCCACCTACACTTTGCTATCACTTGGCCCCTAGTCCGCAGGGGGCGGCACCCGCGCCGGTACCTGAGACCTGGACCCCGAGACCTGGAGAGAAGAGGAGAGCCGGCCGAGTGACTGCTTACCTTCCCCCTCGGGGAGGACCCTGCAAGAGCAGTCCGGATTGGAGCCTACTCCCAAGGAAGCTCGTGACCGCTCCTCACCTTTCTGCGGCTAATGCGGACGTCTTCGCCTGGTCGGCGTCCGACATGCCGGGATTCCAGAGGAGGTGATTACCCACCAGCTCAACATTCGGGCGGGTGCCGACCCATCCGGCAGAAGAAAAGGAGTTTCGCCCCCGACCGACAAAAGGCCGTGGATGAGGAGGTGCGGAAGCTGCTGGCGGCGGTCACATCCGCGAGGTGCATTACCCGGACTGGCTGGCGAATGTCGTGATGGTTCGCAAGGCCAGCGGGAGCTGGAGGATGTGCGTGGACTTCACCGACCTCAACAAGGCGTGCCCCAAAGACAGCTTCCCGCTGCCCGGATCGACCAGCTTGTGGACGCCACGTCCGGGCATGAAACCCTTAGTTTCATGGATGCGTTCTCGGGATATAATCAGATCAGGATGAACCCGGCGGATGAAGAAGCAACTCCTTTGTCACAGAAAAGGGGATTTACTGTTATAAGGTGATGCCGTTTGGGTTGAAAAATGCCGGGGCCACCTATCAAAGATTAATGAATAAGGTCTTTGAGGACCAGATAGGGCGTAACATGGAGGTGTATGTGGATGATATGCTGACCAAGAGCATCAGTGCTGCTGACCATGTCGCCGACCTCGAGGAGACCTTCAATAACCTGCGCCGGTATCGGATGAGGCTTAACCCCCATAAGTGCGCCTTTGGAGTGGCAGCAGGCAAGTTCTGGGTTTCATGGTAACCCAGCGAGGGATTGAAGCCAACCCTGACAAGATCAGGGCTATCTTGGAGATGAGGCCCCAGCCAACAAGAAGGAGGTGCAACGCCTGACTGGGAGGGTGGCGGCTTGAGTCGTTTCATGTCAAGATCGGCAGAAAGGTGCCTGCCCTTCTTTAAGGCGCTGCGCAAGGTCAACGGCTTCGAGTGGACAAAGGAGTGTCAGGGTGCCTTTGAAGAGTTGAAGCAGTTTCTATCCACTCCCCCGCTGTTGTCCAAGCCTAAGAATGGAGAGGAGCTCTTCTATATCTTGCAGCCTCCCCCGAAGCTGTCAGCTCTGTGCTCGTGCGCATGGAGGTTGATGGGGTCCAGAAGCCAATCTATTACACCAGCAAGGTCCTTCATGATGCCGAGACCAGATACTCTAAAACCGAGAAGATTATTTTTTCCTTGGTGGTCTCTGCTCAACGCTTCCGACCTTACTTTCAAGCTCATCCCATCGTGGTGCTCACGGACCAGCCTCTTTGAGCCATCTTGTCTCGCCCCGACACCTCCGGTCGGCTAGCCAAATGGGCCATTAAACTAAGTGAGTTCGACCTATCCATCCGGCCAAGGTCGGCCATGAAGTCTCAGGTTAGCTGATTTCTTGGTTGAGTGTTCCTGGACCGAGAGGGTGTGGAGGAGTACGCCCGGAGGAGTGTGCAGACCCTCCCTCGACCGAGGAGGCGAAAAGGAGGACTGGATCTTGCATGTGGATGGAGCCAAATTCTCAAGGAAGCGGAGCTGGACTCATTCTTGCGAGCCCGGAGGGAGACACAGTGGAGTATGCTCTCAGATTCCAGTTCCCGGCAACTAATAACAGGCGGAGTATGAAGCTTTGCTAGCGGGGATGAGGTTGGCTGAGGAGTTAGGCGCGGGGCGTTTGAGGGCCTTCACGGACTCTCAGCTTGTTTCTGGGCAGATCACGGGGAGTACGAGGCTAGGGACCCAACCATGTCCCGATATTTGAGCAAGGTGCAATCCCAAGCCTCTCGTTTCTCTTACTTCCGTCAGCTATATCCCCAGAGCGGAGAACGCCAGGGCCGATGCATTATCCCGCTTAGCCACTTCGGCCGACGGGACGCTGGGAAGAACATATGTGGAGCACCTACAAGCCCCAAGCATTGAAGTTGCGGATGAAGCGTTGCCGGTGGAGCAAGAGCCCTCCTGGATGGACGCCTACATCCGATATTTGACGACGGTACTCTCCCAGAGAACCCCGCTGAGGCCAAGCTACTCAGGCGGAGGGCCCCGAGATTCTTGATGATGGACGGGAAGCTTTATCGGAGATCATTCTCATACCCGGTCCTCAGGTGCGTGGGGCCAGCTGAATCAGATTACATCCTCGGGAGATCCATGAAGGCATCTGCGGGAGTCACCTGGGGGGCAGAGCCCTAGCCTACAAGGCCCTGCGGTAGGGTACTTCTGGCTAACAATGAAGGAGGACGCGGCCGAGCTCGTTAAGAGATGTGATAGCTGTCAGCGTCACGCTAATATCCAGCGACAGCCGACGTCTCAGTTAACCCCCTTAGTAGCACCCTGGCCCTTCGCCCAGTGGGGCATGGATATCCTGGGACCATTTCCCCCGGCCTCCGGGCAGCGAAAGTTCCTCTTGGTGGCGGTGGATCACTTCACCAAGTGGGTTGAAGCCGAGGCCCTTGCCAAGATCACAGAGAGCAAAGTGAGATCCTTTTTTGGAAGTCCATCATATGTCGGTTCGGGCTACCGCACACCCTGGTCACTGATAATGGCCGGCAGTTTGACAACGCGCCCTTCCGGGAGTTCTGCTCCGAGCTGGGCATCCGTCAGAGGTTCACTTCCGTCGGGCACCCTCAGACCAACGGGGCGGCCGAGGTGACTAATCGGATCATTCTCCAAGGGCTGAGATCTCGACTAGATGACTATAAGGGGCGATGGGTGGAGGAGCTCCCCAACGTGCTATGGGCCTACCACACAACGCCGCGAGCCCCCACCGGCGAGACACCATTCAGCTTAGTCTTTGGATCCGAAGCCGTCATCCCGGTGGAGGTTGGCTCACCAAGCCCTCGGGTGGAATCATACAGCGAGAAGGCAACCCAGACCAACTGCGAGCCAACCTCGACCTGGTGGAGGAAGTGCGAGACCGAGCGCGACTTCGGATGGCGGTCTACCGGCAACGGGCCGCCAAATATTACAACGCCGCGTGCGCCCCAGGACTTTCCTGCCAGGAGACCTGATCCTTCGACGGGCTGAGGTCTCGAAGCCAGCAGAGGGAGGCAAGCTAGCTCCAAATTGGGAAGGACCCTATCGGATCGCCGAGACACTTCACCATGGAGCTTACAAGATTGAAGAGCTCGATGGGAAGCCACTCCCTAGGACATGGAATGCAGATAACCTTCGCCGGTACTATCAGTAACGTATTCCTCCTCTCACATCAAGTATCATGCTGTATCCATTTGGGTTTTCACCCCCCATTTTTATTAACAAATTTTAATTTTAGCTCCTGAGTTCTTTTCACTCAAGCCCTGCACCAGCAGGCATGAAGCCCGACACCCATCGGCACCTAAAGCCCTGGGCCAGCCAGGCATAAAGCCCGACACCCGTCGGCACCTAAAGCCCTGCACCAGCCAACATGAAGCCCGACACCGTCGGCACTCAAAGCCCTACACCAGCCAGGCATAAAGCCCGACACCATCGGCACCTAAAGCCTGGGCCACAAGGCATAAAGCCGCACCCGTCGGCACCTAAAGCCCTGCACCAGCCAGGCATGAAGCCCGACACCCGTCGGCACCTAAAGCCCTCGGCCAGCCAGGCATAAAGCCGACACCCGTCAGCACCTAAAGCCCTGGGCCACAGGCATAAAGCCCCACGTCGGCACTCAAAGCCCTGCCAGGCATAAAGCCCGACACCCGTCGGCACCTAAAGCCCTGCACCAACCAGGCATGAAGCCCGACACCCGTCGGCACCTAAAGCCCTGGGCCAGCCAGGCATAAAGCCCGACACCCGTCGGCACCTAAAGCCCTGGGCCAGCCAGGCATAAAGCCCGACACCCGTCGGCACCTAAAGCCCTGGGCCAGCCAGGCATAAAGCCCGACACCGTCGGCACTCAAAGCCCTGGGCCAGCAGGCATAAAGCCCGACACCGTCGGCACCTAAAGCCCTGCACCAGCCAGGCATGAAGCCCGACACCCATCGGCACTCAAGCCCTACACCAGCCAGGCATGAAGCCCGACACCCATCGGTACCTAAAGCCCTGGGCCAGCCAGCATAAAGCCCGACACCGTCGGCACTCAAAGCCCTGGCCAGCCAGGCATAAAGCCCGACACCCGTCGGCACCTAAAGCCCTACACCAGCCAGGCATGAAGCCCGACACCCGTCGGCACTCAAAGCCTGAGGCATAAGCCCCCGTCGGCACCTAAAGCCCTGGGCCAGCCAGGCATAAAGCCCGACACCCGTCGGCACCTAAAGCCCTGGGCCAGCCAGGCATAAAGCCCGACACCCGTCAGCACCTAAAGCCCTGGGCCAGCCAGGCATAAAGCCGACACCCGTCGGCACCTAAAGCCCTGGGCAGCCAAACATAAAGCCCGACACCCATCGGCACCTAAAGCCCTGGGCCAGCCAGGCATAAAGCCCGATACTCGTCGGCACCTAAAGCTCTGGGCCAGCCAGGCATAAAGCCCGACACGTCGGCACTCAAAGCCCTGGGCCAGCCAGACATAAAGCCCGACATCGTCGGCACCTAAAGCCCTGGGCCAACCAGGCATAAAGCCCGACACCCATCAGCACCTAAAGCCCTGGGCCAGCCAGGCATAAAGCCCGACACCCGTCGGCACCTAAAGCCCTAGGCCAGCTAGGAATAAAGCCCGACACCATCGGCACCTAAAGTCCTGCACCATCCAGGCATAAAGCCCGACACCCATCGGCACCTAAAGCCCTAGGCCAGCCAGGCATAAAGCCCGACACCCATCGGTACCTAAAGCCCTGGGCCAAGGCATAAATCCCGACACCCATCCGCACCTAAAGCCCTGGGCCAGCCAGGCATAAAGCCCGATACCCGACGGCACATAAAGCCTGACACCCAACGGCACATAAAGTCCGACCCCCGTCGGCACCAAAAGCCACATGCCTACCTAGCGCAAGGCCCGACATACTCCTGGCAGAGCGTTGCGCCGTCGGTCTTGAGGAACCCACCTACCTCAACCTCCAACTACCGGCATTTCAACCCCAAGAAACCTATCCTTCCTGGCCCCAAGTTTCGGTCCTAGATGGCTAAGGCGGAATAGCTCGTATGAGTTGAGAGTTATCCCCTGGCACTAGCGGGACTAATGGGACCATGGGGCGCGTATTGTCAACCAACGAATTCAGGGTAAGAGTCACAAATAGACAATGTATTTTGAAAGAAGATTATCTCATTAATTTGAAGGGATTACAAAATGCCAACATCGGACTTGCAAAAAAAAATACAAGATCACGGTTCTGCTGGCGCGGGCTCATCATCGGAGGGGGCCGAATCTGAGAAGTGGTCTAGCTCAACTTCCAGGGCTTGGGGAATGTTCAAATCCCTGGCAACTTTCTCCTTCCCATGCTGGAATCCTTCAAGGAACACCGCTGCTGAGGCTTCTGCCAAATCATCTGTAAAGCGCTCGGACGCTTTGTACTCTTCTATAATCCCAGTGGTCCTGGCCACGATGGCAGCTTCCACCTCTGCGGCCCAAGCCATCTCCTCCGTGGCGAGGGCTGCCACTGCAGCCCTCTCGGCCTTCTGAGCGTGGCTCGCCTCCTACCCGGATTGGCTTGCTTCCTCCTTCACCGCCGCGCCTCTTCCTCCGCGGCCTTCGTTTCTTCCTCCGCGGCCTTCACCTTTTCCTCCACCGCAACCGCCCGACCCTCGACCTCCTGAAGGGCCAAGGTCAGCTCAGATATGTGTAGATATCTGGCCATCACAGCGTTCTCAGCCTCCATCATTTGGTGGAGTGCCGCATGCACACGGTTGGCGTCGGCCTCCGCTCAATTCTCAGCGGCATTGGTTTCACTTGCCCATGCGCTTTTGGCCAACTCCAGCACCTCTTCGGTCGCCTCCATGCGACGCTGAGCATCCTCAGCCTCGTTTTGTGCCTCCCGCAGAAGGGCCTTCCCACCATGGATTGCATCCCTGGCAGCCCTCAGGGAGTGTGCGAGCTGCATGCGTAAGTTCCAGGTTAGCAAAAAAAAAAAAAGATATGAAGGCAAAAGGCAAAAAGGCCGCTTACCTGACGACAGCCACGTAGGAATCCCAGAAGAATGAGCTCACCTTCTGGTGGCTGAGGTCCTCCAGGATCTCGGGCATAAAAACCGGGGCAAGGACCCGCTCAGCCCAGCGACTATCGTTCAGGAGTCCCGGGGTGGCCCTGGCTTGGCCCCACTCCGTTCGGCCATCTCGGTAGTCTCCGGCTCGGCACGCGGGCTGTTCCTAGGCACCTCTCAGGGGGTGGGCTTATGGCCATCGATGGCCCCTCGCCCCAATCCATGGCAGCCTCCGATGGGGTCGGTTCGCCAGGGGCAGAAAGCTCTTCAGCCACTATGGGCTCCTCCGCCACTACCGGCTCCTCTGCGACTAGCTCCTCGATAGGGACTCTTGCGGTCACCGCCATCTCTGGCAGGGTGTCGGCTGTGAGATCAACTTCTGGAGCAGCCGGGGGTCTTGTGGTGCTGGTGGTTGGGAGGCTCGAGCCGTCGGGCGTTTTGGAGCTGGAGCTCACTGGCCTCCAGGTGGCTCCTCCCGGGCCCTCTTTTTAGAGGCGGCCCTCAGGAGCTTCTCTGTCGGTATCTTCATAGCTGTGCGACATCAGTCAAAGTCAAAAAAAAAAGAGAAGCAGACAATTTTTGGCTAAGAGTGGAAATGGCTTACCCCGATGGGAGATAAGACCCGCCAACTCGAGATTATCTTCTATCAAGAGCAAGGTATACTGAGGGATCTCGGTAGCCAGCAATTGACCCGACGCCTCCCGATCCCCAGGTTGGATGGTGAAGTTTGCATTCCCTCGGAGGTCGGGATCTCCCCATCGGGGCCTGACTTGGTCAAGGTTAGCGAAAAAGAATCGGGATTTCTATCCCTTGATTGAAGAAGAAGAAAAGTTTGAGGACCCAATTGGGTCGGGGCTGGAATAGCCACCAACCCTTCTGGGACCAGAGGATATAGAAGGATCGAAAAAGAGATATCTGAGGGGTAATACCCAGACGATGGCAGAGAATGACAAAGGCTCTAACGACACGGTAGGAGTTCGGGATCAGTTGGGATGGAGTCAAGGAGTAGTAGTCAAGAATGTTGATGAAAAAGGACGGAAAGGGTGGACGGAGACCTGTCTTCAGGCAAATCTCATAAAGGGCCACCCGACCGGGTCGGGAGGAGATGACCCTATCATCGGGAGTCGGCAGAAAAAGCTCAACGTCCCAGGGAATCTGATAACGTGCCTAGATTTTTGCCAAATCCAGACCTGTTACCGTGGAGGCAGTCCCCTCCGGGGACCCCTCAACCCTCGAGGAGGTGCCGGCCTCCGACCGGCGGCTCCTCGATGGGGCTCCACTAGCGACCCATCGCCGGGCCAGGGGGACGCGGTCCTCTGAATCAGTGGACCACTCAAGCGGAGGAGAAGGAGAAGGTGCAGGAGAGGTACAGTGCCTCTCAGAGGGAGGACGATTCTCTGAATCATCCTCCGAGGTCCAGGATGGAGAGCTCATGAGCAAGAGAAGGGATGGAGAAGTCTGGAATGGACAAAGAACTGACCTGAAGGAAGGAAAGCCAGGCACAAGCTCTCGGGTTGCAGGGGAGATCAGAGCGCAGGCGACGATGATAGCGGAAGCGATATGGCCAGATTCAACCCCTCATTTGGGTTTATTGGGTTTTCAAATCGTCCCACCTTGTCTCGTCAGCCATATGGCCCCCCACCATAGGTTGGTTCACCTCGAGGGATGTCCAGTGCGTGGTGTGGTATGCCTTCGGCCAATGATGGGACTCCGCTGATGTCGCCGCTATGAGAAGTAATGATGATGTAGATTTTCATGCAGGCTTCGAAGGGCTAGTTTTCTTTCGAGATCGATCGTGGCGGGCACAATGTACGGAGGCGGCCGCCTTCTCGCATTCCCCAGGCCGTCCGCATGAGAGGTGTGGATAGGGATCAACCACGTGGAGGAGAACACCCCATTCGCCTCATCAGTGGGTCCCACTTTGCCTCAGGGGTGAGGGGGCATCTGATACGGCTGATCCAGCGTCGTTAGAATAAAAGGTAACAACAGCTAACGAAGATCACCATATCTCAACCCCGAGACCCCCCTCCGGTCTCGGGGTGCATCAGCATTATCTCACCCCCGACACCCCCTTCGGTCTTGGGGTGGGATCACCATATCTAGACCCCGAGACCTCCCTTCGGTCCCGGGATGCACCAGCATTATCTCACCCCGGAGACCCCCTCCGGTCTCGGGGTGGGATCACCATATCTCGACCCCGAGACTCCCCTCTGGTCTCGGGGTGGGATCACCATATCTCGACCCTGAGACCCCCCTCCAGTCCCGGGGTGCACCAGCATTATCTCACCCCCGAGACCCCCTCCGGTCTTGGGTGGGATCGCCATATCTCGACCCCGAGACCCCCCCAGTCTCGAGGTGCACCAGCATTATCTTACCCCCGAGACCCCATCCGGTCTCGTGGTGGGATCGCCATATCTCAACCCCGAGAACCCCTCTGGTCTTGGGGTGCACCAACATTATCTCACCCCGGAGACCCCCCTCCGGTCTCGGGATGCACCAGCATTATCTCACCCCCGAGACCCCCTCCGGTCTCGGGGTGGGATCGCCATATCTTGACCCTGAGACCCCCCTCCGGTCTCGGGGTGCACCAGCATTATCTCACCCTCGAGACCCCTCCGGTCTCGGGGTGGGATCGCCATATCTCGACTCTGATACCCCCTCCGATCTCGGGATGCACCAGCATTATCTCACCCCCGAGACACCCTCCAGTCTCGGGTGGGATCGCCATATCTCGACCCCGAGACCCCCTCCGGTCTCAGGGTGCACCAGCATTATCTCACCCCCGAGACCCACTTCGGTCTCAGGGTGGGATCACCATACCTCGACCCCGAGACCCCCCTCCGGTCTCGGGGTGCACTGGCATTATCTCACCACCGGAACCCCCTCCGGTCTCGGGGTGAGATCATTATCTCTCGACCCCGAAACCCCCTCCGCTCCCGAGGTGCGCGGGCGTCATCAGCGATTAGCATGCGGGCCAACTTTCAAACCAAATGATAGCTCCAGGCCACCTGCCGTACCCACGTGATTCTATGTATGCCCGTGATTGCTTGCGGCCATGCCTCATAATGGTGTATGGTGCACTGCATGTCCCTGTGCATGATTGTGCTCCATTACGACGTACGATTCACTACCACTTGCCACTGTGCGTGGTCATGTCAAGCAACGGCGCACACCAAATACAACCGCGGCTGCGAGACACGTGTAATGCTATGTTGGCAGGTAGCGCGGGACGCCTCCGGCATGCACAGCGATGGTATGACAGCAATCTTCCAAAACAGTAAGATGGGATATTCGGACAGGTATAAAAACACGCGCCCGCACTGAAAGTAAGGATCCGAACTCTGGTTTTCCAGCTTCCTTCCTCCTAGCAAAACCCTAACTATCTCAGCTCCTTTCCGCTGAGCGGTTCCTGTCTGATCCCAAGTAACTGACTTGAGCGTCGGAGGGTCCCCACCGGAACAACCGGTCTCCGGGGACTTTTCTTGCAGGGGTTCGAAGAGAAGGACGTCCGTCTTCCCCGATGTTCGAAGAAGGTGACTTGGCGTCATCACCCCGAGACCTACCTCTCGGTCTCGGGGCACATGAACAATGCTTCAACCCCTGAGACCTACCTCTCGGTCTCGGGGCACATAAACAGTATCTCAACCCCAGAGACCTACCTCTCGGTCTCGGTGCACATGAACAGTGTCTCAACCCCCGAGACCTACCTCTCGGTCTTGGGGCACATGAACAATGCTTCAACCCCCGAGACCTACCTCTCGGTCTCGGGGCATATGAACAGTGTCTCAACCCTCGAGACCTACCTCTCGGTCTCGGGGCACATGAACAGTGTCTCAACCCTCGAGACCTACCTCTCGGTCTCGGGGCACATGAACAGTGTCTCAACCCCCAAGACCTACCTCTCGGTCTCGGGGCATATGAACAGTGTCTCAACCCCCGAAACCTACCTCTCGGTCTCGGAGCTCATGAACAGTGCTTCAACCCCCAAGACCTACCTCTCGGTCTTGGGGCACATGAACAATGCTTCAACCCTTGAGACCTACCTCTCGGTCTCGGGGCACATGAACAGTATCTCAACCCCCGAGCCCTACCTCTCGGTCTCGGGGCACATGAACAGTGTCTCAACCCTGAGACCTACCTCTCGGTCTCGGAGCTCATGAACAGTGCTTCAACCCCCGAGACCTACCTCTCGGTCTCGAGGCACATGAACAATGCTTCAACCCCCGAGACCTACCTCTCGGTCTCGGGGCACATGAATAGTATCTCAACCCCCGAGACCTACCTCTCGGTCTCGGGGCACATGAACAGTATATCAACCCCCAAGATCTACCCCTCCGTTTCGAGGCACACAAATGACATCTCAATCCTTGGCGCATGGTCAGGTTGCCCTGTGCCACCTGGCATGCCCACTTAATCCGCCGCACATCCCTAGAAGAAGGTGGTCATGCCTCATAACGGCGTATGGTACACTGCATGTTCCTGTGCATGACTGTGCCTCGTTATGGAGTACGATTCACTACCACTTGCAACTATGCGCGGTCATGTCAAGCAACGGCGCGCACCAAATACAACCGCGGCTGCAAGACACATGTAATGCCATGTTGACAGGTAGCGTGGGATGCCTCCAACATGCACAGTGATGGTATGACAGCAATCTTTCGGAACAGTAAGATGGGATATTCGGACAGGTATAAAAACACACGCCCACACTGTAAGTAGGGATCCAAACTCTAGTTTTCTAGCTTTCTTCCTCCTAGCAAAACCTTAATTGTCTCAGCTCCTTTCCGCTGAGCAGTTCTTGTCTGATCCCAAGTAACTAACTTGAGCGTCGGAGGGTTCCCACCAGAGCATCCGGTCTCCGAAGACTTTTCTTGCAGAGGTCCAGAGAGAAGGACGTCTGTCTTCCCTGACGCTTGAAGAAGGTGACTTGGCGTCATCAGATTGGCACGCCAGGAAGGGAGGGAAAGAGAGAAAGACATCGAACCAGAAATCTGCAACCTCTAGAATCCATTGTGACGACCCGTACAAAGGGAGTCTCCGCCACTAGCACTGGGGGGCAGCACAGAGGAGCCGGTCCACCCGCGGGTGCCTCCTCAGCCCTCCCAGCCAACGTTCCGGCGCTGCTGTATCCTCGGGAGGTAGGACCTTCCGCTCCTTCGGTCGATGTCCCAGCGCCCCCTCTGCAGCAGTTCCAAGAAGACCAGTTTGCCACCCTAACCATGCAAGTCCAGTCCCTGGCTGCGGTGGTTCAGGGCCTGCAACACCAACAGGCGGCCGCGCAGCAGCTAGAGCCAAATCCATCAGTTCCAGGGATGGCGCAACCTAGCCAACATTCCTCCCGGAGGAGATCGCCGGTGCTGGGGGATCACCGCCATCAAGCTCCGCCCAAGTCTCATCACCGAGAAGCCTCTAAGAGACACCGATCGCCTTCCCGCCACACTAGTGTCTCTCCTAAGCGGCGACATGGGAAGGAGGCGGAGCGCCCCCGCCGACATCGCCGTCCCCGTTCTTTGTCCTCTGAATCTTCGAGGGAGGGATCTTTTGACGGCCGGCAGCCCATCAAGCCGAGCGTCGACTCGACGAGTATAACCAGAGACTGGAGGAGCTCAGTCGTCGGATCACCCACCTACCAGAGGTGGACTATGACAGTCGACCTCCGTTGTCTTGTTGCATTATGGAAGAGCCCATCTCCGCCCGTTTCCACCTTCCCCAGTTAGACCCTTACGACGGGACCACAGACCCCTTGGACCACCTGGAAAGCTATAAAGTTCTCATGCAAGTCCATGGGGCCACCGACTCGCTCATGTGCATCGCCTTTCCAGCCACCCTCAAGAAGGCTGCCCGAGCTTGGTACTCCCATCTGCCGCCACAAAGCATTGATATCTTCCGCTAGTTGGAGAGGGCTTTCTTGGCCCATTTTGATGCCTGCAGGAAGATTCCAAGGGTGACAGATAGCCTCTTCGCCATCCAGCAGAATAGCAGTGAGTCCCTACGGGACTACGTCGCTCAGTTTAAAGAAGCAGCTCTAGAGGTCTACAATCTAGAAGACTCGATGGCCACCTTAGCCTTGAAGCAGGGGCTTCACTCGTCTCGCTTCGCGTACTCCCTCGACAAGAAGCCGCCGGGCTCCTACGTCGAGCTTTTGATCCGGGCCCAGAAGTACATCCGGGCTGATGAGGCCGACTTTTCCTGGCGCAAGGTTGGTGGGAACATCTTCAAGAAGCCTGCTCGACCGGAACCTACCGAAGCTCGCCTTAGAAGACCTGAGCCTCCTCGCTGGCCAGACAACCGTCCCCGAGCCCCTGCACCAAGAGATGGACCCTACACCCCACTGCTCGCCCAGATATCTCAGATCTTGCTCGAGATTGAAGGGGAGCCCTATCTTCAGCGCCCTCCTCCAATGAACCAGAAGATTCCTCGCAACAAGAACCTTTACTGTCGCTACCACCGGGATCATGGTCATGATACTAACGAGTGTCGACAGCTGAAGAAGGCTATTGAAGACCTTATCCAGCGGGGCCACCTGGGAAAGTTCGTTCAGAGGAACAACCCGGGAGCTCCTGGCCCGTCAGCACCCCCGCCGCCGGTGATCGACAATGCCCCAACGGAGAAGACGGTGGTAATGATTTCCTGAGGGGCAGGAGGCCCGTCAAAGAGGCCGAGAGGGGAGGGGGAGTCGGAGTCTGTAATTCCTTTCTTTGAAAAGGACTTAGATGGGGTATGAACAAAAATGATGATAGCATCGTCGTGTCCATGATGATCGCTAAGCATCCTGTAAAGAGAATCCTAGTTGATAGTGGGAGTTCTGTAGATGTTTTGAACTATGACGCTTTTGTTCACATGAACCTGTCACCTGATCTACTCCGGCCTGTCGCCATGCCTCTAATGGGGTTTACTAGAGATTCTATGAAAGTTGAGGGGGAGGTCACTCTCCCTGTGACGGCTGGCACAGCCCCGTGTCAAAGCATTATTTTCATGAAGTTCTTGGTGGTTCGCGTTCCCCTTGCTTACAACGCGATCCTCGGAAGGCCCGGGCTCAATCTTTTGGATGCTGTCATATCCACTAAGAGGCTCCTCATGAGGTTTCCTACTCGCAAAGGAGTCGGGAGATGCGGGGAGAGCAGAATCCAACTACACTTTGCTATCACATGGCCCCCAGTCCACAGGGGGCGGCATCCGCGCCGGTACCTAAGACGCTGGACCCACGAGACTTGGAGAGGAGGGGAGAGCCGGCCGAGCGACTGCTTACTATCCCCCTCAGGGAGGACCCAACAAGAGCAGTCCGGATTGGAGTCCTACTCCCGGAGGAGGCTCGTGACCGACTCCTCACCTTTCTATAAGCTAATGCGGATGTTTTCGCCTGGTCGACATCCGACATGCCAGGGATTCCAGAGGAGGTGATTACCCACCAACTTAACATTCGGGCGGAGTGCCAACCTATCCGGCAGAAGAAAAGGAGTTTCGCCCCCAATCGACAGAAGGCCGTGGATGAGGAGGTACGGAAGCTACTGGCAGCCGGTCACATCCGCGAGGTGCACTACCTGGAATTGCTGGCTAATGTCGTGATGGTTCGTAAGGCCAGTGGGAGCTGGAGGATGTGTGTGGACTTCACCGACCTCAACAAGGCATGCCCCAAAGACAGCTTCCCGCTGCCCCGGATCGACCAGCTTGTAGATGCCACGTCCGGGCATGAAACCCTTAGTTTCATGGATGCATTCTCGGGGTATAATCAGATCAGGATGAACCCAGCAGATGAAGAAGCCACCTCTTTTATTACAGAAAAGGGGATTTACTGCTATAAGATGATGCCGTTTGGACTGAAGAATGCCGGGGCCACCTATCAAAGGCTGATGAATAAGGTCTTTGAGGACCAGATAGGGCATAACATGGAGGTATACGTGGATGATATGCTGACCAAGAGCACCAGTGCTGCTGACCATGTCGCCAACCTCAAGGAGACCTTCAACAACCTGTGCCGATATCGGATAGGCTTAACCCCCATAAGTGCGCCTTTGGAGTAGTGGTAGGCAAGTTTTTGGGCTTTATGGTAACCCAGCGAGGGATTGAAGCAACCCTAACAAGATCAAGGCTATCCTGGATATGAGGCCCCCAGCTAACAAGAAGGAGGTGCAGCACCTAACTGGGAGGGTGGCGGCTTTGAGTCGCTTCATGTCAAGATCGATGGAGAGGTGCCTGCCCTTCTTCAAGGCGCTGCGAAAGGTCCATGGCTTCGAGTGGACAAAAGAATGTCAGGACACCTTCGAGGAGTTGAAGCGATTTTTATCCACTCCTCCGCTGTTGTCCAAGCCAAAGAATGGGGAGGAGCTCTTCCTATATCTCGCAGCCTTCCCCGAGGCTGTCAGCTCTGTGCTCGTGCGCATGGATGTTGACGGGTCCAGAAGCCGATCTATTACACCAGTAAGGTACTTCATGATGCTGAGACCAGATACTCTAGAACCGAGAAGATTATTTTGCCCTGGTGATCTCTGCTCAATGCTTTCGACCTTACTTTCAAGCTCATCCCATCGTGGTGCTCACGGACCAGCCTCTTCGGACCATCTTGTCTCGCCCCGACACCTCCAGTCGGCTAGCCAAATGGGCCATTAAACTAAGTGAGTTTGACTTGTCCATCCGGCCGAGGTCGGCCATGAAGTCTCAGGTGTTAGCTGATTTATTGGTTGAGTGTTCCTGGACCAAGAGGGGTGCGGAGGAGGTGCGCTCGAAGGAGTGTGTGGACCCTCCCTTGACCGAGGAGGCAGAAAAGGAGGACTGGATTTTGCATGTGGATGGAGCCGCAAATTCTCAAGGAAGCGAAGCTGGACTCATTCTTGCGAACCCTAGGGGGATGCGGTGGAGTATGCTCTCAGATTCCAGTTCCCGGCAACTAACAACCAGGCGGAGTATGAAGCTTTGCTAGCAGGGATGAGGTTGGCGGAGGAGTTAGGCACAGGGCATTTGAGGGCCTTTACGGACTCTCAGCTTGTTTCTGGGTAGATCACCGGGGAGTACGAGGCTAGGGACTCAACCATGTCCCGATATTTGAGTAAGGTGCAATCTCAAGCCTCTCGTTTCTCTTACTTCCGCGTCAGCTACATCCCCAGAGCGGAGAACGCTAGGGATGATGCATTATCTCGCTTAGCCACTTCGTCCGACGGGACGTTGGGAAGAACATATGTGGAGCACCTACAAGCCCCAAGCATTGAAGTTGCGGATGAAGCGTTGCCGGTGGAGCAAGAGCCCTCCTGGATGGACGCCTACATCCGATATTTGACCGACGGTACTCTCCTAGAGAACCCTACTGAGGCCAAGCTACTCAGGCGAAGGGCCCCGAGGTTCTTGATGATGGACGGGAAGCTTTATCGGAGATCATTCTCATACCCGGTCCTCAGGTGCATGGGGCCGGCTGAAGCAGATTACATCCTTCGGGAGATCTATGAAGGCATCTGTGGGAGTCACCTGGGGGGCAGAGCCCTAGCTTACAAGGCCCTGCGGCAGGGTACTTCTGGCTAACAATAAAGGAAGACACGACCAAGCTCGTTAAGAGATGTGATAGCTGTCAGCATCACGCTAATATCCAGCAACAGCCAACATCTCAGTTAACCCCCTTAGTGGCACCCTGGCCCTTCGCCCAGTGGGGTATGGATATCCTGGGACCATTTCCCCCGGCCTCCAGATAGCAAAAGTTCCTCTTGGTGGCCATGGATCACTTCACCAAGTGGGTTGAAGCCGAGGCCGTTGCTAAGATCATAGAGAGCAAAGTGAGATCCTTCTTTTGGAAGTCCATATATATCGGTTCGGGCTACCACACACCCTGGTCACCGATAATGGCCGACAGTTCGACAACGAACCCTTCCGGGAGTTCTGCTCCGAACTGGGCATTCGTCAGAAATTCACTTCCATCGGGCACCCTCAGACCAACGGGACGGCCGAGGTAACTAATCGAATTATTCTCCAAGAGCTGAGGGCTCGACTGGATGACTATAAGGGATGATGGGTGGAGGAGCTCCCCAACGTGTTGTGGGCCTACCACACAACGCCGCGAGCCCCCACCGGCAAGACCCCATTCAGCTTAGTCTTTGGATCCAAAGCCGTCATCCCGATGGAGGTTGGCTCACCAAGCCCTTGGGTGGAATCGTACAACGAGGAAGGCAACTCAGACCAGCTGCGAGCCAACCTCGACCTGGTGGAGGAAGTGCAAGACCGAGCGTGACTTCGGATGGCGGTCTACCGGCAACGGGCCGCCAAATATTACAACGCCCGTGTGCGCCCCAGGACTTTCTTGCCAGGGGACCTGATCCTTCGACGGGCTGAGGTCTCGAAGCCGACAGAGGAGGCAAGCTAGCTCCAAATGGGAAGGACCCTATCGGATCGCCGAGACACTTCGCCACGGAGCTTACAAGATTGAAGAGCTCGATGGGAAGCCACTCCCTAGGACATGGAATGCAGACAACCTTCATCGGTATTATCAGTAACGCATTCCCCCTCTCACATCAAATACCGTGCCTGTATCCACTTGGGCTTTCGCCCCTCATTTTATATTAATAAATTTTAATTTTAGCTCCTGAGTTCTTTTCACCTAAAGCCCTGCACCAGCCAGGCATAAGCCCAATGACCGATGGCACTTGAAGCCCTGCATCAGCCAGGCATAAAGCCCGACACCCATCGGCACCTAAAGCCCTGGGCCAGCCAGGCATAAAGCATGACACCCGTCGGCACCTAAAGCCCTGCACCAGCCAGGCATAAAGCCCGACACCCATCGGCATCTAAAGACCTACACCAGCCAGGTAGGAAGCCCGACACCAGTCGGCACCTAAAGCCCTGGGCTAGCCAGACACAAAGCCCGACACCCATCGACACCTAAAGCCTGGGCCAGCCAGGCACAAAGCCCGACACCTGTCGGCACTTAAAGCCCTGCACCAGCTAGGCATGAAGCCCGACGCTAGTCGGCACTTAAAGCCCTGCACCAGCCAGACATAAAGCCTGACACCCGTCGGCACCCAAAGCCCTGGGCCAGCCAGGCATAAAGCCCGACACCCATCGGCACCCAAAGCCCTGGGCCAGCCAGGCATAAAGCCCGACACCCGTTGGCACCTAAAGCCCTGCACCAGCCAGGCAGGAAGCCCGACACCCGTCAGCACCAAAAGCCCTGTACCAGCCAGGCATGAAGCCCGACACCAGTCGGCACCTAAAGCCCTGGGCCAGCCAGTCACAAAGCCCAACACCCATCGGCACTTAAAGCCCTGCACCAGCCAGGCATGAAGCCCGACACCAGTCAACACTTAAAGCCCTACACTAGCCAGGCATAAAGCTCGATACCCGTTGGCACCCAAAGCCCTGGGCCAGCTAGGCATAAAGCCCGACACCTGTCGGCACCCAAAGCCCTGGGCCAGCCAGGCATAAAGCCCGACACCCATCGGCACCTAAAGCCCTAGGCCAGCCAGGCATAAAGCCCGACACCCGTCGGCACCTAAAGCCCTGGGCCAGCCAGGCACCAAGCCCAGTGAACCACTGGCATAGCGGCGTGCTGCCGGCTCTCAGCAACCAAAGCACGACACCCGACGGCACGTAAAGCCGACACCTGACGGCACATAAAGCCCGACACCTATCGGTACCTAAAGCCCTGGGCCAGCCAGGCACCAAGCCCAGTGAACCACTAGCATAACGGCGTGGTACCGGCTCTCACAACCAAAGCATGACACCCGACGGCACGTAAAGCCGCACCCGACGGCACGTAAAGCTGACACCCGACGGCACGTAAAGCCCGACACCCGATGGCACATAAAGCCCGACACCCGTTGGCACCTAAAGCCCTGGGCCAGCCAGGCACCAAGCCCAGTGAACCACTAGCATAGCGGCGTGCTTCCAGCTCTCAGCAACCAAAGCACGACACCCGACGACACGTAAAGCCCGACACCCGTCGGTGCCTAAAGCCCTGGGCCAGCCAGGCACCAAGCCCAGTGAACCACTGGCATAGCGGCGTGCTGCCGGCTCTCAGCAACCAAAGCATGACACCCGACGGCACATAAGCCCAACATCCGTTAGCACCTAAAACCCTGGGTCAGCCAGGCACAGCCCAGTGTACCACTGGCGGAGTGGCGCACTGCTGGCCCTTCGCAACATAAGTCCGACACCCATCAGCACCTAAAACCCTGGGTCAGCCAGGCGCAACCCAGTGTACCACTGGCAGAGTGGCGCACTGCCGGCCCTTCACAATATAAGTCCGATGCCCATCAGCGCCTAAAACCCTTGGTCAGCCAGGCGCAGCCCAGTGTACCATTGACGGAGTGGCGCACTACCGGCCCTCTGCAACATAAGTCCGACCTCAGTCGGCACCAAAACCCTGGATTGGCCAGGCACAAAACCCTGTGTGTCATTGGCAAAGCAACACACAAGCGACTCAGGAGGTTTGATTTCGTCCTAACCTTCCAAGTCCTACACTTTGTTAGGAGCTGAGAGTTGGTACCTCCTGATCCCAAGATTTGGTCCTACGAAGCTAAGTCGAGGCTTAGGGAAGGTCACACATCGCTCGACACCGACGAAGCCCCTGAGGGTCCCACATCGATTGCCAAAGAGTAAAGTGACAATTGCTATCAAGAGGATTCAAATCTCATTAAAAGAAGTATATTTCATTAATTTGAAAATATTTACAAAATGCCGATCAAGTCGGGTTCAAAAGGAAAACAATAGCAAAATAAAGCAAATGCAGTATGGGGCTCACGGATCCGTGGGCGCGTCTTCGTCGTAAGAAGAGCCCATCTTAGAGAGGCGGTCTGGCTCCACTTCAAGGGCTTGGGGAAAGTTTAAGTCCTTGGCCACCTTCTCCTTCCCCCGTTGGAACCCATGAAGATAGGCCCCAGTCGAAGCTTCGGTCAGCTCCTCCATGAAGAGCTCGGACGCCCGAAAGTCTTCAATAACTCTGGCAGTCCTAGCTTCGACGGCAGCCTCCACCTCAGCCGCTAAGGCTCCTCTCTCAGCAGCCAGGGCTACCACCGCTATCCTCTCGGCCTCCAAGGCTAGGTTCCTCTCCTCTTCCACTCTCCAAGCCCTTTCCTCGGCCTCCCTCAATTTCTCCTCCACCGTTCTTGCCCTTTCCTCGGCCTCCCTCAATTTCTCCTCCACCGTTCTTGTCCTTTCCTCGGCCTCCCTCATTTCCCCTCCACCGTTCTTGCCCTTTCGCCGGCCATGCTCAGTTGACTCTCGGTCGCCTAGATGGTTGCGACCAGTTCGGTAATGTGTAGGTCCTTGGCTGCAATGGCATTCTCGGCCTCCATGAGTTGGTTGAGGGCCGCCCGCAAGCGGTTGGACTCCATCTCCGCCCAGTTCACGGCCGCTTTTATTTCATCCGCCCGGGCGGTCTGGGCGGATTATAGGGCCTTCTCCATCGTTTCCGCTCGGGCGCGAGTATCCTCGGCCTCTTTCTGGGCCTCTCGCACGATAGTTTTTTTGCCATGGATAACCTCCCTGGTGATAGCCAGGGAGTTGGCAACCTACAGGCAAACCCTATGTCAAAAAGGAAAAGGAAGAGCAAAGAGAAGTTCAAGGCAGAGGACAGACAGTCTGATTACCTTGACTAAGGCCGCGTAGGACTCGCGGAAGAAAGTGGTTGCTTTCAGGTGGCTGAGCTCCTCCTGAACCTCCGATATGAGGATCAACGAGATGAGCCGCTCCACCCGGCGCCCATCATCTAGGACGGAGTCCCGGGCCAGTCCTCACTTTGCCCTACTCCCTCCGGTAGCCCCGGCAGCCTCAGACTCGGCGCATGGAGGGCTGCTCGCTGGCACCCTTTCCGGGGATGGGCCAGCTGCTTGCGATGGGCCCTCACCCCAGTCTCTTGCAGCTTCGGTGGGGAGTGGTTCGCTGGGGGCAGGAGAACCCCCCAAAGCCGTCGGCTCCTCTGCGACCGGCTCTTCCATGGCAAGCTCCACCTCCATGGCCGACTCCCCAGTGATCGTCGGCTCCCCCACGGCCGGTGTCTCAGCGGCCGCTCCATCACTCACGGCCCTTTCGGGTGGGGTGTCAACCGTCAGGTCTATCTCTGGGGCGACCGAAGGCTCTCGCAGCGCGGGCGGCTCGGGTGCCCGCGCTGTCGGGCGCCTTGCACCTGGTGCCCGCGGCCCCTCGCTCGGCCCCTCTCGGGCCTTCCTTTTGGCGGTGACCTTCATGAGTCGCCACGCCGGGATCTTCATAGCTACACAGTGTCGACCGAGGTCAAAAAAAAAAGAAAAACAAAGAGAGAAAAAAGAAGGGAAAGGGAAAAAAGGAAAGGAGCGAGAGCAGGGGCAAGGCATTGGCTAAGTAAAGGGAGACTTACCAAACTGGGAGATAAGCCTCGCCGATCGGAGGTTTTCCTCCGTTAGGAGCAAGCTGTACCGAGGGATTTCGGTGGACAACAGCTGCCCTAGCGCCTCTCTATCTCTGGGATGGACGATGGAGTTTGTGTTGCCTCGGGGGTCAGGGTCTCCCCACTGGGACTTTACTTGGTCGAGGTTGGTGAAGAAAAATCGGGATTTCCAGCCTTTAACAAAGAAGGGAGAAGGAGTTTAAGGACGCGGTGGGGCCGGGGCTGGAACAGCCACCAACCTTGTTGGGATCGGAGGGTGTAGAAGGAACGGAAGAGAGAGACTCGCTGGGTGATGTGGAGGTGATGGCAAAGGATAACGAAAGCACGGATGACGCGTAAGGAATTTGGGACCAACTGGGAAGGAGTTAGGGAGTAATGGTCAAGGAGATTAACAAAGCAAGAATGAAAGGGTAAGCGGAGGCCCACCCTCAGAGAATCTCATAGACCGCCACCCGGCCCGATCGGGATGAGATCACCCTGTCATCAGGGGTTGGGAGGTACAACTCGATATCTCAAGGAATCTGGTAACGGGCTCGGATGTTCGCTAGATCGTTACCCGTTACCGTGGAGGCGACCCCTTCCGGGGATTCCGCCCCCGCGCTCGAGGAAGTGCCGGCCCTCGCCTGGCGACCTCTCCACAGATACCGGCCAGCCACCGCCGGGCGCCTCCCTGCGGGAGCCTCCCTGGCGGCCCGCCGCTGGGCTAAAGGGATGTGATCCTCCGGATCGGAGGACCACTCAAGGGGAGAGGAAGGAGGAGAGAGAGAAGCTTGGGGCCTCTCGGGCGAGGAGCGATTCTCTGAATCATCCTCCGCAGACCAAGATGGGGAACTCATTGAAAGACGAAAGACCAAGGAACCTAGGAGGAACAAAGAGCTGATCTGGGGAAGAAGGTGACAACCGCAAGCTCCCAAGTTGCAGAGGGAACCAGGAAGCAGAAAATCGAAGAGCAGGGGAAGAAGACGATGATGACAGGAGTAGAATGGCCGCTGTCAACCCTCTATACGGGTTTTATCTAGTTTCAAATTATCCCGCCATGCTTCGACTGCCGTGCGGGCTCCCACTATGAGTTGGATTGCCTAGGTAATCGCTGAGCGTGGGATACGATTCACTCCCGACCAATGGTAGGACATCGATGATGTCGTCGTTATGATGGATAATGATGGCATGCCTTTCCTCACGGACTTCGACGGGTAAACCTTGCTTTGAGAACGATCACCGCAAATCGGGTAGACAGCCTTGGCCACCCAATCACATCCCTGTACTGCCTGCGTAAAGTCATCACGGCGCCTATGAACACGTGTCTGGGGGCGGTTCGCAGAAAGTGGGGATCAGCCATATGGGAGGTGACACCCCTTTCACTTTACTGGGGCAGGCCCACTCCATCTCAGGGGTGAGGGGGCATCTGATATGGCTGATCCTACGCCGTTAGGATGAATGGCAAAGATAGCGGCAGTTGACGGGAGCTATCTCAACCCTCGAGACCTACCTCTCAGTCTCGGGGCACATGAACAGTGGCTCAACCCCCGAGACCTACCTCTTGGTCTCGGGGCACATGAACAGTGCTTCAACCCCCGAGACATACCTCTCAGTCTCGGGGCACATGAACAGTATCTCAACCCTCACGACCTACCTCTCGGTCTCGGAGCTCATGAACAGTGCCTCAACCCCCGAGACCTACCTCTCGGTCTTGGGGCACATGAACAATGCTTCAACCCCGAGACCTACATCTCGGTCTCGGAGCACATGAACAGTATCTCAACCCCCGAGACCTACCTCTCGGTCTCGGGGCACATGAAAAGTGTCTCAACCCCCGAGACCTACCTCTCGGTCTCGGGGCACATGAACAATGCTTCAACCCCCGAGACCTACCTCTCGGTCTCGGGGCACATGAACAGTATCTCAACCCTCGAGACCTACCTCTCGGTCCCGGAGCTCATGAACAATGCTTCAACCACCGAGACCTACCTCTCAGTCTCGGGGCACATGAACAATGCTTCAACCCCCGAGACCTACCTCTCAGTCTCGGGGCACATGAACAATGCTTCAACCCCCGAGACCTACCTCTCGGTCTCGGGGCACATGAATAGTATCTCAACCCCCGAGACCTACCTCTCGGTCTCGGGGCACATGAACAGTGTCTCAACCCCCGAGACCTACCTCTCGGTCTCGGGGCACATGAACAGTGTCTCAACCCCCGAGACCTACCTCTCGGCTATGGGGCACATGAACAGTGTCTCAACCTCCGAGACCTACCTCTTGGTCTCGGAGCTCATGAACAGTGCTTCAACCCCCGAGACCTACCTCTCGGTCTCGTGGCACATAAACAGTATCTCAACCCCCGAGACCTACCTCTCGGTCTCGGGGCACATGAACAGTGTCTCAACCCCCGAGACCTACCTCTCGGTCTTGGGGCACATGAACAGTGCTTCAACCCCCAAGACCCACCTCTCGGTCTCGGGGCACATGAACAATGCTTCAGCCCCCGAGACCTACCTCTCGGTCTCGGGGCACATGAACAGTGTCTCAACCCCCGAGACCTACCTCTCAGTCTCGGAGCTCATGAACAGTGCTTCAACCCCCGAGACCTACCTCTCGGTCTCGGGGCACATGAACAGTGCTTCAACCCCCGAGACCCACCTCTCGGTCTTGGGGCACATGAACAATGCTTCAACCCCCGAGACCTACCTCTCGGTCTCGGGGCACATGAACAGTATCTCAACCCCCGAGACCTACCTCTCGGTCTCGGGGCACATGAACAGTATATCAACCCCCAAGATCTACCCCTCCGTTTCGAGGCACACAAACGGCATCTCAATCCTTGGCGCATGGTCAGGTTGCCCTACGCCACCTGGCATGCCCACCTAATCCGCCGCACATCCCTGGCAGAAGGTGGCCATGCCTCATAATGGCGTATGGTGCACTGCATGTTCCTGTGCGTGACTGTGCCCCATTACGGAGTACGATTCACTACCACTTGCAACTATGCGCGGTCATATCAAGCAAGGGCGCGCACCAAATACAACCGCGGCTGCAAGACACGTATAATGCCATGTTGACAGGTAGCGCGGGACACCTCCGTTACGCACAGTGATGGTACGACAGCAATCTTTCGGAACAATAAGATGGGATATTCGGACATGTATAAAAACACGCGCCCGCACTGTAATTAGGGATCCAAACTCTGGTTTTCTAGCTTTCTTCCTCCTAGCAAAACCCTAACTGTCTCAGCTCCTTTCCGCTGAGCAGTTCTTGTCTGATCCCAAGTAACTAACTTGAGCGTCGGAGGGTCCCCACCGGAGCATTCGGTATCTGAGGACTTTTCTTGCAGGGGTCCGGAGAGAAGGACGTCCGTCTTCCCCAATGCTTAAAGAAGGTGACTTGGCGTCATCAAAAGTGATAGAGCATAATTTACTATACTTATACAAATATTGATGTCATTGGATAAAATAAATTTAAATAAATTGTGATATTTCAATAATCTATCTTTTCAAGAAAAAATTTTGTAAAGAATAAAAATATGTTCATTTATTTGTTGGATTTTTTCATAATTTTATTGTTTAATAATTAAAATATAAATATTTTTACATATTTTCCTACAATATTTCTAAAATTATTTTTTAAAATAGATTAATGAGTTGTTATTATTATATATTTCTTTTGTTTACATATTTTTAAATTTTTTGATTTTTATTAATATTATAAATTAATAAGATAATTCAAGAATATGTAGTTGAATCGTGGACCCATCATTGCGCGTAGAACCAAGTTTATTGTGGAACTTTTCAAGCACCCTTCAGAGTCCTTTGCTAAGGGCTTGTTTGGATAGGAGAGAATGAAGGGGAGAGAAAGGAAAATGAGGTAAAAGGTTATAAGTTATTTGTTTGGGAGGAGGGTAAAAAAGAGAAAGAGAAGGGAATGTGAGTAACCGGTTTCCCTTCTTTCTCTTTAATAAATTTGTTAACCCCAAATCAAAGGATAAGATGGAAGGAGAAAGTTTAAGTCATACTGACCAAAATATTTCTTTATTTTCTATTCTTCATTTTTTCACTCCCATGATTTATTTCCTATTCTGAAGGGATATAATTATGTTATCTTTCCCTTCTTTTTTTTTTTTTACTATCCAAACAAGATAATTAATATTATCTTTTTTTTTTTTTTTTCTTTCATCCTTTTCAACAAAAAGAAGAAGAACAAATCATTTTTTTTTCCTTTCTTTTTCTTTTTATTCTCTCCTTCCATCCTCTCCAAACATCCAAACAAAGCCTAAACATCTTGACGATTGAAAGGTATCGAGAATTTTACAAGAAATAGCATGGATGGAAGAAGCGGTAGCAGATTGCCACCAATAGGAAAGCACAGTTGACTTCAGAGTCAAAAAAAAAAAAAAAAAAAAAGTTTGACCAAGTCCGCTCCCCTCTCCTCCCTGCAACGACTACGGCTCCCGCCGCTCCCGCGGTCTGTCGAATTGCTAATCTCTCCCCGTCGGGAAAGTTTATTTTAAGGAAAGCTACAGAAATTATCCATAATTTTTTTCCAGTCTTCTTCTCTGCCGTCTATGCTCTACTCTGTTTGCTTCTTCTGGTCAGTATTTTCGTGTGGATTTATAAGTTTGGGAATCAGGGTTTTGGATTTCCTTTTCATGAAGTGTTCTGGGTTTGTGTTCTCGGTATTTGAGTAAGCAGTTGATCAGAAATCCAGAATACTAGGTGCGGGTCCACAGATGGTGATGGAACGAGCAGTCTCGGAGATATCTGCTTCGGCTTTTCTCAGGTTAATTATGGTCCTCTGTTGGTTATCCCAGGTCTCCGGTAATGACGAAGGTATTTCTGGATTTTGTCGATCATTCTTGTGATATTATTTTATTTTATATTTTAACTGCTGATTCGAGTGAACAAGAAAATATTGACTTCTATTATTTTGGTCAAAGTCAGTAATCGATACATCGGAATTTCTTCAATTAGCTTGAATAGCATTCCGATATTATTATCGCTTATAAATGTTTAATTTTGGGTCTGATTCATGAATCCTCAAGTTATATGGAAGTCAATATGGAGACCCATGGCAAATATGTATTTGAATGACTAGTGGTATCATGACTTATATGAAATTTTCAACCTTATCTTTAATCTCTAGAATTAGGAAATTATGAAATTTTCTTATATGGAATGGGCTTCTATGTGATATACTCTGTATTGGAAAACTATATTAGTTGATGATGTTGATGCACTTGATTAGTACCTGGTGATTAACTAATGCATGTAAGACAGGTGATGCATTGAATGCGGTGAAGAACGGCTTATCTGATCCTAACAATTTTCTGCAAAGTTGGGATCCCACCCTCATCAATCCCTGTACATGGCTTCTCATTACATGCGACAATGAAAATAATGTTATTAGAGTGTAAGCTGCTTACTTTTTCTGACAATTTTAATGATGTAACTTACTAGGTGGATTAATGGTTCTTTCTATTTACGTTGTTATAGTCATGCGATGACCTACATGTTTGCATTTCTTTGCACTCAGAGATCTTGGAAATGCAAATTTATCCGGTCAATTGGTCCCACAGATTAGTGAACTTCAGAATTTGCGGTACTTGTAAGTCATTTCTTCTTTTGCAATAAAATTTACTCCATGGCATCGATTCTTCATTCTTGTGGTTTTTTATTGTTATCTTTTTCCCCTTCTAACATGGTATTTTTCAATTACCTTTGAAAACCTAATAGCAGATATTCGTGTGTGATGATTTTAGTTGGATGATGCTAGTAAAAAGGGCACATGGTATTAGTAACAGTAGCATTTTCTCTTTATGCTTCCACCATGCACCACTTCCCGTTTGGTGGTGGACCTCCAAACACCACCAACAACAGCATTATCATGGAGACTTGTTACTATGGATGTGATTACTTGGGGATATTTGATTTAGCAATGGACAGCAGGGGTTATGTTGTTTGATGTTTACTTAGATCACACCTAGTTTGGATCTGTTCCATAAGTGGACAGTGAAAAAGATCTGTTTCATGTTTTATCTTATTGTATCATCTACCTCAAAAGGATGTATGGATTACCTCGTCTTTATATTTAGGTTTCAATCAAACCTGGAAGCCATTGTCCTGTTGATTCATGATACAGCCTTTTTTTGTTCATGGCACATAATTGTGACAACTTTTGGTTCATAATATTCTTCCATCTCAGTACCAATTAACAATGGTATTTATGATCTAATGTCATTAGTTCTGGCCGTGCCTACTTTTTATGTTTAGAAGAAGAGAACGTGGATGACGAAAAATAATTATGCTTCAGTGGGAACTTCAGATCTTAGATCATTTCCTTTAGTTGAGCATATTAGCTTGTTGGTGTCTGGTTCATCGCAATTTCCTTTATTGCACTGATCAGCATACTGGTCGATTGAGTTCAATTAACATATTGCAAACCTTAGTCTCAATATTTCGATTTGTCATACAGAGATGTTTTTATGTATATGCATATATACATGTTTGAATGCTTACATTTTCATTGAGATATGCACACAATCGTCATGCTATTTATCCATTTGTAAAAAGGATTAAACAAGTGAAGTGACTTATTGTTGTGTTTAAAAACAGTCTGCTGACACTGTACCCGTCACCTATTATTTCATTTGCTAAGGAATTAACCATGCCTCAGACTTCACTTGAATGTATTTGGCATGATTTGCTTGGATAAGTTCCTCTGATGTGATGCCAGCTTATTTAGTGTAGCATTGGCTCTCCAAAGACTGAAAAAATTCGTGTTTATTCATGTACATTATAAGTGGGTGTCCCTCTAGGAGCAAGACTCCAACAGAACTGTTTTGTTAGGGTTCATTGCTTGATTCAATGGTAAAAGCTAGGAAAGTGCAAACAAAATGTTAAGCTTAGTATATATTGTTGATCATTTCCCTATAAGCTTAAGTTTTTAGGGTCAAACTTGATTAATGGAGCCAAACTTGGGTGGTGCTGTTTTTTTTTATTAATTTTTTTTTTCTACTCATTTAATTTATTCCTATGAGCAATATGGTGTTATTTTCAAAATTTAGATGTGGGATTTACTTGCAAAGGCTTGATGCACCTCAACATCCATGGCTTGAACTTTCTCAGTGCTATTGACCTTATACCATTTGTTGCATGTGTTGTAGAAGCAAACATTACTGATATTAGAATTAAAAAAAAAAAATCTGTCATTCTTCACCAGTGATCTATTTTTCATGCACGTCTTTGCGGCTTATAAATTGGTAATATGAACTGTTTTCTGAATCTTGTGTTTTGTGGCAGGGAAATTTTGGTAATAACATAAGTGGGACAATTCCACGTGAGATTGGGAAGCTAACAAATTTGGTGAGCTTGGATCTTTACCTAAACAATTTTACTGGTAGCATCCCTGACACATTGGGCAATCTTCAGAAACTAAAGTTCCTGTATGAATTACTCATCCTTCATCTTTTTTACTTTTCCTCTAGATTTTTTTAACTTTTACTAGGTTTTAACTTCCAATGGCTTTTCGGTTTCTAATTAGTAGGTTTTTCCCGTGGAAAGTTGGTAGGTTAGGTGCTGATATTTTGACATTTGTTTTTCTGTTGGTCCTAGGAAAACAATATGTTTACATGGAGTGCAAGTATTTCACTTCTTTTAACATTTTCTTAAGATATTCAAGAATCCTGCACCACTATATTTTGTCTAATAATGCATTGAATAAAATTGCTGAAACTCATTTAACTCTTGGCAAAATTGTGGACAGATATCTCAGTTTTCACTATTGTTAAAATGTCTTACCATAATATCTATGAGAGCTCATACTGTTGAGCATTTAATCTTAAATTTGATATGTATTAGAAAGATCCTAAGTACTTATATAGGATCATGGAGCCCAAATAATAATTTCTTAGCTAGCTTTTTGGATGAAATCCTGCATTATTATAAATAGTATGATAGCAAACCTAGCCATGGCCCATATGGACTAAGAGATATTGTAGATGGGTTGCATATATTTCTGATTTGATTTAATTATATTTAAATATGGATTTGAATATAGACCCATAGGCTAACGAGAACACTAGGACTTGAACAATGGAGAGTATGTGAGAGCCCATACTGATGAGTATTTAGTTTTACATTAATTATATACTTAAAATATCCTAAGTACTTATATAGTATCAAAGAGCTCAAATAATAGCTTTTTGGCTAATCTTTTAGGTCAGATCCTAGATTGTTATAATATCCAAGTCAAAAGTCATAAAAAGACTAAGCTTACACAAAGCACTTACTCACTTTCTAATGTCAAGCTGGAACATTGGCCTTACCCTAGCCCAATGGGGTTCCACATATATAGTTGTGCTGTATTTGACATGCTGTGAAACTACTACCGTAGGTTCACCTGAACCCATAAGGCTAAGCCTATTTGTTAGTTGCTTAGCCCAAGCTTAGCCCAGCGATCATATAACCAAGTGGCATTTGCACTAGTGAGATCATAACGCCATGCATGGAAACAAGTAAATCAATTTTTTTAATCAAATCCTCATATATACAAACAGTTATGTATCTGGAGTCTAGATGTAAGAAATACTTCATCTTAATTTATGCTTTGTTTCAAAACAATGATGGAGGATCCAGCTGTTTAACCCACTTGCTTCTGGTGAGTCCCTACAACTCCAGCAACTTCAAAACCTTCTTTCACGCCCGCTTTGTGCTTTAAAGTTTGTGTGTCTGGCGAACGAGCGCTCTGTTTCAGTGTGTGCATCAAGATTTGTGTTCCCGGATCTTTGGCGGCTGATGATTGTCGGTGCCAGATTGCTTTGCACTCCTTCGAACGATGGCTCCTACCCCGAATGCTAACCCAATGGCTTCAGATGGGAGCAAGACTGAGGCAAGGGCATGGAATTGAGGGTTTGACAGTCGCTTCAAGTGGGTGGCTTCTTCACCTTCTCCGGTGGAAGTTTCGGCCCTGGAACGATATAGAGTCTGTCAGCCTGGCCCATCGCCACTATCTATTCCGCTTCTCCGATCCTTCAGCAAAAGAGCTAGCTCTCGGTAGGTTTTCGAAAGTTATCCAAGTTCTGGCCTGGGCTTTGGAGGACGAAACCTCTGATTGGAGGATGAAGGCGGTAATCGCTCGAAGTCTTTCGCGTTGGGTTCCGATTGAGGCAATCGTGCAGGAGTTCCGTCGAGCAGGAATTTTCGGCGATATAGAGTCTGTCAGCCTGGCCCATCGCCACTATCTATTCCACTTCTCGGATCCTTCAGCAAAAGAGCTAGCTCTCGGTAGGCCATGGGTGGCCAATGGGCAAGTGATTGCAATGGAGGACTGGCGTCCATAATTCATGCCTTCGGAAGGTTCTCTGTCCTCTACTCTATTTTGGATATGCCTGCCTTCACTCCCGATCGAGTTCTGGTCAGAGGAGATCGTGAGCTCTATTCTTTCTGTAGCCGGTGTCTTCTTGTTCCTTGATGCTGCAACTAGGGAAAGGAAGCGCGGGGGGTTTGCTCGCGCATGTGTTCGGGTTGATCTGAGCAAACCCCTGCGGTCGGGAGCGAGGGTGCGAGGCTCTGCTCTTCCGTTCTAGCAACAATTTGTTTACGAACATCTGGAGGGAATTTGTGAAGCCTGTGGTTCGGTGCACCCTGCTGGCAGCTGTCCTCCTTCTCCGTCAGGTGCTTCTTCCTTAGAAAGACTGGCGTTTGGGCCTTGGATGGCTGCTCTCCGTCGTCGGCGATTTCCTGTGTCACCGGATACTACTACTTCGAAGCTCCAGCAAGCTGCGGCCGAGTCTTCTGCTAGCTAGCAGACTCCAAAGAAGTTAGCCCGTCGACAGTCGGGGAGGAGGGCTGCTGTGGTTGGCTCTGCTGGTCTCTGCCCAGAGATGCAGCATGATGAGTGTAGCAGGGACATGATGTCAGGGGTGATTCAAGGGGTTGGCCTTGCTGGGCTTTGTGTTTCAGCTGGGGGGTCTCATGCTATGCCAGAGAACCTGATGTCTGAGTCGGCTGTGGCCCAGGGTGTGTGTGCCGTGCCGGTTGCCTCTGAGACCTCACCTAGGCCTGAAACCCTCTGAAGCAGTTCACTGTGAACACAGCGGCCAACCCATTTGCTCTACTGGGCTCTGACAAGTCGGCTGGTAGGTCGAGGGCCGCAAAGAAGCTAATCCGGGCCCACTTAAGTGGGCCCATCCCGTGGAAACTCCGGCTCCAAGGGTTGTATCCAAAACCTTGAAATGGAAGGGGAAAATCCCTGGTAAAAGCGCGGTGCATTCCTCCTTCACCTTCTCAGCGCCCATGGATGAGCTAAATGGGCCTGTGACCTTCCTGGGAGATGGGTCCAAGGTTAATCGGACTATGGAGGTGCGTGCCTCAGATGGTCCCACAGAGGCCTCCCAGCTGATGCAGGAGGAGAGTCGATCCCATGACTCGGTAGTTTCTCTACTCAAGAAGGCCATTCAGTTGGAGGCCACAGTAGAGGTTATGGACAGTCAGGACAGCATCCCTTGGAGGGCATGCTTCCTGAAAGTTGTTCACCTGTTGCTGAGATGTCAGGGATGTGGAGGGCCCCCCCTTCTGAATGAAGATCCTTATATGGAATGTTAGAGGAGCCCTGAAACCTTCGTTTCGCTCCTTTTTTGGAAGGCTGATACAGCTTCACACTTGTGATATTTGTGTTTTACTGGAGACTCGCTTATCATGGGACAGTCTGGCTTATGTCATAAGACTTATATCTAGATCCTGGTCTTCTTATGCTATAGAGTTTGAGGGTTTATCTGGCGGCATCATGGTTTTGTGGAGGTCTGCTGAAATTAGAGTGGATGCTTTTCATTTCTGTGGTCAGCAGGTTGCCCTTGTTATTTCAGAAGGTTCGGCGACCCCGTGGCTCCTTTCGGGTGTTTATGCCAGTACTGATTTCCGGATACGCCGGATTCTTTGGGACGAGATCCTGTCTTCGCTTTTTCAGGGCATTCATGCCTTATGTGCTGGAGATTTTAATTATATTATGAAGGCCAATGAGAAGAGAGGGGGCAGGCAGTTCGTGGAAACTACTAGTATTTCTGAGTTTTGGACTTTCATAGCCTCTGCTAATCTTCTGGATTGGGGTTCCAGGGTGCCCAATTCACCTGGTGCAATAACCATCATGGCTCTGCTAGAGTGTCGGAATGGTTGGACAGGGTCTTGGCCAAGGCCAATTGGATTCAGTCCTTTCTTTCTACCACTATCATACATCTATCTAGGATTGCCTCTGATCACTGCCCTATCCTAATAACCACTGATGTAGCTGTTCAGAGAAAGGGTCAGCTTAAATTTGAGAAATTTTGGACTTCTTATTATGTGGCCCGGTCCTTAATTACTCAGGTCTGGCATATTCCAGTTAGAGGGAGTGCTACTTATAGATTATCTCGGCGTCTTGAGTTGGCAAGGCGCAGACTTTCCAGATGGAATAGAGAAGAGGTCGGAGACATTGTCAGGCAAGTTGAGCAGATTGAGAACACTATTGCTTCACTCCAGGATAAGGAAGATCGGTATGGTTGTCTTCATGATTCTGACCTTACTTCTCTTTGGTCCAACCTAACTCTCCACCACTCCCTTCTATGGCAGCAGGAGATTTATTGGAGGTAAAGGTCCCGTGTTCAGTGGATTAAGAAGGGGGATCAAAATACTAGATTTTTTCATTAGGCCACCTTAAAGCGCCGAGCGGCGAATCAGATTCGACAGCTTATTGATGAGGAGGGTAATGTCTAGGACAACATTGAGGCTATTGGGGACCAGCTTATTCAGTTCTTTCGCTCTCGGTGAACTAAGATCTCGGGGGATGGGCTCCCTGTGTGTTATGTGCCGGCCCCCTTTAAGGTCACTGAGGCAGAGAATGACTATCTCACTAGGCCAGTTTCTTCGGAGGAGATTCAGAAGGCGTTATGAAACCTTGGTCCTGATAAGGCCCCGAGACCTGATGGATTTCCTCCTTTCTTCTTTCGTCACTGTTGGGCTATTATGAGACAGGATGTTCTGCAGGCCATCCGCTAGTCTTTCGGGCCAACACTCTTCCTCCTGACTGGAATCAGACTCTTATAGCCTTGGTGCCGAAACAGCCTGATGCTTCTAAGCCTCAGCACTTCCGTCCTATCAGTCTCTGCACAACCCTATATAAGATTTGTGCTCGTCTCTTGGTTTCTTGTCTAATATTGGTAATTCCTCGCATTATTTCTCTTGAGTAGGAGGCTTTTCTTAGAGGACGGTGCATCTCAGATAATGTCCTCTTAGCTCAAGAGGTTATGCATGACCTCCACAGAGCTCCTACTCGTCACTGTTTGATGGCTATTAAAATGGACATGAAGAGAGCTTATGATAGAGTGAGTTGGGAGTTCCTATAGAGATCTCTTTAGGAGTTTGGGTTTGTTGAGCTTTTTGTTGCCTGGATTAGGGCCTGTATTCATCGGCCGTCCTTCTCTATCATTATTAATGGTGGCCAGACAGACTACTTCCATTCTATTGTGGGACTCAGGCAAGGTTGTCCCCTCTCCCCTTTTTTGTTCATTCTTTCAACGGATGATCTTTCTAGGGCTCTACATCAGGCTCAGCAGGCATCTGCTATTGTTCCTTATAGTGCGGGTCCCCAAGGGCCCTCGCTATCTCACATGTTATTGCTGACGACTGTATCCTATTTGAGAGGGCCACTATTAGTAATGGTACCACTTTTGCTTTAGTTAATCAGTCTTACTGTAGGGCTTCTGGAAAGAAAGTTAATTTAGATAAATCTATGATTAGCTTTAGTCCGAAGACCAACCTTTCTTTGAGGAAGTCCATTAAGCGAATTTTGGGGATCTCTGCTCAGGCTGATCTGCTATCTATCTGGATATTCCCATTATGGGGAGACGGCCGCAGTATTCTGATTTCCTTGATCTTGAGCGCCGAGTCCGTGCTCGATTGGATGGGTGGCAGGTCACAGGGTTATCTATGATGGCCAGGCTCACCCTTATTCGCTCTGTGCTCACTTCTCTTCTCCTTTACATTCTATCTAATGCAGCCATTCCGGTGACTTGCTTGAGGCGGATGGAGAGATTGTTTAGAGACTTCCTTTGGGGATCGATGCAGGATGGTCACGGGATCCACCTTCTGGCATGGGATACTGTCTGTATGCCGATTTTGAAGGGAGGGCTTGGGATCCAGTCCCTCATTGTGAGAAGGGAGGCGTTGACTGCTAGGCATGCGATAAGATTCTTGCTTGATCCAGACTGTTTGTGGAGTTCGTTTATGCATGCAAAATACGAAGATTGGACCACTTATACACCTTCCCAGCCTACTCGTGCCTACTCTTTCTTCTGGAAAGAGGTGTGTCATCATACTCCGGCTATGCTATCTCATGTCTCATGGATGATTGATAATGGTGCTTCTGTTGATGTGCTTAAGGATACGTGGTTGGCTGATCTTCCATTGTCCCAATGGCCTACCTTCATTCGCACTGACATTGCTAGTGGCATGAGAGTTACTGACTTAATTGCTCAGGATCGCACAGTCTGGTATACCTCTCATGTCGCCACTCTCTTCGGGGCGGAGCTATCCCGGCGTATTCTTTCCATCCCTCTTATATCGGACTGTGCATCGGATATCAGACTATGGAGGAGATCCTATATGACTCGTGCTCCGATCAGGGATCTTATACAGGAGTATAGGCCATAGTCTAGGCAAATGCTGAATGTCTCTTGGATTTGAAAGCTTTCCATTCACTATAGAGTGTGACTGTTCATTTGAAAACTGGCTTAGGACTGTCTTCCTACTTGTTCACTGCTCTTGGGTAGGGTATGACGATTCAGCCTACGTGCCCTTTATGCGGGCTTGAGGAGGAGGCTATTGATCATGCTATCTTCACTTGTGGCAGAGTCAGATTGGTATGGCAGATAGCAGGTTATCATTCTTGGGGTGATAGTAGTGGCCCATATCGTACTTCTTTTCTGAGGGTGATTCAGCAAGATGTGCGAAGGGGCATCCGTCGGTTGAGCTCTACGACTGCTTTTTCGCTCATCAGGTTTGGCTGTCTTGGAATCGGTATATTTTTTCTGATGTGAGTGACCCTCCTCACAGGATTCTTAGGACAGCTCTGTCCCTCTCTGCTAAGTACATGTTCCACCAGTCAAGCCTTGATTCTGATAGCCCTAGCATCTAAGATTTTTCTGCTGTCTCGGCAGTGCACCGACGTACGGTCTTTGTTTTCTGAGAACCCCTTCCACTAGTATCTGTCAAAATCAACATTGATGGCAGTGTTCAAGATCGTCTGGCTGGTTTGGCTTTTGTGATCCGTGGTTCGGATGGGTCGATGCTTGCGGCTAGTGGATTTGGTTCTCTTGACCTGTCAGTGCCGCTAGCTTAGTTATATGCGGCATGGGCTGGCATATCTTATGCTATCCGCAGTCTGGGCATTCACCGTCTTATTATCGAGGGGGACTCTATTACCGTGTGCGTTGGCTCCGACAAGACTCGGGCGACCCTTTGCCTACTAACCCATTGTTATATGACATCAGGTCTATGCTTCATCAGGCTTATTGTGCCCAGATTCGGCATATTTACTGGGAAGCTAACTCAGCGGCTGACTTGGTAGCTGCCCGGATTGCTCATCATTCTGGTTCTTGGTCTTGGAGGCCGGATGATTTATGTCCCATAGTTTTATCTCAGATTTTGTACTCTGATATATCGGGCTTGACTCACGCTAGACTGGTGTGATCACCCATTTGTAACCAAAAAAAAAAAAAACCTTCTTTCAACCATCTGCCTAACCTCATCATTGGATGTCTTGGTACGGAAGCCTAATAGGAATGAAAAATATACTATTGATTCTTTGATAGGTTCATCAATCATCATGGAATCAGATAACCCTTCTATTGCTTGATCTAGAAAGCATTTGCTCCTAAACAATTTTTTTTTTTTTTGGGCTCGCCCTCCTCAATAAACTATATACTAGCAAGATCTTTTGAAAAATGGAGGGTCGGTAAGTTTCGAATGCATATAGAGTAAATTAGGAGTCAGCAAACCATCTGTTCGCTGACTGTCCCTCTCAAGATCACTTTTGGAGCCTCTAGCTGACTGGTAAGAATGAGTTTGCTACCAACCTCGTCAAGCTATGGCCAAACTAGAGAGGAAAGAAAGTGCCAGTTAGGGAAAGAAAATGTTGAGATCAATTGGTATCAGCATGTGACACATGTGGAAAGAAAGAAACTCTAGAATATTTCCGAACAAAATGTCTTTAGCTTTCTCTATTCTTTATAGAATTATTGCTAGCTTTTCCTTATAGGGCAATCTCTGCCTCAAAAAATGGCAAAGTTCTCATTCTAATGTTTGTAATATGCTATCTTCCTTCTCTTCCTCATCTTCCTTAAAATATTCTTAATTTTAATAAATTTTTGTGGGGGTTTTTTCCCTCACTTACCCCTCAAAAGAGAAATAAGAGAATGCAGGAATGCCTAGTGTACCCTCCCAGCACCCTTGGTTAACAAGGAACAAACTGGCCAATGTCTTGGTATTTTTAATTTCCTACTCTCCTGCCTAGATATCATTTTAGGCTTAAAAATTTAGATGTTCTGTAAATCAATTGTGTATTATTAATTAATTATTTTTCTTTTGTTGGGCCAAAATGATTCTGTTGTGGATGGCTGATGATCCCATTTAACTGGGATTCAACTACATAGATAATGAAAAATTGTGCTAGCGAGATAAAAAATATAAGCATGCGCACAGGGCTCTGTTAAATAGTTTGTTCTCATTCTTTTGAGCATCTACTTGTTCTCTGTGGGTGGAATATGGCTTTAGCAATTTTATGGATGAATGACCATCATTATTGTTTGGAAAATAATGGCGTTTATTCTACATAATTTCTGTGCAAGGGTAGGAGGCTCAACAACAACAGCTTGTCCGGAACTATTCCTAGGTCTTTAACTACTATTACTTCACTTCAAGTCCTGTGAGTCCATGCTTTTTGTTTTAAATGCAATCTGGGAATATTTTTTACTGACGTAATTGTGTTGCAAGAATTTGACATTATACCTGGTTACCATGTGAAATGCAGCGATCTATCGAGCAACAATTTATCAGGATATATTCCAGTCAATGGCTCCTTTTCAACTTTTACTCCCTCCAGGTAAATTGCAATTAATTCTTTTTTCCACTGTGGTGGACATGGGTGACCAATCAAGATGCTACGCTGATGGCCAAGTTCCCATATTTCAGTTTTCAAGATAATTTTCGCTTGAAATATCTTCCAGCCTCTCCACCGACTTCACGTCCTTCAACACCCCCACCTCCTTCTTCAGGTTTGTAAAACCAACTTTTTTATCAACAGTAAGCCTAAGTTGTAAATAATATTGTGTTGTCATTCTCCAACATTCTGAATTCCTACTTCATCCTTCACTTGGAATGTGCCTTGCCTATTGTCTGATGCAGTCTTTGTTACGGATGAATTAGCTGACTCTACATGTTCTTTTTTTTTTTAAATGTATTTCTTAGTGAATTTAAGTGAAAAAACATCATCAATGGCTAAAGTTTTTGAAAGATACTTCAAAATGGTTTTCAAATATCAATTATTTTCATAAGGAGCATTATAAGAAAACAAGTCATAATTGCATTCATTTTCAAGACATAATGTAAGTGTTCATGTTTTCATCACCTGTCTATTATGAATGGCTTAGAGGCAGCACCATTTTTTTTTTTTTCTTTTGGTTTAAAGGAACCTCCATGGTCCCTTCTTCTAAATTGGTGGCCCTCAAATAGTTTGTTATTTTATAAAACCAGTTTGGTTTTATCTTATTTTGAACTGTAGCATTATCTCGTTCAAGGAGTGTTGATTTTATGCTAAAAGCGAAATCTTGTTCCCCCATGAGACTCTGTCCGTTGTAAACATGAAGTATTATATTTAGTGGGTTTGTTTGCAGTTAAAAATTTCATTAGTGATTGGCTTATTCGAGAGGAATTAGCTTGTCAAATATTATCGCAGTTGGTAGCAGTGGAGCCGTTGTTGGACTTGTTATTGCTGGAGGAGTTGTTGCTGGTGTTGCTATGGGGTTTGCTACCCCTGCAATTGCATTTGCTTGGTGGCGACGGAGGAAACCACAGTATCAGTTCTTTGATAAATACTGGTTAGTGTGTTGTGTAAATGAAACATGACTTGAATTGATTGTTGTGTTGTTGTATAAGGGACGCTTGGCTGATGGCTCTCTGGTGGCAGTGAAAAGACAAAAAGAGGAGCGGACTCAATTTGGTGAATTGCAGTTCCAAACAGAAATAGAATTGATCAGCATGGCTATGCATCGAAATCTACTTCGATTACGTGGCTATTGCATGACACCAACCGAACGGTTGCTTGTTTATCCCTTTGCGGCCAATGGAAGTGTTGCGTCGCGTTTAAGAGGTACTCTGTTTAATGGGTGTTTCATTCTTTATTTTTATAATGAATTATACAGTCCTTTTTTATTTTTTGGTTGTGTTGATTCAGTTTGTTTAATTTGTGCGTTCCAATTGCCAGTTCATTGAGTGATATCAACTCTTAAAATTCTGACTGAATTTTAGAACTTCAGTACCAGCTTCAAGTAGATCTCTTCCATGTTGAGTTGCAAAGGAAACCTGAAATTTGTCTACGTATTATGATATTTTATCTTGGAAAACATTGCAGTTGGCTGATGTTCTAAAAGCTTGAAAGCTGTGCTTGACCTAAAATCATTGACAAAATTTTGAAAATTTTAAAATGAAAACATGAACCATGTTCCCAAAGCTACAGTTACGTTCTTGTGGGCTAATTGATGCATTGCTGCTGTAGGTCGCCCTGCATGGCAGCCCCCACTTGACTGGCCAGCAAGGAAGCGAATTGCACGGGGAGCTGCTACTGGCCTTGCTCATTTACATGATCATTGTGACCCCAAAATTATTCACCGTGATGTCAAAGCTGCAAACATACTGTTGGATGAGGAGTTTGAAGCAATTGTTGGAGACTTTGGGTTGGCTAAACCCCTGGATTACGAGGATAGCCATGCTATAAGTGCTGTACGTGGCACAATCGGGCATGTAGCTCCTGAGTACCTCTCCACTGGAAAGTCTTCGGAGAAAACTGATGTTTTTGGGTATGGGGTCATGCTTCTTGAGCTCATCACCGGACAAAGGGCATTCGATCTTGCTCGTCTTGCAAATAATGACGACGTCATGTTGCTTGAGTGGGTAAGCATATATCTTTATGTTCATCTTAGAGAGCATTGTGTGAACTTATCGGGTTTCATGAACGTGAGAAGCAAATCACATATCTAGCGTGAAGCCATTCACAATTGCATTGAAGGAATTCATCTTGCATTCATCATCATCATCATGATTCTAGGATGTGATGATTATAATGGTAAATTTGAGTTGGAACTTCTATAAGAATAGAAAAGAAAGTTGCACCATTTTTATTATGACGTAATTGTTTAAAGAGCTTCAGTAGGCTAACTTTCCAATGTCTTGTTGGCCATTTACTTGGAAATTAGAATTTTATCATTTATGATTCAATGTAAGGATCCCTTGATGTATGCTTTTTCTCTTTTTAAAATACTTGCCTATGCATATTCATTATCAAAATGATAATAATGATGATGATGATGATAACCCAAAAAATTAAATAAATTATTTATCTAAATTAATTTTGAAATTATAACGCTTACCTCTCATTTTCTTCTCATTTTATTCTTTTTGCCTTCGTGTTCCTGATTTTTAATGTTTAAAAATATGAAAATAAAAAAGAAAAAGAAAATCATTTAGTGACTCTTTTTGTGTTCTTTTTTTATGAATATAAATTTTATAGTAGAAAGATAATCACTAAATAATACTTTTCTAATCAAAAAATAATCAAACGGTGCATAACTAGTACTGATTATATGAAAAGTAAATCTAGATGTCAAAATTATATCTCTTATTTTCTCCAAATCTTTTATGCGTGGTTCTCAACTATTAGAGAATAATTGCTAGATTGTACTGAAAACTAATGAGAAATTTAGTTAGTCAATGTGGACCTCTATCACTCACTGGCCGATAAATGTCATTGAAAATTTCAGGTTAAGGGACTCTTGGGGGAGAAAAAATTAGAAACATTGGTTGATGCAGATCTACAGGGTAATTATGTTGAGGAAGAGGTGGAGCAGTTAATCCAGGTAGCTCTGCTCTGCACACGGGAATCCCCAGCGGAACGACCCAAGATGTCAGAAGTTGTCAGGATGCTGAGAGGTGATGGCTTAACTGAGAGGTGGGAAGAGTGGCAGAAAGAGGAGATGTCCCACCAAGAAATTAGCCGCATCTTCCACCCAAATGCTGATTCGATCAACGCAGATTCCACTTCCAAACTCCATCCCGATGAATTGTCCGGCCCCAGATAATCGCTTAGAAGGAAAAAGTCTTACTGCACCATTCTTTGGTACAGTAAGCACGCATCGATGGCATAAATTAATCATCGGTATAAATCAATACATGTGTAATAGCTTAATAAATTTTATCGCATATTACACAATATGTACGGATGATCAATTTGCATAACTAATGCATATTTACTGTATCAAAAGGTAATGCAGCAAAACTTTTTCTCTCTCTAGAAGTATGCAGTCAACATTCATGCTGAGATCATTGGAAGCCCACTTTGTGTCTCACATTGATATTAATAATTTTTGAAAATATGTTTTTCTGTTTTTCCTTTCCTTATGAAAATTTTCAGCGTCGATTTTCTATGATGTGTCAGAGTTTTGGTGATACTGGAAAGAACATAGGTTGCCTGGTGGTGTTATGAATTATTAGATACAAGCAAAAACATGGCGAGAACAGCTGTGAAAACACCACTATTTTTTTCACGTATCCAATTAACGAAGATGGTGGATAAAAGTACACTTTTACCTGGAAGGCTGGAAGTATATACAGCATTTACGTTTTTGGCCAATGTCTCTTCTCGCAGGTCATTTTTTTTATTTGGGGCAGCAAAAGCACGAGTTTTTGACTAGCATGCTGAAAAATAGTTGGCATTATGATGATTGCATAAGGACTTTTTGATCTTGAAAACTTATGCAAGAGCAAAAAAAAGTCTAAATAATATCTTTTTAATTAATTTTTTTGGATGAAATTTTAATTTTTTACAAATAATATGATCCAGTCTAATTGAACTTAGAGATCAGGCCCTATATATTTGTAAAATCTTGGTTTCATCATTGAGGAGGACCTTGCTTCATCATTTGCTACATTGCTCAATTGTAATAATAAAAAAAGAAGAAGAAGAAGAAGAAGAAGTTACCTTTCACATATATGATGCTGTGTGACAAAAGGCTCCTCAAATAGAGTTGGTTGCCACTCATAGAAACGATTGAGAAAATGGCTCAAAGTTTGGAAACGAAGAATGCTTTCCATCGAGGGCCGAAACTGTCTAATCAACTCTATCCGTCCAACACTCCCATGATATGAAACCCATCATAGTTCATATCGGTGCGTTCAAACTCCCATCTTGATGGTACGTAAGATAAATAATCTACCGAAAGCTTTCCTTTGGACAGAGAAGGAGGCGGTAAGTAGGTTCCACTACTTGATCGATTCAAATGCTATTTTCATTGCTAGTCTCTAAAGCCTACTATGCAAAGTGTCAATTTGTATTGTGAGGAAAACATACCTAATATGGAGAGATATCTGCAAAGGTTTGGATGCCTTTTTAAACTACATATATCCTTTAGGTTGAAAAATGAAGAGCGAATCAAGCTCTGGAAGGATAGTTGGATAGCTCTGATGCCCCTGGTATATATCTATGTGATGAACCGTATGAGTAAGCAACAATGAAGTTCAAGTCAACATGCATTGCACCAATGAAGGGTACAGACATCTGGCCTACTTTCATATTGATAGCCTGTATAATTGCAACAACTTCAAAGCCTCCTATCCACCATTAGCCCTTCAACATCCCTAGATGTCCTACCAAGGAAGCACTGCAGCAATGGCAAATATAGTGTGGACTCCTATGACAAGTTTATTAACTATAGGGGCGTTATATTCCCATTCTAAAGTGATGTATTGACAGCTTGTGCCCTAAAGAAAGTAAAAGTATTCTTTTAGTTAGTTGTATGCAACAAGTTGCACATAGGAAACAACCTTGTAAGGAAAGGTTAGGCATTAAGCTCTGAATGTGCGTTGTGCGGAAGTAACCAAGAGACATTAGATCATCTCTTTACCAAATGCCCATTCTCGAGACTAATTTCGAAGACCTTAACTAATACAATGGGCTTAAACAATGTGCCTTACGATATTTTGAAGCTTTGATCACTATAGAAAAGAAAGAAAGTGCTGGCAATAGGGATAAAAGCCTAAAATCAGTTGATTATGTCTTTCGTATGGCATTTATGGATTGAAAAAATTAAAGAATCTTTCTTTAAAAAAAATTACTTATAATCGTCATCGTTCATAAAATTATAACCACCTTCATTTTATAAGGCAACCTTTCTTCTGATTCTCATAAACAATTTTGTAATCTTCTTTCCTTTTTCTCTCCTCCTTTCTTTTTATAATATATGATTTTTATAAAGTTTACTCATTGGGGGAAGTCAACCTCCCTCATGTTTCCTTCAAAAAGAGGTCTTGGCTTCTTGTATCAAAGAGAGGTCTATGCAAGGACTTTTGGGTGGTCTGTCCAATTATCAATAGTTGACGAATACAAATATCTTGAGGTCCCTGTTACTCCAACTAATTAGGTGGGTAACGATTCATAACCTATTCAAAGCAGCATTTTTAGCTGATCATATCTTTTACCCTTTTCCCTAGATTGGCCAGAAACGAACTCAACTCAGGAAGGAGTTTATTAAAATGCCCTGCGTAGATTCAAAGCCGAAGGTAAGTCCATAAACTGCCAACTTGATCGAGTGTAATGAAAGCAATCGTCATGAAACACATTTTCTGACCTCTACCAAAACCACTATGGAAGATTGGAGAGCAATATAGCTGTTGTACTATAGATGGCCATAAAGCTGTTATATGATTATATTCTTTGGCAGGATGGAACTTTTCAAGAATGCAGATCAATGCTTTAGTGGTGACCTAATACATGTTTCTTTTTCTTGGTAAGCAATATTTGTATGGATGTTTTGAGAACAACACATTGTTTGTGCTCTGATTCTCTACTACGTTCATGGCAGAAAGGATGCCTCACGTGATCAAACCTTCAGGCAATACTTGCCAGAGTTTGAGAAAACCTAACCAAACCATGGGACAAACTTGCTAATCAAAGTTGACTAAACTAGCACAACGATGGGACTGTAGAGTATGCTAAGAGCTAGAGTGCACATGTGGATTCCCCTGTGGGTGAATTTTGTTGGAGATGCGGACGCTAAAAGCGAATCTTTGTAGTTGCACGTATCCATGGCAGTGCTCAATATGTTTTCAAGGTCGAAAATGATTTTGTGATCATTTATTTTAAAAAATAAGTACATCCAAAGGTGGGTCTATAGGACAGTTTCTTCTCTGAGTAAGGTTCAAGTTATATGATTCAAACAATCAAATTATTTTTAAAAAATAGACAATTCTTATATTTATCATGTCTAGACTGATGTATTGAATTCACAAATTTACTGTGTACTCGAAGTGAGAGAACAATGATTTTTAGAAAGCCCTCCGCAAATTTAGTATTAAGTCAATTTTGGAGTAGTAAAAACATTTCTTGCACTATGTTGGAACCTCTGATCCTGAACTTGATACAGGAATGCCTTCGCCCTAAAATAGGACCCTTGAAAGCTCTGAATAGATGCCCCTCTATACTCAGGCACTCACCTTGTTACCCTATTCTTAACAGCTAGAGTCTCGTTATGGTCTTTCTCAATTATCAAGGCCTTATTAACTGCTGCTCTATACGCACTACAAAAAAATCAGCTTTTGCCTACGATTTTTTTCGTAGGGAAAGAGAAAAAAATCGTAGGTAAAGCCTTTCCCTACGATTTCTGTCGTAGGCAAAAGTATAAAAAAATCGTAGGGAAAAGTACGTATGGAAAGCCTTTACCTACGACTTTTAAAAATTGTAGGCATAGATCAGACCTTTTCCCTACGATTTTTTTCATAGGTAAAGATCATAATTCGTAGGGAAAGAATGAGAAGAATTTGAAATTCAAATTTAAATTTTAAAAACTATTGCCTACGAAATTTAAAAATCGTAGGGAAAAATCAAAAAATATATTTTTATCAATACCTTTCCCTACGATTTGTCTTAAAATCGTAGGGAAAAATTGGCTAATTATAATTTTTTAAAAAAAATTTCCCTATGAAAAACCCTAAAATCGTAGGGAAAAATAGGAAAAAATATTTTTTTATACACATCTTTCCCTACGATTTACCTTAAACTCGTAGGGAAACGTTAGGTAATAAAAATTTTTAATGATTTTGTTCCCTACGAAAAACTTCAAAATCGTAGGGAAAAAATCAAGAATTTTTTTTATCCACTTCTTTCCCTACGATTTTTCTTAAAATCGTAGGAAAAAATTGGCTAATAATAATTTTTAATAATTTCTTTCCCTACAAAAAAACCCTAAAATCGTAGATTAATAGTTTTGGATTAATATTATACACATTAATCTTAAAAAATTGGCTCATTTCTCCAAGTACATCTGTATTTGAATTCTAGGTGTAGACTGTTTATTTGGACGTTCTCAATATTACTGTTCATAATGCTTCTTACAAGTTGGGCTCTATTGTTTTCCCACCATCCATAACAGATTATTATAGCTGTAACAGGACAACGTTATGCTGAAAATCGAGGCATGAAGGGCCTATCACCAGACAAATATCTCATAGCTAGAAATATTGTGATAGAAAAGTTTGTTCTTCTTTAGTTTGGTATTTCATTACAATTAAATTTCTGTAGCAGAAAAGGCAACAACAAAAATCAACGAGATGATGCCCACACATTTTGAAAAACACCACAAGGCTCATATTTTCAGTATCCTCGAATTCTTCTGATTGTGGAAGCCAATAGCTTGTCACCAACAATGGACCTCAGGTGTTTAATAAAGGTGTCTTTGCTCATTTTTCCTGCCTGAATAAAAGGAAAAATATGGATCAGTTAGAACAATCTGATTCCATTTTGATGACAGTCTGGAAAATGATCAATAAAGTGAGAGAAACTTGATCAATTTTTTTTCCATCCTACAGCAAGCAAATTCCAATCATCAAGAGTAAACTACAAATCATGCGCCCATCCTAAGCAATGAACCAAGTGAAAATGATAAAAGACCATGATGGGAAATTCTGAAACCAACATAAATGGCAAGGGAAAAGCTTGCGGTAGGAATTTACCTTGTAATGATTAGAGAAGCTCTTCACTGCTTGTTTTCTTGACGATGGAAGAGATCCTCCCATCTCTGCAAATAGTTTTGGGAAGGACATACTGGTTAAACAAGTTTTCTTCGATAAACTCATCATTTTATGTGCATCTGATCAATCGACAAGCCCCATGAGTTTCCACTAAAGAAAGCCCAAAAAATAAAATAAAATAAAGAGCAGGGTCCGTATACTCACAGGGCAAGTCAGTACTCTTCCCCAATAGAGAGTGCAAAAATGGAATTAGAAAAACTTCATTGTCAGAGAACTACCATATCAGAGACCTTGTTTTCATAACACAACATCAGCAAGGCAACTGGACTAACAATAACAAATCAGTGATAACCCCACAAGTCTGACCGACAATGTAGTAAATCAAGATTATGAGGCTAAAATTCCTTCAGAAGTAGTGCAACATTTACATCCACAACCAGGAGGATCATTTCATAGAAAGAACAAAAAAATAAAGAACAAGTTACACTTCTACTAAGTTAATTTTTTGGAGCTTAAAAGTCCCAAGGTCAGAATATGTACCACATCCTTTCCCTGACGACATTTTGCATCGACTTCAAGGCCAATACCAGAAAGCCTGACTCGCCGCCCACGAATCAATGCTTGTAACCTAACAATTCCCTGCAAAGAGCGTAGGGTTACAACTGCTTGTCTCCTTACCAAGTGCCCTCGAACTAATGCCTGCAGCCTTATGATGCCCTTAAGTGCACGAAATGCCCTGCGTGACTGCATCAAAATTATACAGATATCAGACAGCATCAAGGACTTTTCTCCATTGAATTCTCCCATATATCTATATGTTCCACAGTTTGTAAAAGCAGTTAGAGAGAGAGAGAGAGAGAGAGAGAGAGAGAGAGAGATCAGATGCAAGCTATAGTTCAACTCAGGTGCTTCCTGTTTGCGCACATAAGAGTGAGAGGGAGGGAAAGAGAAATCAACAATGATCTCTCTAAAAGGTTTATAGAGTCAAAAAAAAATGATGGGCACATTACTGATATAATGTGCAAATAGGAATACATTATTACTGATATAATGTGCAAAGGCGAAGTTGAATCATCATAGCTTCAAGCTCAAACCTCTCAAATATGCAATTACCTCAAAATATCTCTAACACTGAACTACAATCACGTGTTTGCTAGCAACAAGGAAGAAGAAAATGATTTTGTTTACCTTTCCAATGGCAGCAGTGGTATTGCCTGCGGCATCAAGTGCATCAGTTCTCTCACGTATCCTGTGGCTCATTCCAGCCATCTCAGCAATGCCTCCAGCATTGTCACTGATGGGGCCATAGGCATCAATGGCCAGCCCAGTAGCAATGGTGCTCAACATGCCTAGAGCAGCAACAGCAATACCATACATGGCAGCAAGACTAAAGCTAACAAAAATGCTGACAGCAATGGCAAAAATTGGAATTATCACAGACTTGTATCCCAAAGCAAGACCAAAAATAACATTAGTGGCAGCTCCAGTTCTGCAGGAATCGGCTACATCTTGCACCGGACTACAAAAGAGGAAGATTTGCCAGACTACCAGTGAGCCACTGGATACAAAAATAATCTGTCACAACTCATAAAAAAAGAGAAGTTTCACCTGTATGCATTGCTTGTGTAGTACTCGGTGACAAAGCCAATAACCAGCCCAGCCCATAGACCAACTGCAACACAGAAGAACAGCTGCCTGGAGATAACATTCCAAATCATCATTAGATAAGCATCAAAAAATAACCACCTCCAAGCAAAAGAACATAAATATTACTTACCAGTTTGTAGGACTTTTTTCCCTTCCTCTCAAGAATGAAGAATGATATTTTCCAAATGTTAAAATAAGTGTCTTACTAATACAAGTATTCATAAAGAGTAACTAAAATCCTTTACTTACATTAGGATCCTTAGAAAACAAATTGCCCCAGAAACCTAAGTGAAAACAAATACAGAAAAAGGAGGACCATCAAACGCATGCCCTCACCATATTGGGGCGGAGAATTGAGCTTACAGAAATGCACAGATATTCAAAGCATAGTGTACTTCCTAGACAGGGAAAGATAAAAAGAATTGCAGTACAAAGAATACATGAAAATGAACTGAATAAAGTTCACAAGCCTGCTGAAACCAGTCCATGCAAGGTAACAATCCCAACCACAGTATTCTGAACATCAATAACTGGCAAGAATTGTACGGCAGATGGAGGCGACTCCATTTTCTGCATTGCTTCCACAGCCATTGCATCTGGGCTGATTGTTCTTGGGTTTCTGGTGGACAACAAAATATACATCAGAAAGAATAGTGCAGCAATTTTGCACAAGACCCAGCTGGGGATTAATTCAGTCAAAATTATTACAACTGAAACTAAAGGAAACAGCTTTTGCAAGTGGTTAATAACCCTGAATTGCATTCTTTTTCACATATTATCCTGATGACATTTGGAGAAACAGAGGAGCACAAGATAGAGTAGCTGGCATGATGTTTGAAGAGCATCAGTATTTCCGCATGGCAGGAGAACAATGGATTACTTCCTCATTGGCAAAAGAATTTAATCCAAATCATATAATATTTTTTTAGCTGAGAAATAGGTCAAATTACAGCAACATTTTCTTGCAAATCTTGCGCTTGTGCAGGTGCCTACCTGCAGCTAGACAGGTACTATCAGCTATGGCACTGTCCCATAAGAATTTGATGTTTCCAGAAAGTCAAACAAGCTCACAATTAGCAATGCACTATCATAGAATTTACAATTGATTTTTTTTATAAAAAAGTTGACATAATACCTGTATGATCAAACAAATTCACACTTGCAATAATAAATTACTTGCAAGTCTCCAGGATGACAACCATTTATTTGTTAATTCTATCAAAAACTCATGGTTCCATGAACATTGAGTAGCAAAGAAGAATTGAACAGCAAAGAAGAATTGAACAAGTCAACCCAACATTAACTAAATGAGGCTTGTTATTTTCAATCTCTTTCAACATTTAAGATTTGAAGTCATGCTATCAACATGTGACAGGGAGCACAGTGGATATATCTCTAAGGATGGAGTCAATGTGAGAGTTCACCTTAGAGCTACCAAAAAAATGCTACCCATTTAGACTAGGCTATTCATATTCAGCTTTATTGTGGCTCAGGAAATGCACTTGATTAACTTTTGTGGAAAGGACAGAAAAGGTCATAAGGCTGTTCATAGCTGAACCATGGCATAGAATATAGATATTATAACCACTTGACTGCATTCATGTCTTGCAATACTAAGTATGCACTTGACCCATTTGGCAGTCTATGTCCACCTTATTTTCAAATACTCCTGAAGATGTTCACGTTGTTAGATTCTCATAATGTTGCTGTCTTGCTTATGATCAGTGAAATTAGAAGCAACTGCTTCTACCCTCTATTTTTTGGAAAGGAATATGACATTTAAATTAAAATATAGAGAAAAGCAAAAGTATTACAGGCCCGCCAAAATCATGGTAGGTAATAAAAAGACAAGCTGAGAGAACATAGCAACAAAAGGGTCTAGCCTCCCGTAGTTGATAAGGGAATTTGAAGATTCTCCTACTTTTCATCAATTGAAAGAAAAATTGCCTACCTGTTGCACATCTGACCAACTGTGAGATTGAAGATGGCTGCACCATTGGCCTTGAGCGTGCGTCGCAGGTCACCATCTGTAAAGGTTCCAATCAGATGGTAGTTGTCATCAATAACAAGCAGACATCCACATCCTTTACTTGTCAGCTCTGTAAGCTGATCCATTATCATGTCTCCCTCCTTGCAGATAGGAAGCTCCTCCTGCTTTTTCATGACATCTTTCACCTGCAAAGGAATAATTGGATCACTGTAACGTAAAGCTCTGTAAAAAGAAACGGAAGCTCCTCTACATTGATAGTTTGTGCTATTATTGCTACATGATGCATCGCCAAGAATGGCCATAACTAACTATCATGCCATGCATTTCCGAAGAGAATCCATTTTGACTGCAAGTCTACTTGTACATACTTCCAACTATGGCATTCATTGAAAGCATACATGCAATAAAACTGTTATCATAAAGCAGAAACAAACCAAATTAAGCCTAAATCCTCTAGCAGAATTTTCACCTGAAATGTAGCAATTAATCAGTAAACAACAATGCTAGTTCATTGTTTATTTATCCCTAAAAACTATATGCCGTATGAGGAAAATGTACAATATAGATTCACTTTGCATTGTTTTAGAACAGAGACTTGATTGCACATTTTTAGATTCACAGATATTTCCCATGTAAAATTTGCATTTACACCAAAGAGACCCAGAAGAAGGGAAAAAGGCAAACAGTCCTGTTAGGAAAAACATAATCTACAATAAAACAAATTTGTACCCAATAATAAATAAGTTTATACACAGTCAAAAACAAACAAGATAATGACATAGGAATAAAAGCCTCAAGAACTTTGCATTCCATAGATTCAGTAAGAAATAATACCTAACAAGCAGGCCAAGACATCAGCACCAGAATTCAATTTTTATTCCAAGATGTAAGCAAAATAACCTAAAGATACACAATTTGCGACATAATCTCCAGGAATATCCCGCATTCAGAACCGAAATTCTAATCTCAAAGATATAATTAAAACGCGGAGGATATTCATCAAAATCAAATCTTTTTTCACCCCAATGGGTCGAATCTATCAAAATTTATCACAAGAAGTCCACATTTAACAGCCAAAAGAGTACCGAGATCTCGAGATCGGATCGAATAGTTGACCTTAAAAATGAGGCTCTTCCCGATCTTGCCAGCCGGGTGGTTGGCGGCGTACTGCTCCCGTGTGAGCTTCTTGGCGGCCATGAGGGCGGCAACGACGGTGTCGCCGAAGACCATCTGGATGGAGGTCGAGGTGACAGGCGCGAGGTTGAAGGGGCAGAGCTCCCGCTGGAGAGGGAGATGGACGCCCATGTCGCAGAGGGCGGCGAGGGGGTTGCCCTCGACGGAGGTGACGGCGACGAGGTACGCTCCTTTGGCGCGGGCGCAGGGGACAAGGCCGAGGAGCTCATCGGAGGAGCCGGACTTGGAGAGGAGGACGAGGATGTCGCCGGGGAAGATGGCGCCGATGTCGCCGTGGAGGGCGTCGACCGGGGGGAGGAAGGCGGAGCGGGCAAAACCGAGGGAGGCGAGGGTCTGGGAGAGCTTGTGTGCTACGATGCCAGACTTGCCGACGCCGGTGAAGAAAACAGCGCCGACCGAAGCCCTAGATTGATCGCCCGGAGACAGAGGCGAGCGATCCGGGGTACGAAAATTGATGGATTTGGAGAGCAAGACAACGGTCTCTCCGGAATGGGCGATCGAATCGGAGCCCCTTCTCGCTACGCTAAGGGTTTCGTCCCTTCGCCGGGCTAGGGCTAGGGCTAGGGCTAGGGCTAGGGTTCCGAGGGGGTGACGAGAATGGCCGAGAGCGAGCAACCCGGCCGACGACGATGATGCAACCCGGCCGGCGACGATGATGCAACCCGACCGGCGACGACGCGAGGCGGAGGATTTAGGGTAAATCGTAGGTGGAGGCCAGGAGCAGAGAAGCGGAAGCGAAATGGATCGATCGGGGATCTGATGAGCTAATTTAAACCCTTCCTTTCCCTACGATTATTAACAAATCGTAGGGAAACAATTTCATATTTTTATTAAAAAATAATTTCAAAACCATTCGGAAATTATTTTTCCCTACGATTTTTATGAAAATCGTAGGGAAAGGACTCTTGAGAAAATAAATTTTGACGGAAGTTTTGCCTCCAAAAAAAAAAATTAAAATAAAATAAAATTTAATTTCCTAAACTAGTCTTTCCCTACGATTTTTAAAAATCGTAGGGAAATAAATTATTTTTCAAAAAAATTTATGATAAAACTTTTTGAATTTTAAATAAATATCAAAACCTTTACCTACGATTTTTAAAAATATCGTAGGTAAATTAACTTTTCCCTACGATTTCAGTAAAAATCGTAGGTAAAAATCAATCCCTACGAGTTTAAAAAAACGTAGGGAAATATTGGATTTCCCTACGATTTATTAAAACTCGTAGGGAAAGGTTGGATTTCCCTACCATTTTTTAAATATCGTAGGGAAAGGATCCGTATTAAAATATTTTTTTTTATTGTTATTCATATTTAAAACTCAATAATATTTGGCTCTAAATGTAATTTTCATGCCCATTAAGCATTATATTAATGATGCAGGAGTGATTACTATGATCGCAACCTTCGGATCGTCTCCGATCGGATGAATCGCAACGGTCGGATCGATAATCGCCAATCGGGATCATGGCTTGAATCAATCGCAACCATCAGATAGTCTCCGATCGGATGGATCGCAATCGTCGGATCTATCATCGCCGATCAAGATCATGGCTTGGATCGATTGCAACTGTCAGATCGTCTCTGATCGGATGGATCGCAATAATCGGATCGATCATCGCCAATCAAGATCATGGCATGGATCGATCGCAACCATCGGATCGTCTTCGATCGAATGGATCGCAATCGTCAGATCTATCATCGCCAATCAAGATCATGGCTTGGAGCGATTGCAACTGTCAGATCGTCTCTGATCGGATGGATCGCAATCATCGGATCGATCATCGCCAATCGAGATCATGGCATGGATCGATCGCAACTATCGGATCGTCTTCGATCGGATGGATCGCAATCGTCGGATCTATCATCGCCAATCAAGATCATGGCTTGGAGCGATTGCAACTGTCAGATCGTCTCTGATCGGATGGATCGCAATTGTCGGATCGATCATCGCCGATCAAGATCATGGCTTTGATCGATCGCAACCATCGGATCGTCTTCGATTGGATTGATCGCAATCGTCAGATCTATCATCGACAATCAAGATCATGGATTAGTCTTTGTACAATAGACTCTGATGCACAAAGCGCGCAACAGGTTCGGGTAATGGGCTCCGGCCACCTTATCTGCAGCATTGAATTGAATTTAATTAAATTCAATCAACCGTCCTAGAGATCGATAGCAGCAATTCACGAATGATATCCCTTCGTTCACTGCATTGACTGCATTTTATTTCTAACAACATTTTTTTTCTTTATTTTATAAAAAATAGATTTTATTTTCTATTTTTTTATCTTTACAAATTACTTTTGGTAATTAAATAGAAATAAAAATTACTTTTATTTCTTATATTTATTTCTTATATTTATCATAAAAAATATCTTTTATCAACAATATTATAATAAGTAATTATTTTGTTATATAAAAATATTATATAATATATTTTATTTTTATGTATTATATATAAATACATATTTACTATAAATAATATATGTAAATAATAATATAAATATAGTAAATATAAAATTTGATTTTAGAAAAGGTATATAGCCTTTCCCTACTATTTTCATGAAAATCATAGGGAAAGGGTTGGATTTCTAAAAAAGGGTTTTCCCTACGATTTTTATTAAATTCGTAGGGAAAGGTTGTCTGTATTTACCTACGATTTTTGTGAAAATCGTAGGTAAAAGTATGCATTCTTTCCATTAAAGGCACTAGAGTCTTTCCCTACGATTTTTATGAAAATCGTAGGTAAAAGTATGCATTGCTTAATAGTCTTTACCTACGATTTTTATGAAAATCGTAGGTAAAAGTATGCATTCTTTCCATGAGAGGCTCTAGAGCCTTTCCCTACGATATGATAATCGTAGGGAAAGACTATTGACCTTTCCCTACGATTTTTTTGCAAATCGTAGGAAAAGACTTTTTAGAAAAATAAAAATCCTTTACCTACGATTTTCAAACAATCGTAGGGAAAGATCCATATCCTTTCCCTACGATTTGTTAAAAATCGTAGGTAAAGATTTTTTCCAGATAAATTTTGGAGGGAGATTTTGCCTCCAAAAGTTTATATAGCCTTTCCCTACGATTTCCAAAATATCGTAGGGAAAGGCTCTGGATCTTTCCCTACGATTTTTTAAAAATCGTAGGGAAAGATTTTTTTAGAAAAATTTTCGGGTGAGATTTTGCCTCCAAAAATTTATATAGTCTTTCCCTACGATTTTTTGAAAATCGTAGGGAAAGGTTTTAACCTTTTGACTATAGAATTTTTGCCTACGATGTTTAAAAAGTCGTAGGGAAAGACATCTTTTGCCTACGATTTTAAAATCGTAGGTACGAAAATCGTAGGCAAAAGTCGTTTTTGTTGTAGTGACGTGAACACCTTAAAAGTTTGCAACCTCTCTCCGGATTCTCTACTGCAGCCCATTCTCGAATTTTTTAGCTCTATCAAAATCATTACTAGCCCGTAAGAGCATACCAAAACAGCTTCTCAAACTTATAAATATACTTAGAAACTGTCATATCTCCCTGCTAAAGCAGATTAAATTCAACAAGTTTTTGCTGCTGAACGCTAGGAAAGAAGTACGTATTATGCAAGGCTACCCTAAAGTCATCCCAAATGACCAAAGAGATATCGCCACCTCTTTTTGACACCTTTGACTTCCACCAATCCTCAACCTCTCCCTCAAGCAGGAAAGAGGCAAAAAGGAAGCTATCGCGTTTGTTACACCTTAGGGTCACAAAAATCTTCTCTACTTTCTTTATCCAAGCCTCCGCGTCCAGAGGGTCTTCATGTTAGCGTTTCCTTTTATGTTGCCCACGTGGATATATGATTGATTTATTATTTATTTATTCTAAATGATAATTATGATATCTGATTTTATCATATATTTAAATTTAAGTGATAATGATGGTTTAATAAAGCTAATTTCATATTGGTTTATCTTTAGAAAGTTGTTATCTCATAACCTCTTTTGATGGAAAGAGATTGGCCCTCTCTCTCTTTATATAATTAGGAAAGAGGGAGAAACTCAATATGTCGTTCAACAAATATCAATGGATTAAGGTACGCATTCTTGATTTATATTTTCATGTAAAAATCATTTATTTTAAGATCTTGACCATTATATTTATTAAAGAAGATCCTTTAATGGATCTTATATGTGGTATCAGAGCCTTGATTAAAGAATTTATGATTTTTCATTATGAATCTATGTTTAATGATTATATATATATATATATATATATATATATATATATATATATATATATATATATATATTATGATTGATAATTAGAATAGTATATTTTCTTTTGATCTCCTCGCGTGTGTGGGATTCCGATCCTAATATGGAACTCACGGAACATACGTCCCTTTAATGCTTACGTCGTCCCGCTTCCTTAAATGCTGGAGCGCCTTCTTTGGGGGAAAATTGGCCGTTCGTAGGATTTAATGCTGAATCGAACGCCTCCAAGGAGAAATCGAAAGTCTTCTTGGAGAAATCCCGCTCGCGACTTCTTCTGACGCTTTGGATTCCCCAAACTCCAAGAGGAGTTTTCCACCGAATATGTCTTCCGTTAGGACGTCGCCCCTCCACGAACTCGTCTTCTTCAATCTCGGACGGGATTGCACCGGGATTGATTGCATCGGTCCCAGACGGAGGAGATTTCGCGGGATTCCTTTGTGGCTTCACGGAAATTGTTACTTGGTACTTCACGGAAACATGACTTCACGGAAACATAAGTGGGATTCCTGTGTGGCTTCATGAAAGTTGTTACTTGGGACTTCACGGAAACATACGTGGGATTCCTTTGTTACGTGGGATTCCTTTGTGGCTTCACGGAAGCTGTTACTTGGGACTTCACGGAAACGTACGTGGGATTCCTTTGTTACATGGGATTCCAAGGAAACGAAAGTCGCATTGCATGAAAAAGCCTCTCCAAGGATCAGTAAAAAAATAAAATAAAATAAAAAATAAAATAAAATAAAGGTTATTTGATTTGAACCTTGGACGAATAGATTTAAGGATAAGGATATTACTATTCCATCCATTTAATCTTAACAACAATGAAAGCCCAGGATATTTCTTTTCCGAGAAGATTCTTCTAAAATTTATGTTTTACTCTCTAATATTTTTGAGATTAATGTTTTTAAAAAATATTACAGTAAAAGTATGTGGGTACACTTAAGCCTTTAGTATTCACGTAATATATTATCATTAATTAAATTTGATGTGTAATTTGTTAGTCACCAAAGTGACCAAATTTGAAAGTTTATAGATATCAAATTTAATTAAATAATTCAATTACTCATAATTATGTGATGATTATAAATGAATGACATAATTGTTTAATGTTATGAGTATATTGAAGTTCATTGATTATAAATATTTAAGGATCGCCCAAAGGTTGATTAGTTATTTTATAATTTATGAACATGATGTGGTTAATTAATATGCTTGGTTAGGTATGTTTAGCATATCCAAAGATAGCAAACATATCTAATTTGAGTATATATAATTGCCAAGTATGTAAAATTAAAATTAAACATCAATTATATTTATTGTTGTGTATTGTTGTATCACCCAAAGGAGAACTTCAATATGCACTTATTATTTACTTGATGGAATATGAATAATATTACTCAAAGCATTAATATGTGAGCATGTTTTCTATATTTGCAGCAACTATTCCTGTTTTTCTTCATTCACAATCTATGTCTGTTCAAACTTTTAATGGGCTTAATTTCTCTGAATGGCGCGAACAAGTTCAGTTTCATCTTGGTATTCTGGATCTTGATTTGGCACTCATATATGAGAAACCCACTGCTCTTACTGACTCTAGCAGTGCTGAACAGAGATCTTTTCATAAGTCTTGGGAAAGATCAAATATACTTAGCCTGATGTTCATGCGAATGACTGTAGCAAACAATATCAAGTCCACAATTCCTGCTACTGAAAGTGCTATGGATTTCTGAAATTTGTGGAAGTGTGTTCCCAATCTGACTCTGCTGATAAGTCACTTGCTGGGACATTGATGAGTACTTTAACCAACATTAAGTTTAATGGTTCTCGTACTATGCATGAGCATGTTGTTGAAATGACAAACATAGCAGCAAGATTAAAGACTATGGGATTGGAAGTGAATGAGAATTTTTTAGTGCAATTCATTATCAATTCCTTGCCTCCTGAGTATGGTCCATTTCACATGAGCTATAGCACTATGAAGGATAAGGGGAATGTGAATGAACTACAAAGTATGCTCATTCAAGAGGAAACAAGAATTAAGAAACATGAAAATCATTCTATTAATCTCATGGGTCAGCAAGGAGCTGGAAAGAAATCAAAGAAATATAAGAAAGGAAAGAGTAAGCAACGACCACTAAAGATAATTGGGTCATCTGCTCAAATCAATAAGAAGGAACAAAAGGATGATAAGTGTCACTTTTGCAAAAAGCATAGATACCATCAGAAAGATTGCCTGAAACATAAGGCGTGGTTCGAAAAGAAAGGTAAGCCTACGTCTTTTGTATGTTTCAAATCAAACCTAACAGAAGTTCCTTATAATACTTAGTGGATTGATACTGGTTGTACCACTCATGTTTCTAATACGATGCAGGGATTCCTTACGATCCAAACCATAAACCCAAATGAAAACTTTGTCTCAATGGGAACAGAGTCAAAGTTCCAGTTGAAGCTGTTGGAACCTATCGTTTGTTCTAGACATTGGACATCATTTAGATCTTTTTCAAACACTTTATGTCCCTTCTATTTCTCGTAATTTAGTTTATGTATCCAAACTTGACTCAGTTGGATATTCTTTTAAATTTGGAAATAGATATTTTAGTTTGTTTAAACACAATCATCTTATTGGTTCTGGTATTCTTTCTGATGGTTTATACAAATTTAAGCTTGATAGTCTTTTTACTGCGACATTGTTAACCTTGCATCATAATGTTGGTACTAAACGTGGTTTAGTAAATGAACAATCAGCTTACTTGTGGCATAAACGTGTGGGTCATATATCTAAAGAAAGAATTGAGAGATTAGTAAAGAATGAAATCCTTTCCGATTTAGATTTTACTAACCTTGGAATTTGTGTGGATTGTATTAAAGGAAAACACATAAAACAGACAATCAAGAAAAGTGCCACAAGAAGTAAACAGCTCCTTGAAATTATACACACCGATATATGTGGGCCTTTTGATGTTCCATCTTTTGGTGGAGAAAAGTATTTTATCACATTTATTGATGATTTTTCACGTTATGGCTATGTCTATTTATTGCATGAAAAATCTCAATCGGTAAATGCTCTAGAAGTATTTATCAATAAGGTTGAAAGACAACTAGACAGAAAAGTAAAAATTGTTAGGTCTGATAGAGGTGGTGAATATTATGGAAAGTATGATAAATCTGGACAATGCCCTGGTCCATTTGCCAAATTCCTTGAAAAGCATGGCATATGTGCTCAATACACAATGCCTGAAACACCAGAACAAAATAGTGTTGCAGAAAGGCATAATCGAACTCTAATGGACATAGTTAGGAGTATGTTAAGCAATTCATCATTACCCTCATTATTGTAGATGCATGCTTTAAAGAGCATTATGTATTTCCTAAATAGGGTTCCTAGTAAGGCAGTTCAAAAGGGACAGGAAGGAAACCCATTTTGAGGCATTTACATGTTTGGGGTTGCTTGGCGGAAGTAAGGATTTACAATCCACATGAAAAGAAGTTGGACTCAAGAACAACTAGTGGTTTCTTCATTGGTTATCCAGAAAGATCAAAAGGGTATAAATTTTATTGTCCTAACCATAGTACAAGAATTGTTGAATCTGAAAATGCAAGGTTCATTAAGAATAATGAAATTAGTGGGAGTTTGAAACCACATAAAGTGGAAATTCAAGAAGTTAAGGTGCAAGTTTCTTCACCTATAACTTCTTCTCAAGTTGTTGTTCCTAGAGTTGTTGAACCTTTTAATAACTTTCAAGAACAACAAATTAATGATCAAACACCACAGAATGATGATGTTACTAATGAACTTGCAATAAATAAACCCAATGAAGTAGCATTAAGAAGGTCTCAACGATAAAGAAGAACTGCTATTTCTGATGATTATGTAGTTTATCTACAAGAATCAGATTTTGATTTGGGTATTAATGATGATCCAGTTTCTTTTTTACAAGCCATGCAAAGTGCTAATTCATCTAAATGGATCCAGTTTCTTTTTTACAAGCCATGCAAAGTGCTAATTCATCTAAATGGTTAGATGCCATGCAAGATGAGTTAAAATCAATGGATTACAATGCAGTCTGGGATCTTGTTGAATTGCCTGAAGGTTGTAAAAGAGTTGGGTGTAAATGGGTCTTTAAGACCAAACGCAACTCAAATGGCAATATTAAACGTTGTAAAGCCAAACTTGTTGCCAAATGTTTTACTCAAAAATGTGGCATTGACTACACAGAGACCTTTTCTCCAGTCTCTAAGAAAGACTCATTTAGAATTATTATGGCACTGGTAGCTCATTATGATTTAGAGTTGCATCAAATGGATGTGAAAACCGCCTTTTTAAATGGGAGTCTGAATGAAGAGGTTTATATGGACCAACTTGAAGGTTTTTTATTTGAAGAAAAGGAATACATGGTGTGTAAACTGAAGAAGTCAATATACGGACTTAAGCAAGCTTCCCGACAATGGTATCTTAAGTTTAATGATACCATTACATCCTTTGGATTTAAAGAAAATACCGTTGATCAGTGTATATATCTGAAGGTCAGTGAGAGCAAAATCATATTTTTGATTATGTATATTGATATCTTGCTAGCTACTAATGACCTTGGCCTATTGTATGAGACCAAGAATTTTCTCTCTAAGAACTTTGAAATGAAAGATATAGGTGAGGCATTCTATGTGATTGGAATCAAAATATTTCGTGATAGATCACAAGGAATGTTAGGTTTGTCTCAGAAGGCATATATTAATAAAGTTTTTGAGAAATTCAACATGAACAAATGCTCTGCAAGTGTTGTCCCAATTCAGAAGAGAGATAAATTCAGCCTTATGCAATGTCCAAAGAATGAATTGGAACGCAAACAAATGGAAGAAATACCTTATGCATCAATTGTTGGTAGCTTGATGTATGCTCAGACATGTACCATGCTAGACATCAGTTTTGCTGTCGGGATGCTAGGTAGATATCAAAGTAATCCGGGAATAGATCATTGGAGAGCTGCAAAGAAGGTACTAAGGTATTTGCAAGGAACGAAGGATCACATGCTTACCTACAGAAGATCTAATGATCTTGAGGTCAAGGGATATTCAGACTCAGATTTTGCTGGATGTGTTGATACTAGAAAGTCCACATTTGGCTATTTGTTCCTTTTAGCTAAAGGAGCGATCTCATGGAAAAGTGCGAAGTAATCTGTCATTGCTGCATCTACTATGGAAGCTAAGTTTGTGGCATGCTTTGAGGCCATAATTCATAGTTTATGGCTGCGAAATTTTATTTCAGGACTTGGGGTTATCAACAGTATTGCCAAGCCGCTGAAAATTTATTGTGATAACTCCACAGCAGTCTTCTTTTCTAAAAACGATAAGTATTCAAAGGGTGCTAAACATATGAAATTGAAATACTTTGTCGTTAAAGAAAAAGTTCAGAAACAAAAAGTGTCAATTGAACATATTAGCACCAATCTCATGATTGCAGATCCGCTGACTAAAGGGTTACCGCCAAAGATATTTCATGAACATGTCGAAAGAATGGGCATTATTGAAAACCATTAGTGATGTTATGTTTAAAGCTTTAAGTTCCTTATGTATTTGACACTCTGAGCTCAATTAATTATTGTTTCTGAATTACTTATAGATCCTGTTTACTTATGCTAGTATATATACATAAATGAATTATGAGAATATTAACAGGATTTGTCTTTGATAAAGGCATCATTGTTAGACCTTATTGCAATTCCCATTATAGGTCATGTTAAGTATAGAACTAGTAATGTGATACATGGAAGGGAGTACGTCGAAATAATAGCATACAACCGCCATAATCTTTATTAGTTTTTACTTAATGATGATTTCATGTTTGACCAATATTATGAAGGATTTTAGCTTCTGTATGCATATTATGATTGATTATTAAACCAGTATGTTTAATATCTCACATGGGCCAAGTGAAAGAATGTTAGCGTTTCCTTTTATGTGGCCCACGTAGATATATGATTGATTTATTATTTATTTATTCTAAATAATAATTATGATATCTGATTTTATCAGATATTTAAATTTAAGTGATAATGATGGTTTAATAAAGCTAATTTCCTATTGGTTTATCTTTGGGAAGTTGTTATATGATAACCTCTCTTTGATGAAAAGAGAAACTTATCGTATTATCAGATTGGTCCTCTCTCTCCTATATATAAGTCTGTTTGACCATCAAAGCAGATAATGAAGAGAATTAGGAAAGAGGGAGAAACTCAATCTGTCGTTCAACAAATATCAATGAAGGTACGCATTCTTGATTTATGTTTCCATGTAAAAATCATTTATTCTAAGATCTTGGCCGTTATATTTATTAAAGAAGATCCTTTAATGGATCTTACACTTCGACGCCTCAAAATAGATTATGAGCAAACTTTTTAAATTCTAATAGGCTAGCCTATCTCTCTCCAAAGACCCACGTGCCGATATCGATGCTGTTGGGATTGCATCTCATGTTGCACCAAAAACTACTACAAAACTATTATTGCATCCTCATCATTTCCTGCATATAATCAATAAACGCTCTCATCATCTCAGACTACTCCCCTTGATGAGTATCAGAAGGGTGCTCTACATGTCCCTCATGCGACGTCTAACTGGCTAGTGCTAAGAAGGATCCTCCTTGTGGCTAATCCCACATTGTTGTCCCGTTAGCAAAACTGATGGGTTGTCTACCCTACGAAGTCATCTACACACAAACAACACATGTGAAGCACATTCTCTAGGCTCTTACAATTTTGATCCAAAAATTAAATTTTAGTTATCATAATTAAGGATCATAGCATCACCCTATGCCTTTAAAGCCTACTCTCTGCTTATCTCTAGGGTCTACTCTAACCCTCTCTCCCTAGGATCTAACACCTAAGATCTGATACTACCCTAATGTCACAACCTTGGATCCTGAACTTGGTATAGAGATACCATGATACAGCCACATACTCTTAAGTAAGCCTTAAGAGCATACAAGGCCTGCTAAACCTCAACATAAACATACCATAAAATACAATTGCAAACCCAAATATAATATCTATATCAAGTCATCAAACATGTGCATGTCATCCACTTTTGATCCATACAAAATCTCTAGACACCAAAAGGAAACTAAGACAGACCTTCTGTCCTCACTCTCGAAGTCCCAATCTAAAACTCTGATTTATTAGGTAAGCATTCTCCTCATCTGCTGCAAAAAAAAGAAAGAATTGATCAAGCTAAAAAGCCCAGTAGAACTTCTATACTTACCATCATAAATATATCAATAAAATGGTTTAACATAACCAAATTAGGTTTGAATAAAAAATATCAGATATATATATATAACTGCATGAAAAGCCAATGAAATCAACACACCAGAAAAATGCTACCCACTAAGATAACAATACCCACAACCTTCATTGAGAGAGGGGCCATCCTTCCATGGGCTTATTCACTTTCCCAATACCGCCATTCTAAACGAGTTAGGGCCCCAACTTTCATGGCCAAAATTAGTACCATATACGAACAGTTCCCTTCATACATATCATATTCCTCAACCAAGCCATACCATACCACATACAGAATATCAAGCCACACCATGCTACCTCCAAAATACAAAGTTATATCATATCTAGAACACTCAAAACCCATAATCACTACAAGAAAATAGTATAATAGTGACAAAATTTTCCATCACTATTCCGTCACAAACTGGGTTTAGTGACGGAATAGTGACGAAAATCTTATCATCACCATTTTTGCCGTCACTAAATTTAGTGACGGAAAGAGGTCCGTCACAAAATAATAGTGATGGATTTGTGACGAAATATTTCATCAAAAATTTATGACGGAACATATTTTCCATCACTAAATTGTGACGGATTAGTGATGGACTATCCATCACGCATTATTCCGTCACTATTCCGTCACAAATATTTTCATCACTATTCCATCATAATTTAGTGACGGATTAGTGACGAAAGAAACCATTAATCATTTGTTATTGTTCCATCACTAATCAATCACTAATATTTTCGTCACTAATCCGTCACTATTATTTCTATCAGAAATCCATCACTAATCCATCATTAACCTAATAAAATTTCATCAAATTTTTATTCTTATAAATTTAAAATTATTTTTAAATTATAATATATTTAATGCATTCTAATGAAAATTTAAATTTAAGAATAAAAAATGCACTTCATAAAATAAGATAAATATATCTGTATACATCAACAATACTAATGTTTTATACATTAGACATCAAATTATTAAGATATCTTCGGCTGCCTTAGAGACTCTACACTTGAGAAATGTACATCTGAAGCAATCCTTTGAACACCATTTACTAGCTCCCTCTGGTCTGAAAAAATGTACATCTGATTCTCACATGGTGAAATCTAACAACGTTAGCCAGACACTCTGTCTATTATTACAAGTAAGTCTTGCATGTTACCAGGAAAGGAATTGCTTTAATCCTCAGGAGGCAGCTCTCTCTCTCTCTCTCATTTAAAATACAAATCTCAGCAGCATCCCCCCCTCTTTTTGTTTTTATGCATACATTCAAAAGTCCCACCCCACAGTTTCAAACAGTTTGTATGCAGTTTGTAAAGGAGGCTTGGCTGGTCCGGAAGAAGGCCCTGGAGTTCCAAACAGGCCATCAAGTGGCTGAAGAAAGAACAGAAGAAATGAGTTCTTCATTCAAACACAAAGACATTTACATATGCAAAACTAAACAAGCAGCAATCTAAACTTAAATCCAAAATAACATTCACACAAGCAATCACCTCCACATGAAACAAGTAAAATAAAAATAGCTTTCATGGTTCCCACACCGAAGACATGCAAGATTTGAATTGAAATGTCTCTAAATGTGTCTAATCATGTGTGTATGAACAAAGCCAGCATACCAATGGGCAGACTAGAGACTTACCGGATGCCGGAATGAACATTTTGGATTCAGACAATTACCATTCATCCAGTACCAGCAATCCCTAGGGTTGATTCTGGCACCCTCACTATGCCGATACTCACATTCATTTCCCTGGGAAAGAAAACATTATGTTAATTATTATTGAAATTTTCAAATAATATCTGATGTGCTACAATCATAAAAAAAGTCCACTGTAGACAAGAAAAGTACTTGCATTTTCATGGACAAGGAAAATCAAAGGTGAATACCGAATATAGCTACCATTGATAATGATTCAAAAAATTGTGAGATAAAAAGATTGGTCTGACACTGCACCAGTCCAATTTAGTATGGTTGAAAACTGGTCACGGTACAGCTCTCAGCCTAGCTGGAAAATTCCCACTCATAAGTCTAGCTCTCCCAAAACTCATTAACCTCAAGGTTTGCTGAGCTTCTTGTAGAGCTGACCTGATAGCAGCCAGTTTCACCTCAGCTCCCCAAAAAATGAAGTTTCAAGTCTATCCTTAGGAGGAATCAGCATAACAATGGGCCTCTAGAGGTCCCTTAGCCTTACAGTTCTATATTGAAAATTTCCTAATGATTATCAACAAAAAATTCCATAAAAGGCAATGTTGAATTGCTAGCAAAAGGGTGGCACATCAGCATTTTCATGAGAAACATATCAAGTAACATATTTCATTGTCTCTCACAAATCAAAATAAATTTATTGCATCATGAATTTATTCATAACACTCCTGCAGTCGAGGCACTTAGTTCATGCATATATATTTCTAAAAAGATTAAGAAATATTTCGGAAGAAAACAACAAGAGATTGTAACAATCTAGCGGATGATATTATGACACTATGAAACCACAAGGAATGCCCACGTTAACTTCATTGAAGGTGCAAATGCTTGCCAAGAGCTACTATTCCTTCATTTTTCAATATATATATATCTGGCATATATGGCTGAAAAGGGGTGAACGTGGATCGGAAATTGGTACACAACAAATTAAGTATACAAATATAAGTATTAAATAGATACCAAAATTAGCATCCATATTTGATCTAAATGGATACAAATACAATCCATAATTTTCCTATCCAAATGTGGATATAAGCTAGATATTAATCTGATATAAATTAGACTTTTATTAGAATTCAATAATAAAAACTAACATTAATTATATAAGTACAAAGGAAAAAAAATAAAACTCACTATGTAGATCACATGTGACACACAGGTAACTAAATATCAAAGGCATGGTTAAACCCACACAAAGTCCAATTTGGTGAAGGATCCAGGTCATCAGTCAAATCAGCTATGTACTACAATATTGAAATCAAATTATTTAACATAAAAAATTATAAGAAATATTAATATTTTTTTGCATCAAATACCATCATTACTCTTTAATTACAGCATAAATAAGAAATACTCATGAATTATCTATTTTTAGAGAGCTTGCAAGAAAAAACTATTTACAAATGTAAAAATACATAGAAGCTATTAATATTTTTGAATATTCTTAACAATAAATTTTTAAAATACTATTAAGAAACAACAAATTATATTCATTTTATAAATATAATATCAAATATCACAATATACATCAAACGATTACTTAATGACCTAAATAAACTAACTATATAAAAAGAAACGACCAATGTAGCTTGATGGTTGAGCACTCGTTATCCAAGTGAAAGGTCGTTGGTTCGAATTCTTGGTGTAACAATTTATTTAGAGAATATTTTTACCGGATTGGATACAGTTGAATTTTATCTGATGCATTTTTAGCCCTAGTGTCATGACTAATCATGACATTAAACCGATGTCTAGTTTTTTAAAAGCATTCATTTCCTGCTAAAACTGTCTACAATAAGATTTGTAATAATTATACCAAATTTAGCAAGTTTCCTATGTAATTAAAAAAGTAAAAAATGATAAGCAGGTTATATGCAGGGGCTAAGAAGAGTCACCGTAGTTTGTCAAATATCTCATGTCTGCATTGGATAAGGGCACAGTGCTTGCACAGAACTAATTAACTTACAAAAAGAACAATAGGAAAACAACTTGAGGAAGAAATGCTGAACTACTTGTGTCAAGACATTTACTTATAAAAATAATTTGAACAAAAGATCAAAATAAATTTGATTCATCAGGAAAAGACAGAACATGTTATAAATCAGATCACACTAATTTGACTTCACATGATCTATTCACAAAAAAATTGTGAGAATTCGTACACTGCCAACATAATTCAACACCAGAAAAGTTTAAATAAGCAATATCATCTTATAAGAGTCCTGAGACATAGCAATCAAGAATGTTCTCAAGTAATATTATGTGTGTTACCATAGTCATGTTCCAATAGAGTGGCGAAAGAACAAGTACAAAAGAAACTGTACCAACAAAATATTCCCTGAATAAATTGAATCAGAAGTTTTCAAAAAGGAATGTCAAAAACTTAGAAGTAACCAATCCAAAATCAGCAGAAAACCAAATAGTGTAATTTTCTTTTACTAAGGAAGACATGAGAGAGAGAGAGAGAGAGGAAAAAACTCTTCTAAATGCCGATACATTTTGAAATGTTACTTCATACACACTGCTGGCAGAAATTGATGAAAGACACAAAAGGCTATTGTAAGATGAGGTAGACACTTTGATATGAGAAATTTCAAAAGATGATATTGATAAAAGGTTTATTTTGCTTGCAAAATAGGATAAGTTAGAATACATATGAGATGGCACAAAGATAGCCACCAAACATAGCAAGTAATGATGGTGCAATAGTTCAGAATGACAAGGGCATCAAGAATAAGTTGACTTTTTTTGTTTGTCATAAATAGTGTCACTGTTAGCTGCCAGAATTGAACAGGTGCATGAGCAGATACAGATGCAAGTGCTGAGATGCAAATACTTTAGATACACTCAAGTAAGGTGCTTAGAAAGCAAGTGAAGCCTGAGTTTAAGGAGAGTTTGTGAAGCATTTATGTTACACCAGATAAAAGTTTCCTGCTAATAAGGTTTCACCTAGACTCCCAAGTCTAGCTTCTGATCACCTACAACAGAACAATTTTCGTGTTTGATAACAAGTGATATCCTGACCTAATCCCAATTAGTTTGGGATTAAAGCTTTATTGCAGTTATTGTTGTTGAAATCAAGTGATACCATGGCTCACCAAAAGATTAGCACTTAAAAACAAAAGAAATATCTTCAAAATTTTTAAATACAAGATAGAAAACTTTGGAAACCTTAACAAAATATCATCTTTTGGTGTTTATATTTTTTTGATTTTTTAAATTAAGGAAAGCATAAATATGTTAAACTTTACTTCCTACATGATCCTGTTTCTCCTATACTTCCTCTTTCCAGGCTAAAGAATCAGACACATTCAATCCAACCCTCAAATCTGTGTCCGTGCAGAACAGGACGGATGAGGAATTGATCCAAACAATAAAAATAGCACCAAAAAAAAGCCCAGCTAGATTTAACAGCTCCAAGTGTTGCTTTGCAAGCATAAAATATTCCATAATTTGCCATTAAAAAAACAAACAATTTGCCATCACATGATACAAGACCGTGTTTCACAATAATTCCAAAATATGAGAACATAAATATCCGGTACCCATGACAATGCTCGAATACGTGCGACACATATTCTTGCAAGCATCCCATAGGGATAGAAACAATGCCCCAGTGCTAATTGATAATGGCTCAGAACCCAATACTTACTGGAGAGCATCAAATCAGTTAGGTTCATACGACCTGATCATCTGTCTGCCCCCAGCTTGGTGGTGTGTTCTTCCAGTAACTCGCAAGAGATCGGAGAGCAGCAGCTGTAGGAATTTTATTGGTAAACAATTAGCTCGGAATGCTATTACAGAGCATCCATGTACGTTAGCCTTGCCACACATCTTTTGTTAGAATCTAGAAATTCTTATTGCAATTGCTTTGGTTTTTCTTATTTGCATACATATTTGCTGCAACAGATTTTACCTTGCATTGCTGTCATACTGCTTCCAACTGATTTTCAAGTAGATCAGATGCTAATACCTTAGTGTGTGTGTGTGTGTTTGAATGATCCCTCTCCACAAATGATCCTCATCATCACTAAGAAAAACAAAGACACTTCCATGACAGAACATTCTCATTTGAAATATAGTCTCTGTAAACAAAATAACCTAACAAGAAGTCATAAAAGACAACTTAAAGTTTGCAAAAGATAAAGAACTATATGAACTACAGATGAAGCAGAAAAGCTTTTATGCTTCCACCCAACATAAACCTATCACAATAGTTTCAAGAACTCACCATTCTAATCATGAGCCATCTAGCACCATGGAACACCTAGTGACACGTAAAATCAGTGCCTTAATACATGATATCTCAAATTTCACCAAGATTATTCCTTAGCTTTTTGTTGCATTTTCCTGCAATGAACAAGCCATGATGTCCTGGGAAAATTCAATGCTAATATTATTGATGAGATGATCCCTAGCAAAAAGTATACCTTATTTAAAACAGTAAGCCAACAGATCATCAGATGTTCCACTTCCAACACATACATAAAAATGAAATCATAAGGGATGGTACACAATATTCATTACTTTTTGAAGGAAAATTGGATGATTTAGATTCTCCCAGGTTTATTGATAGTGAATAAAGGTACAGAGAAAAGAAGTGGAAACAGAGAGGGAACAGAGATAGAGAAGAGCATCCGTCAATCTCCAATCTTTCAACACCTCAATGCCAAGAAGCTGGGCACCCAGATTTGGCTCCAACATATTCACTGCCAACAAACAAAAGAAAAACCAGATAGATAAGAACCTTATCGTGAGAATTCAGATCACTGATGAAAAGAGTGTCAGCGGCATTGAAGACAAGGTACGCCCCCTTGCCATCGTAATTAGACGTGGACTGAGAGCTATTTGATGCAGTGGACGATCCAAGGTAACCCCCGATCCTGCTGTTCCCCGAAACAACCCGGCTAACGCCATTTCCCCCAACAAAACTAAGCGCCCGGCTGCCGTTCCCAGCCCCGAGCAACCTCGCCGCCGCCGACCTCACCCCTCCGCTAGAGCTCGGGGTCGACGGCGTGGACGGCATCTGGTTGGTGGGTTTCTCCTTCAGATACGCGATCGTCAACTAGAGAGAGAAGAAAGAAAGAAACAGAGAAATCCAATCTTTAGCAAACCATGGAACCAATCAAAGCCTAACCCTAGACGAAGAAACGGGGTACCTGGGAGACGGCCTTGCCATGGGAGTAGTGGAGGACTGCGGCGGGGTGGGTCTTCTCGTACTGGAGCTTGTACCGGCCCTCGGGGGTCTTGAAGTAGGTCTTGAGGGCCGGCGATTGGGCGTTAATGGCGGATGACGATGCTGCCATGATCAGAGGCTTAGGGCTTTCGAGATCAACAGAATGAGCGCAATCGATCGAATGATCATGCTACCCTCTTTCTTCACCGAGGATTCAAGATTAGAGGCGATCAACGATCAAAGAATTAGGGTTTTAACAGGGGAGAAGAGTGGGATGGAGACGACAGATAAGCGAGAAAGGTTTCTCTTCACCGTCTCCTTTGCCTCCACCGCGATCCCAACGGCTCCGGAAGGAAGGAGAAAGGGAGGAATCGGCAGAAGATATTGGCCAGTTAAAATTTTTTTTATTTTGTTGATCATTAAATTTATATTTTAATCATTTTTAAAAAATATTGATGAAAGAATTAATTAATTTAATGATGGATGGAGCATTTCGTCACTAAATTAATGACTAATTAATTTTTTTATAATAATTTTTTTAAAATCAGAGTATAAATTTAGTGATTAGGGATGCATGCATGCGCGCGCCAATGACCGGCATAGGGCGCTGGGCATGCGCAGACACTGAGCAAGGGGCACCAAACACAGGCGAGATTGTACAGCCGAAGAGACAGGCTGATTGGTGCAAATGCGTGCGGGCCATGGCAAGCGCGCAGCGAAGAGACAGGCTGATTGGTGCAAATGCGTGCGGGCCATGGCAAGCGCGCGCAGGCCCAATAATGATTCTATCACTAATTAGTGAGGGAACAATGATTCCGTCAGAATAATAATTTCATCACAATTTTTAAAAAAAAATTAAAGTATAAATTTAGTGACGGATGAAAAATTCATCACTAATTCGTCACTAAATTAGTAACGGATGACCTTGTCCGTCACTAATTTAGTGACGGATTAATCTTCCGTCACTAATTTGTGACGGATTAGTGACGGATAGGATAATTCGTCACTAATTTAGTGATGGATTGCTGCATCCGTCACTAATTTATGATGGATTAGTGACGAAAGGCAATCCGTCACAAATTTAGTGACAGATTTTTTCATCCACACTAATTTGTGATGGATTAGTGACGGAAGATAATCTGTCACTAATTAGTGATGATTACTTTTCCATCACTAATTTGTGACGGATTAATGACGAAAGGGCAATCCATCACTAAATTAGTGACGGATTGCCCCATCCGTCACAAAATTAGTGACGGATTACCTCATACGTCACTAATTTGTGATGGATTAGTGACGGAAGGCAATCCGTCACTAATTTAGTGACGAATTCATCCATCACTAATTTGTAACGGATTAGTGACAGAAGATAATCCATCACTAATTAGTGACGATTGCTTTTTCATCACTAATTTGTAACGGATTAGTGACGAAAGGGCAATCCATCACTAATTTAGTGACGGATTGCCCCATCCGTCACTAATTTGTGATGGATTAGTGACGGAAGGTAATCCGTCACTAATTTAGTGACGAATTTTCCATCCATCACTAATTTGTGATGGATTAGTGACGGAAGATAATCCATCACTAATTAGTGACGATTGCTTTTCCATCACTAATTTGTAACGGATTAGTGACGAAAGGGCAATCCATCACTAATTTAGTGATGGATTGCCCCATCCATCACTAATTTGTGACGGATTAGTGACGGAAGAAAAATCCGTTACTAATCCATCACTAATTTAGTGACGGATTGCTCTTTCGTCGCTAATCTGTGATGGATTAGTGATGGAAGGGCAATCCGTCACTAAATTAGTGACGGATGTGACAGTCCGTCACTAATTTAGTGACGGTTTAGTGACGAAAAAACTAATGCGTCACTAATTTTAATTTTTGTCACTATTTTGTTACTAAACCGTCATAATTTAGTGACGAAAATTTTCATCACTAATTTTCATCACTATTTTGACATTTTCTTGTAGTGAATCTTGAATCAAACTAGAAACCATTTATAACAAAATAATATACCACTATATATATATATATACAAATTCATAACTGAAAAAAATCAACAACAAAATATGATGTTTGCAAAATGCAGATCATGAAAATATATTACACAATAATAGAATATAGAACTTCTACCTTAAAGCACTGCTCTAAAGTTTTCTCAAGTCAAGATAATAGTTAAGAATCACCTACAGTTAGGCATAAATAATTAATTAATTCATCAAAATTTATAATTAAAAAAATATTATTTTGTAGTCCAAAATTCATAAATAATCATTTTATTCTTCTAATTCAATGTCTAATAAACTAATCCTATAGTTAAATCTTAATATTTTTACTTAACCAACCTGAACCAGTCGGTCCACTAGTTCAGGCCCATTTCATAAGATGGTCTTCTTCTTCTTTTTCCCCACGCCCGCTCCCGACTCCCGCCGCCGGCGCCTCCCACCTCGCCGCCACCACGTCGGTAGCGGCGGCTCCCTCCGGCGACGACCCCATGCTCGCCGCGCCTCTCTCTTTCACCTCCACTTTTTCTTTCTTTCTCCACCTGCCGACCTCAATCTACCGCCGGCACGCGCCTCCAGCTACCCCCCCTCCCGTCGCCCGTTCACCGCCGGTGAAGGGTTGCGGCGTACGCCGCCAGGTCCGATGGCCTCCCACGACCGGACCTCACCGAAGCAAGGAAGAAGACAGCGTCATCTCCCCAGCCGACCCCTCTCCCCCGCGCCTTCTCCTCGTCGCCGGCCACCATGGCCGCAGCGACTCTCTTCTCCCCTCCGGCGAACCCCTCTGATGACGGCAGCCCCCAACTCCCAAAATCCCACTGTTTTCTCAGTTGAAACGGAAAAACAGAGGAGGAAAAATTTTACCTCCGCCTTGCCGGAGTCGCTGGCGATGATCTGAAATTCCTTGGACGTTCCTCTAGCTCCGGTGATCCTCCCTTACTCTTCAATTGGAAAATCTCCCACCCTATCAGGTGGAATTGAAGAGATGGTCACGAAACAGGATTTCAGAAATTGAAGCGGCGTTTTTTCGAGCTTCCTACCTCGCCGGCAACGAAGCTTCGAGTCTTAGCGAAGTCCAGCAACGAAGGAGCTCCGATCTGCATTCCCCAACGGTGGTTTATTGGCCCAAAAGCAGGGAAAACGGAAGGAAAAAAGAAAAGGAGAAGGAAAAGAAGAAGAGAGGAGAGGAGGAAAAGAGAAGGAAGAAAGAGAGTGGTCGAGCTGCCGTCTTATCGAAGATTCCCGTTCTCTCCTCTCACTACCGATGTCCCCGACGAAATTCCTTTCTCCATAGTCCATCTTGAGGAACATTCAGGAAAACTGAAGAGAAATCAGTTTAGCGAGTGACTTTTGATTAAGTTTTAAATCTAATTTAGCTTACATTAATTTTACTCTTAATCGTCACGCTATGCATGGCCATATTTTCCTTGACGCGGTGACTAAATTTGCAACGAAAAGAATTTTTCTATTTCTCATTGGGCTTAAAATTCATCTATCAATAATTTAGATTCCTTTATTTAAGTTGCAAATCAAAATCTGTCTTTTTTTTTTTTTTTAATTCAAGTCATGAAAGTTCACCGTTCTAAGCTGGGAATGTGTAGCCAAGTACCACCTGCTCCTCTTTTTTCTTCTTCTTCTTTTCAGCAAAATTTGTCTCTTAACCATCAAATTATTACAAGTATCACTATCTAATTTGTCTCTTAACCATCAAATTCTCAGCAAAAAATGAGCAAAGTGAGAGAAGAAATCAAGTCCTTTTGAGGGCATTTTTTGTGATTAATCGTAACTAGGACTACAAGAAGGATTAGTTGGTTTGGATAGAAAACTTTTCGAATTTTTCATATAAGTATCTAAATATCAATGTACAACTATAAAAAATTGTAAGGACTAATTTATAAAATATATTATTAAAACGGAATTAATTACGGCTTATTTTTCCTCTCATTCACACCTGGAGACATCTCTTTCTTTGCGGAACGCACTCGTGACTTATGTGGCCCACTGACAACTTATAAATTTTCCTTTTCTTGCTTTATTTTTAACTTTTCCAGGATTCATCTGTCCCAGCTGGCATCCCCACATCGAAGTGATTGTTTGCTTAACCTCCAAAGAGTAATCTAATTCATCACCATAAGACATTCTTACATCCTAATTCCTGTTCGAGCCAACAATGTAACTCAGGATCATCAGAATGTACGTAGCTAAGCAAGCATATTAATTAAGTTTGAAACACTGGACCCCTTTATCATGAAATCATGGCAATAGACGCTGCTACTATTGCATGTCTTCTTCCATTGAGATCGCCGAAAGCACGATGGAGATAACGTTGTACGCTGTCAAGTAGACCATACAGCCACCCCCACTACAGTGCAATGTTGTAGTGGTGCCGCCACTGGGCGCGGAGGGCCTGCCACGACCTTTGGCATATGGCATTTGGTCCTCAATTCCCTTCTCACGACAGCAACATGAGGGGCTTCGACAATGCCAGCACTTTGCTTGCACTGAACGGAGCCCATGGTTTCTTTCCAGTCTTCATGAATGGGATTGAAGTTAAGAGGTTCTTTTCTCTTGTGGCTTCTCGCATCACCCTTTTCTCGCTAACATATCTCGCATCCATTTGGTGGTGCGCGTGAGTGTTTTTTGCCTGCAAAAAATAGCCAGTGTCTTCCATATTTGATCACCTACTGTGGACGCTGACTCCATTGTGGGAGCATACGCCAAAGTAATGGCCAAAGATATGCATTTTATTTGGCTCGGCACTAGCATAATTTGACCTTGGCCTTGGCACTCTATTGTCCTTTTGAATCCTGTACCCTTCTATTTAAACCTCTCCTTGCCCCTTGTGATGCCATGATCCTAGACCCGGAAACGCATCTCATGTTCTCTACTGCAGGTATGCATGTCTGTTTGTTTTATTATCCTAAATGTGGTGCCTGTAATTTAGTTAGTGTTATTTATGTGGCCTATGCCAGTCTTGATCCCTCTCCTCAACTATTAAGAGACTAAAATAACAAACGGTGAAACGTAGTCATTTAGATGTTTTACTATTCTCATGAAGGATTGAGTCTATGCTGTGATCTTTTAATCTTTTTAAAGGCCAAATGTTAATTTAGTGCCCACCCTCCAAAATCAGTACTTTTAACAGTTGGAGCTCGGTTTGTCTTGTTTTGGCTTCAGTCATATGATACTCTGCTAGTTTCTAGTCATAATTTTGATACTTTATGAAAAGTTTGGGTATTGTGTCTCCTTGAAGAAGCCTATGCAGAGCACACCCCACGTATTCACCTAATTAGAAGGAAACACTTTCTGAGGACTAGCATATATCTATTTTGATATTGGAGTGCTAAATTCTAATTTAAAGATAGAGAGTGACTCCTAACAAATCCACTCAAGTACTTGGAAGTAAATCCTATGCCAACTAAAAAGCTCATTACTCCAAAATATATAGCAGCATCACAAGATGAACGTATAATCAGACCTGCTGCCTTCCACTGAAAATTTACATGGCACTTCCTTATCCTACAGAGGGAAGGGAACCCGGCCTTGAGTGCTAGTGAGATTATAAGGTTTTATGTATTAAGGTCCAGAAAGAAATTTAGGATGTCAAATTCTCTCGGCAGAGTTTACAAAATGAGTTACCTTAAAAACCTATTGGAAATTGATAATATTACAGCAAATTTCCAACGACATATTCGTCAGTTGCTTATAGAAACATATCATGCATATTTAATAGAGATTAAGACCATCTAAAGTTTGATATGGAAATTGGAAAGGTGGAAGGTGGTCCACTTTGAAGATTACAACTATTTGCACAATGTGCATTGTATATGGTGACGTGAGTCCTGAAATTTTCTTTGTTCTAAACTGCAAGAACTGCTTGCTAATCTTAATTCCTCGGGTAGGGCTGGAAGTGAGCTCAAATCTGCTTGGCCTTGAGTCATCCTATAGGTTAAGCCTAAATTAATTCATGTGAAGCTCGGCTCAAAGCCTGAGCCCAAAGTAGCCCGAGGCTAGCCCTTAATCAGGCTTAAATCCGACCCAAATATAGTTTTCAGGCTTTAAAAAAGTGATGGAGTTTTTAAATTTACACAGGATTTCTCATCAACTTATATGCAAATTATCTTTTGCTCGGAAACCAACTAGATTGATATCCTTATTCTAGAGTAATTTTGTATAATTTTATTAATTTTTTTTTCACATCAATAGCTTATAAAAACTGAAAATCAAATCATTTGTCCCGGTCCTTGACCTGAATTAATAAGCTGATGTAGATCAGCCCATATAAGTTGCACGCTGAGCTTGAGCTTAGACAAGATCATGCTTGGACTATATTTTGCCAAATTTGCTTGGGTTTAAGCCCAGCTCAAAACCTAAACAATATTATAATGCTGGGAAACCTCTTTGTGCCCCGTACACGATGTAGAATGCAAGCATCATGAGCGGTGATTGGTCATGCATCTTTAGGATTTTTTTATTATTTTTTACACTATATGCGCAGTCAAATGCGTGCACGATCAATCATCGTGCATGATGCAACGCACTTCTACACCGTGCGATGCAGAAGGACTTTTCCTATAATGCTGAGCTTAGATCAGGGCTAAAATGGCTGGCCCATTTCCCCTCTGCACCCCCACATTGCTCATGTGTTGATATGATTGATGGCGTATGATGTCAGCTATAGAAAAGTTTTTATGCATTGCGTGCGGTATAGGTCATGCGCATTACGTACAGTAATTGATCATATGCATATGCGGTCATGCATGATCAAAGATAAAATTATTCTTTCGTGCATTATATATGAGCAGTGTGCATGCTCCTACTGCACGCGATGCAGTAAGAATTTTTTTTTTTATCGACTATCGCCAATGGACCTCTTAATTAATTGGGCTTAGTTACTAGCTTTCAGCCTTTCAATCATGGAAAAACTTTTTGCGCATTATGCACGGTATATAAATGCATCAATCATGCGATGATTGACAGCACAAGTATAATCACACGTGTGATACATAAAAAGGTTAAAAATGCCCTAGACCGCACGCACGCGCAGCCTAGCGAGCTTCCTTGTTAAGCATGCCAGTGACGTACCTCTGCAGCTGAAATGATGTCTGCAATATCGCTACTGCTAGCGCTGTTGCCATTCTCCGGAGCAGCAAACCCGCGCCCCTCATCGAACACCCAGACCTACATAGTCCACATGGAGGCTGCGAAGGTCCCAGCTCTGGATCGTTCCCTCGGCAGAACCAAGCGATGGCCAGAGGCCGTTCTTGAATCCCTCATCCATCTCTCCATTCCAGAAGACAAGCATGAAGCAGCAGCAACCCCGCAGCTTCTCTACGTCTATGACACTGTCCTCTCCGGCTTCGCCGCCAAGCTCTCGCCCGAGCAAGCAAAATCTCTGCAGCAGCTTGACGGTTTCCTCTCTGCCTACCCCGACGACATTTCTATCAGACTCCACACCACACGCTCCCCGCAATTCTTAGGCCTAAAGCCCGGCAGAGGCTTATGGACACCCCGCAACTTGGCTTCGGATATCGTTATTGGCATCGTTGACACCGGTGTTTGGCCCGAGCATGCTAGCTTCAGCGATGCCCACATCTCCGGCAAGCCCAAAGGCTGGAAAGGTGCCTGCGAAGCAGGCACAGAGTTTTCCTCCAAGAACTGCAACAATAAGTTGATCGGTGCTCGTGCCTTCTGGAAAGGCTACGAGGCCTCCAAAGGACCGATCAATGAGACTAGCGAGTTCCGTTCGGTGAGAGACTCCGAAGGGCATGGCACCCACACTGCATCGACTGCAGGTGGTGACATTGTTGCCGGTGCTAGTCTCTTTGGCATGGCTAAAGGCTCAGCCAGGGGAATGAGGAACACTGCAAGAATTGCAGCCTACAAGGCGTGCTGGCATTTAGGCTGTGCCCATTCTGATGTACTGGCCGCAGTGGATCGAGCCGTTGCGGATGGGGTGGATGTCTTGTCCATGTCCATTGGAGGCGGAGTTAACCCTTTTTACTCCGATATCATTGCCATTGCCTCCTTTGGAGCTATCCAGAAAGGTGTATTCGTGTCATGCTCCGCCGGAAACTCGGGCCCCTATGAAGCCACCGTGACCAATACTGCACCCTGGGTCATGACAGTCGCAGCAAGCTACCTGGATCGAAGCTTCCCAACTGCAGTAAAGCTCGCCGACGGCCGCAGTTTCACAGGTGCATCTCTTTACTCAGGGAGTCCTACAGAACTGCTGCCAATCGTGTACGACAAGACCGCTGGAGGACAAAGGGCACGATATTGTGGACCAGGCTCCCTCTCTCCAAGCTTGTTAGAGGAAAGATTGTCCTCTGTGACCGGGGCCTTGTTAGCCGGACCCAGAAGGGGGAACAAGTTAAGCTTGCCGGAGGCGCTGGAATGCTGCTGTTGAACTCTCAAGAGCAAGGGGAAGAGTTATTTGCTGATATCCACCTTTTGCCTGCTTCGTCGCTAGGGGCAGCTGCCGCAGAAGAGATTAAAAGCTATATTGCCTCTTCGAAGAGACCCATGGCTATGATCACGTTTCTGGGAACGGCATATGGCCAGCCTGCACCTATGATGACGGCTTTCTCGTCGAGAGGGCCGAGTTTGGTCGGTCCCGACATCATAAAGCCTGACGCAACTGCTCCCGGCATGGGCATACTAGCAGCATGGCCACCTTCTGTGAGTCCTTCCCTTGTTGAGAGTGATCCACGAAGGGCTAATTTCAGCATAATCTCCGGCACCTCCATGTCTTGCCCGCATGTCAGCGGACTGGCCGCGCTGCTTAAGTCGGCCCACCGGGATTGGTCTCCGGCCGCGATAAAATCAGCATTTATGACCACTGCTTTTACTCTCAACAACCGGAATGGCTCTATCATCGACGTTAGCTCGGGACTGCCGGCAACTCCATTTGATTATGGGTCTGGGCATGTCGACCCCGAGCGAGCCTCGAATCCTGGCCTGGTCTATGATATTACTCCAAACGACTACTTGAATTACCTTTGTAGCTTGAACTACACTTCCCTGCAGTTGGCAACTCTGGCGAGGGAAAATTACAGCTGCCCGAAGAACGGAATCCTTCGACCCGGGGACCTGAATTACCCTTCTTTCTCAGTGCTGTTTGAAAGTGAGAGCCGGAATGTTACAGTGACGCAGACACGGACCGTGACCAATGTGGGCCGAGCGGCGTGCAGATACACGGTGAATGTGCGTGAGCCGAAGGGGGTGATGATGAACGTGGTTCCAAAGGAGCTGGTCTTCGTGAAGATGGGGCAGAAGCTGAGCTATGAAGTGAGTTTTGTTGGGCTGGGCGGGAGTGACTATTCTTTTGGAGAGCTGGTTTGGGTGTGTGGCGAATTCTCAGTTAGGAGTCCGGTTGCAGTGACATGGCAATAGAGTATAGTTCGGAGGAACTCTCTGCAATATCACCTCCTTCTATACCTTTCATAAAGATAGGATATGTCACATGTTAGTAGGAGATATGGGACAGAGGAAATTGTTAGACTTGTTGTGCTCTTAGCAAGCAATGATGCGGTGTAGCATCAAATTTAAACCAATAAGAAAGATAGCAGGCAGTTCAACTAACCAACCATGTAATAGGTCTGGAGAAGGAAAAGGCTAATCAAGCCTGCTGAGTTGATTCTGCTGGCAGTTAATCTGTTGTTCTGGTTGTGAAAATTTGTATCCATGCTTATAATGTCTTGGAATGGAAGGGGGCGTGGGTGCACCATGTAAAAGATGAGGTGTTAGGGAATTCATATCTTACTCTCTAAGTGTGACATTATTCTATTACAAGATTTCAAGATAGTTCTGTTGGTGATTAAGTTTATTTAGATGGAGTAGGGTCTTCTGGTGGCATCATGTTTGGTTGGAATTCTCTTTTCTTTTCATTGTTATCTTCTTCAACTAGAGAATTCATCTTAAAAGTTTCTTTGCTTTGCAAGAAAATTCCTATCAATTGGAGGTTGACTGACTCCGGTAAATGCCGTTTTATGATCTTTTATTGTATTATATATCTTTGTCCAGACTTTCTCAGTGGGTGATCCACAGGATTGATCGGTCGAAGAGCCATCTTGTAGAAAGGTACAGACAAAGTAAATGGATTCCATTATTTAGTTAATTGGGACGGTGTATATATAACGGGACTATTCTACCAAGAATCAAGAACATTAAAAATATCAATTCTTCTTGCCAAATGGATTTGGAAGTTGATGACGCCAAGTCACCTTCTTCAAGCATCGGGGAAGATGGACGTCCTTCTCTCCGGACCCCTGCAAGAAAAGTTTCCGGAGATCGGATGCTCCGGTGGGGACCCTCCGACGCTCAAGTTAGTTACTTGGGATCAGACAAGAATCGCTCAGCGGAAGGGAGATGAGACAGTTAGGGTTTTGCTAGGAGGAAGAAAGCTAGAAAATCAGAGTTCAGATCCTTACTTACAGTGCGGGCGCGTGTTTTTATACCTGGCCGAATATCCCATCTTACTGTTCCGGAAGATTGCTGTCGTACCATTACTGTGCGCACCGGAGACGTCCCGCGCTACCTGTCAATATGGCATTACAAATGTCTAGCAGTTGCGGTTGTATTTGGTGTGCGCTGTTGCTTGACATGACCGCTCACAGTTGCAAGTGGTAGTGAATCGTACTCCGTAACGGAGCACAATCACGCACAGGAACATGCAGTGCACCATACGCCGTTATGAGGCATGGCCGCAAGCAGCCACGGGCGCACGGAGAGTCACGTGGGTGCGCTAGATGGCCCGGAGTTGTCATTTGGTTCGAAGGCTGATCCACGTGCTAATCGCTGATGACGCCCGCGCACCCTGAGACCGGAGGGGGTCTCGAAGTGGAGATATGGTGATCTCACCCCGAGACCGGAGGGGGTCTCGGGGGTAAGATGATGCTGGTGCACCCTGAGACCGGAGGGAAGTCTCGAGGTTGAGATATGGTGATCTCATCCCGAGACCGGAGGGGGTCTCGAGGGTGAGATGATGCTGGTGCACCCCGAGACCGGAGGGGGGTCTTGGGGTCGAGATATGATGATCTCACCCCAAGATCGAAGGGGTCTCGGGGGTGAGATGATGTTGGTGCACTCCAAAACCGGAGGGGGGTCTCAGGGTCGAGATATGGTGATCTCACCCCGAGACCGAAGGGGGTCTCAGGGTCGAGATATGATAATCTCACCCCGAGATCGAAGGGGTCTTGGGGGTGAGATGATGCTGGTGCACCCCAAGACCAGAGGAGGGTCTCGGGGTCGAGATATGGTGATCTCACCCCAAGACCAGAGGAGGTCTCGGGGTCGAGATATGATGATCTCACCCCCAGACCGAAGGGGGTCTCGGGGATGAGATGATGCTGGTGCACCCCGAGATCAGAGGGGGGTCTCGGGGGTGAGACATGGTGACCTCCGTTAGCTATTGTTACCTTTTATTATAACGGCGCTGGATCAGCCACATCAGATGCCCCCTCACCCCTGAGGCAAAGCGGGCCCCACTGGCAAGGCAAAAGGGGTTCTATCTCCCACGTGGCCGATCCCCGTCCACATCTCTATGCGGACGACATGGGGAATGTGAAAGGCGACCACTTTCGTACACTATGCCCGCCAAGATCGACCTCGAGGCGAGGTTGGCTCTTCGAAGTCCGCGTGAAAAGCTGCATCATCATTACCTCTCATAGCGGCAACGTCAGCGGAGTCCCATCATTGGCCGAAGCTGTACCGTATCATGCGCTGGGCAACCATCGAGGCGAACCAGCCTATGGTGGGGGTCCATGTGGCTAACGAGACGAGGCGGGACAATTTGAAAACCCCATAAAACTTGAGTGGGGAGTTGAATCTGGCCTCACTGCTGTTGCCATCGTCGTCCTCCTCTGAGCCTGCGCTTTGGTCTCCCCTGCAACCTGTGAATCCTATGTTTAGCCTTCCTTTCCTCAGGTTAGTTCTTCGTCCATTCTAGACTCCATCTCCTCTTCACCGCTGCTGCCATCGTCGTCCTCCTCTGAGCCTGTGCTTTGGTCTCCCCTACAACCTGTGAATCCTATGTTTAGCCTTCCTTTCCTCATGTTAGTTCTTCGTCCATTCTAGACTCCATCTCCTCTTTTACCCATGAGTTCTCCATCCTGGACCTCGGAGGACGATTCGGAGAATCGTTCTCCCTCTGAGAGGCATTGCGCCTCTCCTGTACCTTCCCCTTCTCCTCCACTAGAGTGGTCCACTGATTCAGAGGACCACATCCCCCCGGCCCGACGTCGGGTCACTGGTGGAGCCCCGTCGAGGGGCCGTCGGTCAGAGGCCGGCACTTCCTCGAGGGTGGAAGGGTCCCCGGAGGGGACCGCCTCCATGGTAACATGTCTGGATTTGGCAAAAATCTGGGCCCGTTACCAGATTCCTCGGGACGTTGAGCTTTTCCTGCCGACTCCCGACGATAGAGTCATCTCCTCCCGACCCGGTCGGGTGGCCTTGTATGAGATTTGCCTGAAGGCGGGTCTCCGTCCTCCCTTTCCCCCTTTTTTTATCAACCTTCTTGATTACTACTCCTTGACCCCTTCTCAATTGGTCCCAAACTCCTACCGGGTCGTTAGCGCCTTTGTTATCCTCTGTCACCGTCTTGGCATCACCCCCCGGATCTCTCTTTTCCGATGCTTCTATATCCTTCGATCCCAGAAGGGTAGGTGGTTGTTCCAGCCCCGACCCAATCGGGTCCTTAAGCTTTTTCTTCCTTCCTCGATCAAGGGATGGAAATCTCGATTCTTTTTCGCTGGCCTAGACCAAGTCAGGCCCCGATGGGGAGACCCCGACCTCCGAGGCAACGCGAACTCCACCGTCCACCCTGGAGATCGAGAAGCATTGAGTCAATTGTTAGCCGCCGAGGTCCCTCGGTACACCTTGCTCTTGACGAAAGATAACCTCCAGGCGGCGGGTCTTATCTCCCACTGGGGTAAGCCATTTCCACACTTAGCCAAAATTTTGCTTGCTTCTCTTCTTTTTCCTTTCTTTTTTTTTTTTTTTTTTTTTAACCTTGACCGATATCATGCAGCCATGAAGATACCGACATAGAAGCTCCTGAAGGCCGTCTCCAAAAAGAGGGCCCGGGAGGGGCCGAGTGAAGGCCAGCGATCTCCAGCCCTGAAATGCCTAATGGCTCGGGTTCCCCGACCACCGGCACCACAAGACCCCCCGGCTGCTTCAGAAATTGATCTCACAGCCGACACCCCACCAGGGATGGCGGTGACCAGAAGGGTCCCAATAGAGGACCCAGCCGCAGAGGAGCCAGCAGCGGCGGAGCCCATAGTGGCGGAAGAGCTTCCTACCCCTGGCGAACCGACTCCACCGGAGGCTTCCAGGGACTAGGGCGAGGGGCCATCAAGGACGGCAAGCCCACCCCTAGAGAGGATGCCTAGGAGCAACCCGCGCACCGAGCCAGAGAATGCCAAGACAACTGAACGGAGCGGGGCCAAGCCGGGGCCGTCCCAGGACTCCATCTTGAACGATGGTTGCTGGGATGAACGGGTCCTTGCCCCGGTTTTTATGCCCGAGGTCCTGGAGGAGCTCAGCCACCAGAAGGCGAGCACATTCTTCCGGGATTCCTACGCAGTCGTCGTCAGGGTAAGCGGTCTTTCCTCCCTTTGCCTTTATATTTCCCTCTTTCTTTTTTGTTAACCCGGGACTTTCATGCAGCTTGCACATTCCCTAAGGGCTGCCAGGGAGGTAATCCACGGTGGGAAGGCCCTTCTGCGCGAGGCGCAAAAGGAGGCTGAAGACGCCCAGCACCGTGCGGAGGTGGCCGAGGAGGCGCTGGAATCGACCAAAAGCGCATGGGCTAATGAAACCAGGGCCGTCGAGAGCCGAGCGGAGGCCGATGCCAACCCTCTGCGGGTGGTGCTCCACCAAATAATAGAGGCCGAGAACACCGTGATGGCCAGAGATCTACACATCTCTGAGCTGACCCTGGCCCTCCAGGAGATCGAGGGTCGGGTAGTTGCGGCTGAGGAGAAAGCAGAGGCCGTGGAGGAGGAGGCACGGGCAGCGAAGGAAGAAGCAAGCCAATCCAGGGAGGAGGCAAGCCGTGCCCGGGAGGCCGAGAGGGCTGCGGTGGCAGCCCTCGCTGTGGAGGAGGGGGCTCGGGCCGCTGAGGTGGAAGCTGCCATCGTGGCCAGGACCGCTGGAATTATAGAGGAGTACAAAGCGTCCGAGCGCTTTACAGATGATTTGGCAGAGGCCTCGGCGGCAGTGTTCCTTCAAGGATTCCAGCATGGGAAGGAGAAAATTGCCAGGGACTTGAACATTCCCCAAGCCCTGGAAGTCGAGCCAAATCACATCTCAGATTCGGCCCCCTCCGACGATGAGCCTGTGCCAGCAGAACCGTGAGCTTGTATTTTTGTTTTTGCAAGTCTGACGACGTCATTATTTTGTAATCCCTTCACATTAATGAAATACTTTTCTTCTCCAAAATAAATTGTCTATTTGCGACTCTTACTCCGAATTCGTTGGTCGACAATGCGTGGCCCCATGGTCCCATTAGTCCCACTAGTGCCAGGGGATAACTCTCAACTCATACGAGCTATCCCATTTTAGCCATCTAGGACCGAAACTCAGGGCCAGGAAGGATAGGTTTCTTGGGGTTGAAGCACCGATCGCTGGAGGTTGAGATAGACGGGTTCCTCAGGACCGACGACGCACTGCTCTGCCAGGGGTATGTCGGGCCTTGCGCCAGGTAGGCACGTGGCTTTTGGTGCCGACGGGGGTCGGACTTTGTCTGGCCGGTCCAGGACTTTAAGTGTCGTTGGCCGTCGGGCTTTATGCGCCATCGGGTGCCGGGCTTTATGTGCCATCGGGTGCCGGGCTTTATGTGCCGTCGGGTGTCGGCTTTATGCTTGGCTGGCCCAGGGCTTTAGGTGTCGTTGGGTGCCGGGCTTTATGTGCCGTCGGATGTCAGCTTTATGTGTCATCGGGTGTCGGCTTTATGCCTGGCTGGCCCAGAGTTTTAGGTGCCGTCGGGTGCCGGGCTTTATGCCTGGCTGGCCCAGGGCTTTAGGTGCCGATGGGTGTCGGGCTTTATGCCTGGCTGGCCCAAGGCTTTAGGTGCCGACGGGTGTCGGGCTTTATGCCTGGCTGGCCCAGGGCTTTAGGTGCCGACGGTTGTCGGGCTTTGTGCCTGGCTGGCCCAGGGCTTTAGGTGCCGACGGGTGTCAGGCTTTGTGCCTGGCTGGCCCATGGCTTTAGGTGCCGACGGGTGTCGGGCTTTGTGCCTGGCTGGCCCAGGGCTTTAGGTGCCGACGGGTGTCAGGCTTTATGCCTAGCTGGCCCAGGGCTTTAGGTTCCGATGGGTGTCGGGCTTTATGCCTGGCTGGTGCAGGGCTTTAATTGCCGTCGATCGTCGGGCTTTATGTCTGGCTGGTGCAGGGTTTTATGTGCCAATGGGGGTCGGGCTTTATGCCTGGCTGGCCCAAGGCTTTAGGTGCCGATGGGTGTTGGGCTTTATGCTTGGCTAGTGCAGGGCTTTAATTGCCATCGGGTGTCGGGCTTTATGCCTGGCTGGCCCAGGACTTTAGGTGCCGACGAGTGTCGGGCTTTATGCCTGGCTGGCCCAGGGCTTTAGGTGCCGACGGGTGTCGGGCTTTATGCCTGGCTGGCCCAGGGCTTTAGGTGAAAAGAACTCAGGAGCTAAAATTGAAATTTGTTAATATAAAATAAGGGGTGAAAGCCCAAAAGAATACAGGCACAGTATTTAATGTGAGAGGAGGAATGCGTTACTGATAGTACCGGCAAAGGTTGTCTGCATTCCATGTCCTAGGAAGTGGCTTCCCATCGAGCTCTTCGATCTTGTAAGCTCCGTGGCGAAGTGTCTCGGCGATCCGATAGGGTCCTTCCCAATTTGGAGCTAGCTTGCCTCTTTCCGCCGGCTTCGAGACTTCAGCTCATCGAAGGATTAGGTCCCCCGGCAGGAAAGTCCTGGGACGCACACGAGCATTGTAATACTTGGCAGCCCATTGCCGGTAGACCGCCATCTGAAGTCGCGCTCGGTCTCGCATTTCCTCCACCAGGTCGAGGTTGGCTCGCAGCTAGTCTGGGTTGCCTTCCTCGTTGTATGATTCCACCCGAGGGCTCAGTGAGCCAACCTCCACCGGGATAACAGCTTCGGATCCAAAGACTAAGCTGAATGGGGTCTCACCGGTGGGGGCTCGCGGCGTTGTGTGGTAGGCCCACAGCACGTTGGGGAGCTCCTCCACCCATCGTCCCTTACAGTCATCCAGTCGAGTTCTCAGCCCTTGAAGAATGATTCGATTAGTCACCTCGGCCGCCCCGTTGGTCTGGGGGTGCCCGACGGAAGTGAACTTCTGACGAATGCCCAGCTCGGAGCAGAATTCTCGAAAGGGCATGTTGTCAAACTGCCGGCCATTGTCGGTGACCAGGGTGTGCGGCAGTCCGAACCGATATATAATGGACTTCCAGAAGAAGGATCTCACTTTTCTCTCCGTGATCTTAGCAAGGGCTTCGGCTTTAACCCACTTGGTAAAGTGATCAACGGCCACCAGGAGGAACTTTCGCTATCTGGAGGCCGGGGGAAATGGTCCCAGGATATCCATACCCCACTGGGCGAAGGGCCAGGGCGCCACCAAGGGGGTTAACTGAGACATTGGCTGTCGCTGAATATTAGCATGGCGCTGACAGCTATCACACCTCTTAATGAGCTTAGCTGCGTCCTCCTTCATGGTCAACCAAAAATACCCCTATCGCAGGGCCTTGTAAGCTAGGGCTCTGCCCCCCAGGTGACTTCCACATATGCCTTCATGGATCTCCCGCAGGATGTAGTCTGATTCCGCTAGTCCTACGCACCTGAGGACCGGGTATGAGAATGATCTTCGATAAAGCTTCCCGTCCATCATCAAGAACCTCAGGGCCCTCCGCTTGAGTAGCTTGGCCTTAACGGGGTTCTCTGAGAGGGTGTCGTCGGTTAAATATCGTACATAGGCATCCATCCAGGAGGGCTCTTGCTCCACTGGCAATGCTTCATCCGCAACTTCAATGCTTGAGGCCTAGGGGTGCTCCACATATGTTCTTCCTAGCGTCCCGTCGGCCGAAGTGGCCAAACGGGATAATGCGTCGGCTATGGCATTCTTCGCTCAAGGAATGTAGCTGACACGGAAGTAAGAGAACCGAGAAGCTTGGGATTGCACCTTGCTCAAATAGCAGGACATGGTTGGGTCCCTAGCTTCGTACTCCCCAGTGATCTGCCCAGAAACAAGCTGAGAGTCCGTGAAGGCCCTCAAACGCCCTGCGCCTAACTCCTCAGCCAACCTCATTCCTGCTAGCAAAGCTTCATACTCCGCCTGGTTGTTAGTTGCCAGGAACTGGAATCTGAGAGCATACTCCACCGCATCCCCCTCAGGGCTCGCAAGAATGAGTCCAGCTCCGCTTCCTTGAGAATTTGCGGCTCCATCCACATGCAAAATCCAGTCCTCCTTTTCCGCCTCCTCGATCGAGGGAGGGTCTACACAATCCTCCGGGCGTACCTCCTCCATACCCCTCTCGGTCCAGGAACACTCAACCAAGAAATCAGCTAACACCTGAGACTTCATGGCCGACCTTGGCCGGATGGATAAGTCAAACTCACTTAGTTTAATGGCCCATTTGGCTAGCCGACCGAGGTGTCGGGGCAAGACAAGATGGTCCGAAGAGGCTGGTCCGTGAGCACCACAATGGGATGAGCTTGAAAGTAAGGTTGGAAGCGTTGAGCAGAGACCACCAGGACAAAAATAATCTTCTCGGTTCTAGAGTATCTGGTCTCGGCATCATGAAGTACCTTGCTGGTGTAATAGATCGGCTTCTGGATCCCATCAACATCCATGCACACGAGCACAGAGCTGACAGCCTCGGGGGATGCTGCGAGATATAGGAAGAGCTCCTCTCCATTTTTTGGCTTGGACAACAGTGGGGGAGTGGATAGAAATTGCTTCAACTCCTCAAAGGCATCCTGACACTCCTTTGTCTACTCGAAGCCGTTGACCTTGCGCAGCGCCTTAAAGAAGGGCAAGCACCTTTCTGCCGATCTTGACATGAAGCGACTCAAAGCCGCCACCCTCCCAGTTAGGCATTGCACCTCCTTCTTGTTAGCTGGGGGCCTCATCTCCAAGATAGCCCTGATCTTGTCAGGGTTGGCTTCAATCCCTCGCTGGGTTACCATAAAGCTCAGGAACTTGCATGCCTCCACTCCAAAGGCGAACTTGTGGGGGTTAAGCCTCATCCGATACTGGCGCAGGTTGTTGAAAGTCTCCTCGAGGTCGGCGACATGGTCAGCAGCACTGGTGCTCTTGGTCAGCATATCATCCATATACACCTCCATGTTATGCCCTATCTGGTCCTCAAAGTCCTTATTTATCAACCTTTGATAGGTGGCCTCGGTATTCTTCAACCCAAACGGCATCACCTTGTAACAGTAAATCCCCTTTTCTGTAATAAAAGAGGTGGCTTCTTCATCTGCCGGATTCATCCTGATCTGATTATACCCCGAGAATGCATCCATGAAACTAAGAGTTTCATGCTCGAATGTGGCGTCCACCAGCTGATCGATCCGGGGCAATGGGAAGCTGTTTTTGGGACATGCCTTATTGAGGTCGGTGAAGTCCATGCACATCCTCCAGCTCCCACTGGCCTTGCGAACCATCACAATATTCGCCAGCCAGTCCGGGTAATGCACCTCGCGGATGTGACCGGCCACCAGTAGCTTCCGTACCTCCTCATCCACGGTCTTCTGTCGGTCGGGGGCAAAACTCCTTTTCTTCTACCGAATGGGTCAGCACTCCGCCCGAATGTTAAGTTGGTGGGTAATCACCTCCTCTAGAATCCCTGGTATGTCAGATGCCTACCAGGCGAAGACATCCGCATTAGCTCATAGAAAGGTGAGGAGTCGGTCACGAGCCTCCTCCGGGAGTAGGGCTTCAATCTGGACTGCTCTCGTTGGGTCCTTCCCAAGGGGGAAAGTAAGCAGTCGCTCGGCCGGCTCTCCTCTTCTCTCCAGGTCTCGAGGATCCAGCGTCTCAGATACTGGTGCGGGTGGCGCCCCCTGCGGACTAGGGGCCATGTGGTAGCAAAGTGTAGGTGGATTCTACTCTCCCTGCATCTCTCCGACTCCTTCGCTAGTAGGAAACCTCATGAGGAGCCTCTTAGTGGATATGACAGCATCCAAAAGATTGAGCCCGGGCCTCCCGAGGATCGCGTTGTAAGCAAGGGGCACACGAACCACCAAGAACTTTATGAAAATAGTGCTTTGACACGGGGCTATGCCAGTCGTCACAGGGAGAGTGACCTCCCCCTCAACATTTACAGAATCTCCAGTAAACCCCATCAGAGGCGTGGCGACAGGCTGGAGTAGATCAGGTGACAGGTTCATGCGAACAAAAGCGTCATAGTTCAAAACATCCATAGAGCTCCCACTATCAACTAGAATTCTCTTTACAGGATGTTTAGCGATCGTCATAGATACGACGACACTGTCATCATTCTGGTTTACCACCCCCTCTAAGTCCTTTTTAAAGAAAGGAATTACATAATCCAACTCCTCTTCCCCTCTCAGCCTCTTCGGTGGGCCTCCTGCCCCCAGGAAATCATTGCCACCGTCTTCTCCGTTGGGGCATTGTCGATCATCGGCGGCGGGGGTGCTGACGGGCCAGGAGCTCCCGGGTTGTTCTCCTGGACAAACTTTTCCAGGTGGCCCCGCTGGATAAGGTCTTCAATAGCCTTCTTCAGCTGGCGACACTCGTCAGTATCATGACCGTGATCCCAGTGGTAGCGATAGTAAAGGTTCTTGTTGTGAGGGATCTTCTGATTCATTGGAGGAGGGCGCTGAAGATAAGGCTCCCCTTCAATCTCGAGCAAGATCTGAGATATCGGGGCAAGCAGTGGGGTGTATGGTCCATCTCTTGGTGCAGGGGCTCGGGAGCGGTTGTCTGGTCGGCGAGGAGGCTCAGGTCTTCTGGGGCGAGCTTCGGCAGGTTTCGATCGGGCATGCTTCTTGGGGACGTTCCCGTCAGCCTCGCGCCAGGAGAAGTCAGCCTCGTAAGCTCGAATGTACTTCTGGGCCCGGATCAGGAGCTCGGCGTAAGAGCCGAGTGGCTTCTTCTCGAGGGAGTACACGAAGCGATACGGGCGGAGCCCTCGCTTCAAGGCCAAAGTGGTCACCGAGTCTTCCGGATTGTAGACCTCCAGGGCCGCCTCCTTGAACCGAGTGACATAATCCCGCAGGGACTCGCCGCTTTTTTGCTGGACGGCGAAGAGGCTATCTGCCATCCTGGGGATCTTCCTGCATGTATCAAAATGGGCCAAAAAGGCCCTCTCCAACTGGCGGAAAGAGTCGATGCTCTGCGGCGGCAGACGGGAGTACCAAGCTCGGGCGGCCTTCTTCAGGGTGGCTAGGAAGGCAATGCACATGAGTGAGTCAGTGGCCCCCTGGACTTGCATGAGAACTTTATAACTTTCCAAGTGGTCCAAGGGGTCCGTGGTCCCGTCATAAGGATCCAGCTGGGGAAGGTGGAACCGAGTGGAGATGGGCTCTTCCATAATGCGGCGAGATAAGGGAGGCCGGCTGTCATAGTCCATCTCTAGCAGGTGGGTGATCCGACGGCTAAGCTCCTCCAGCCTCTGATTATATTCATCGAGTCGACGCTCGGCTCGATGAGGCATCCGGTCATCAAAAGAGCCCTCCCCCGAAGATTCGAAAGATGGAGAACGGGGACGGCGATGCCAGTGGGGGCGCTCCGCCTCCTTCTTGTGCCACTGCTTAGGAGAGACACTAGCGTTGCGGGAAGGAGACCGGTGTCTCTTAGAGGCTTCCCAGTGGTGAGGCTTGGGCGGAGCTTGATGGTGGTGATCCCTAGGCACCGGTGATCTCCTCCGGAAGGAATGCTGGCTAGGTTGCACCACCCCTGGGACTGATGGATTTGGCTTCGACTACTGCGCGGCCGCCTGTTGGTGCTGCAGGCCCTGAACCGCCGCCGCCAAAGACTGGACTTGCACGGCCAGGGTGGTGAATCGATCTTCCTAAAACTGCTGTGGAGGAGGCGCAGGGACATCGATCGGAGGAGCAGAGGGTCCAGCCTCCTGGGGATGCAGTGGCGCCGGAACGCTGGCCGGGAGAGCCGAGGGGGCCTCTGCGGGTGGACCGGCTCCGCGGCGCTGCTCCCCGGTGCAGCCGGCAGAAACTCCCTTCGTTCGGGTCATCACCATGGCTTCAAGAACTTGAAGAGAGAAAATGCAGATTGCTGGCTCGATATCTTTCTCTTTCCCGCCCCTTCCTGGCGCGCCAATCTGATGACGCCAAGTCACCTTCTTCAAGCATCGGGGAAGACAGACGTCCTTCTCTCCGACCCCTGCAAGAAAAGTCCCCGGAGATCGGATGCTCCGGTGGGGACCCTCCGACGCTCAAGTTAGTTACTTGGGATCAGACAAGAACCGCTCAGCGGAAGAGAGATGAGACAGTTAGGGTTTTGCTAGGAGGAAGAAAGGTAGAAAACCAGAGTTCGGATCCTTACTTACAATGCGGGCCCGTATTTTTATACCTGTTCGAATATCCCATCTTACTGTTCCGAAAGATTGCTATCGTACCATCACTGTGCATGCCGGAGACGTCCTGCGCTACCTGTCAATATGGCATTACACGTGTCTAGCAGCCGCGGTTGTATTTGGTGCACATCGTTGCTTGACATGACCGCACACAGTTGCAAGTGGTAGTGAATCGTACTCCATAACGGGGCACAGTCACACACAGGAACATGCAGTGCACCATACGCCGTTATGAGGCATGGCCGCAAGCAGCCACGGGCGCACGGAGAGTCACGTGGGCGCGCCAGATGGCCTGGAGTTGTCATTTGATTCGAAGGCTAGTCCACGTGCTATCGCTGATGACGCCCGCGCACCCTGAGACCGGAGGGGGTCTCGAAGTGGAGATATGGTGATCTCACCCCGAGACCGGAGGAGGTCATGGGGGTGAGATGATGCTGGTGCACCCCGAGACCGGAGGGGAGTCTCGGGGTCGAGATATGGTGATCTCACCCCGAGACTGGAGGGGGTCTCGGGGTGAGATGATGCTGGTGCACCCCAAGACCGAGGGGGATCTTGGGGTTGAGATATGATGATCTCACCCCGAGACCGGAGGCGGTCGGGGGTGAGATGATGCTGGTGCACCCCGAGACCGGAGGGGGGTCTCGGGGTCAAGATACGGTGATCTCACCCCGAGACCGAAGGGGGTCTCGAGGTCGAGATACGATGATCTCACCCCGAGACCGGAGGGTGTCTCGGGGGTGAGATGATGCTGGTGCACCCCGAGACCGGAGGGGGGTCTCGGGGTCGAGATATGGTGATCTCACCCCGAGACCGGAGGTGGTCTCGGGGTCGAGATATGATGATCTTGCCACGAGACTGGAGGGGGTCTCGGGGGTGAGATGATGCTGGTGCACTCCGAGACTGGAGGGGGGTCTCGGGGGTGAGACATGGTGACCTCCGTTAGCTGTTGTTACCTTTTATTATAACGGCGCTGGATCAGCCACATCAGAAGTGTTTTCGTTGGAATCTGTCCTCCGACTCGGGTGCGATCGGTCTCCTGATCGGGCTTCCTCCTGGGTGGACCTGCAAAGAAGTCCTCACGCGAGAGGCGTTGGGGGTGGCCCTCCGCGGAAGACCCTCCGACGCTCAAGTCAGTGGGGATCGACGATCAACAGAAATGAGGAGAAGGATCTCTCTGGGGAGTCCCTCCGGGGGCAGCCAATCGGGAGCTTGTGCGGAGCGACGACGGCGGGAAAGGAAAAAAGGGGGAACAGTGAAAGAGAGAGAGTGTGTGATGCTAAGGCTGAGCCAGGAGCTGTGTACGGGAGCTTGCGCGCGTACCTGAGAGAATCTGGGAGTGTCTTATTTATAGGCAATCACCTGAATCTTGAGTGCCTTCTGGAAGGTTCGAAGGTTGTTGGGATACAGAGATGATTCAAATCAAGCTGTTGTGAGGCCGGTGGGATCCGTATCTTATTCGTTGAAGGATCGACGGCTGGGAGAGCTCTCTGATGGCCTGAGATCCAATGACTGCGTAAGTCCTAGGCCATTATTGCAGATCCTAGGCCACTCCTTGATATGATTCTTCGTTTGGGATTCTGTTACACTAGACTTGGGCTCTCCCGCGCCAGGTTCCGCGGAGGTGCATGTCGAGCTATGGGTTGCTCGGGAAAGCCGAGCTATAGGTTGCTCGGGGGAACCGAGCTGCGGGTTACTCAGGGGAACTGAGCTATAGATTGCTCGGAAAAGCTGAGCTATGGATGGCCCGGGGAAACCGAGCTATGGGTTGCCCGGGGGAGCCGAGCTATGGGTTGCTCGGGGAAGCCGAGCTATGGATGGCCCGGGAAAGCCGAGCTATGGGTTGCTCGGGGGAACCGAGCTATGGGTTGCTCGGGGAAGCCGAGCTATGGATGGCCCGGGGAAGCCGAGCTATGGGTTGCTCGATCCGCCGGATCATACTAGCTAGCTTGTTCTTTGTAGGCGCAGCGTAGCAAGTGGGGGCTGGGGCTAATCTTAGCCCCTTCGCATGATTATCAACGCAATGGCAATTTTACCCCTCAACACATGCCCCCCACTCCCTAGTTCGAAGTGTAGGTTCGGGCATAGGGAGTATAGACTTAGGTGGCGCAATCCAAACGGGGGGATCTGTATTTGACATCCCACGCAATGATGCCCTAATTAATGCTGCGTGGCCGTCCTACCTTCTCGAGGTGGATCCATCGTTTCTTAGGAGCGAAGGCAACGATTGGGGAAGCGCCACATAGGAAATCTCGATCTTCACGGTGCCTGCAACGGCGGTTCTGGGCGTCTTTGTTGAGACGCCTTATCTTCTCCCTGAGGCAGTTTCTTTTGGGAAAAACGGAGTCGTAGCGGCGCCATCCCTATTTGTAGCGCTCTTTCGCTTTGTTTTTTGCCAAAATCGCAGCTCGGTTCTTAGTAGGGGAGGCCGTTTGTTCTTGTTTGAAGGGAGACCTAGGCGGTCGTGCGGACTCACGTGGTAGACATGATTTTGTTTGTAGAACGAAACAGGTGTTTCTTCGAAAAGAGAGCTCGTATGTCTCTTTTGAGTAGAGGGAGGTCCTTCACCTCTACCGAAGTACCTCGAGGCACTAACCTTGTCTTGGGGTGTTTAAGAAGCTGCTTGGCTCGTTCGAGCTTTCAGATAGTATCTTACTTGGCGTAGGATAAGGCGCGGAGATATCGCTCATTCTTGGCTGAGGATTTTGCGCTACCCGACCCGGTCGGGGCTTATAAGCTGTCCGAATTCAGATGGAACTTTGGAGATTGCTTGGTCTGGTCGGGATTTGTGATAACGAGACATGCGTCTCGGCTTTATGCTGGGGCTTTGATAGTGGGAATAACTCCTCGGCTTTTGCCGGGATTCTTAGTAGTAATATTCCTTGACTTTTGCCGAAGTTCGAAGATTTGTTGTTCAGCCCAGCCGAGGTTCAGAGATTTATTGCTCGGCCCAACCGAGGTTCGGAGGTTTATTGCTCGGCCCAGCCGAGGTTCGGAGATTTATCGCTCGGCCATGCCGAGGTTCGGAGATTTATTGCTCGGCCCTGCCGAGGTTCGGAGATTTATTGCTCGGCCCTGCCGAGGTTCGGAGATTTATTGCTCAAAGGGATAACTCGATCGTCGCCGAGACTCTGGATGTTTGGTTCCTGTGAGATTTGGCGCAGACCGCCAAAGCGAAATGGGCGGTGCATGAGGACGCCCGACATTTATGATTTGGTGATTTCCGAGGGAAGCGAGTCAGTGTCAGCTGCTGACGCACATTTTTGTTTCTTCGCACTTCTCCAAGGGTGGCCGATTTGAGGAAATTCGGTGGGGTTTCGAGAACATTTACTTCGTGAGGGCCCGACATATCAGAAGGAACCCAGTTTCTAGAGAAGGAGGGGGGTTCCCGAGTAATTCATCGATGCTTACCGATTTTCCTCGGGAGGGGGCGCGACTCTTCGCTTCCCGTGGGTGCCAGCCAAAGTGGCGACACGCGGAAGATTCTCACGGGTCGGGATTAATGACCTGACTGCTCGTGATACTTGCCAGGGCGGTATAAATATGGGCGAGCAGGATGCCAGTGTTCATCATCCTCTCAGCTAGCCTTTCTATAGCTCCTGAGAGCGGGTATGGCTTCTCAGGGTGAAGGGCAATCGACCAAAGAGTCGAGCGTTGTTAGCAATGGCTGCGGGGGCTCCCGGGGGAGCCGCTCCTCCGTGATTGTCGATGGCATGGCCTTGGCTTCAACTCTAGCAGGCCATGAGCAGCTCGAGAAGTCGGTTGAGGAGTTTCTCACCGTTTCAGCGAGGGAGGCCGAGGCTCTTCGCCGGGTCATTGACCGGCAGGAGGGAGTGATAGCATCCCTCCGTCAGCAAGTCGCCGAGCTGACTCGGCGTAGGGAGGACCCGGCAGCTCCTGGGAGACAGTAGGCCTCTGTGAAGGCCATTTTTCACTTTTTCTTTTTCTTTTTGCATTTTTCTCTATAATGAATAAAGAGTGAAGTTCTTTTTTGGCAATCTTTTGTTCCCTGTTGAGATCGTTGCTTGGTCCATAAAAAAGGAAAAACCATTTGTCCCTATTCGAGCCAAAGGGAGACATGGGCGGTCCCGTGGGCTTATGCGGTAAATCGTGGTCTCGTTTGCAGAACGAGACAGGTTCTTAGGCGGTAAGGCGCAGGGACACTGCTCGGTTAGCCCAGAGATTTAGTAGTAGGAGAGGTTCCCCGACTTTGTTTGGGGTTCTTAGGCGGCCGTGTAGGGCCTGTCGAGGCCTTTAGGGATTTGCTAAAGGCGTGGAATTTGTACCCGCTGATGATATTGCACGACGTGTATTCTTCGAACTGGCCGAAGCTCTGGGGACTGTTCGGAAGTCCTTCAGTTTCGGTCGAGGTTTGTGTGCTTCGGTTTTTGCCAGGACTTATGCACTCCGATTTTAGCCGGGGCTTTATGCACTCCGGTTTTGGCTGGGGCCTTAGAATCCATCGCTCGGCCCAGCCGAGATTCGAAGATTAGTTGCTTGGCCCAGCTGAGGTTCGGAGATTTGTTGCTCGGCCCAGCCGAGGTTTGGAGATCTGTTGCTCGGCCCAGCCGAGGTTCAGAGATTAGTTGCTTGGCCCAGCCGAGGTTCGGAGATCTGTTGCTCGGCCCAGCCGAGGTTCGGAGATTAGTTGCTCGGCCCAGCCGAGGTTCGGAGATTATTTGCTCAGCCCTGTCGAGGTTCGGAGATTAGTTGCTCGGCCCAGCCGAGGTTCGGAGATTAGTTGCTCGGCCCAGCCGAGGTTCGGAGATTATTTGCTCGGCCCAGCCGAGGTTCGGAGATTAGTTGCTCGGCCCGGCCGAGGTTCGGAGATATTTGCTCGGCCCAGCCGAGGTTCGGAGATTTGTTGCTCGGCCCAGCCGAGGTTCAGAGATTTCCTGCTTAAACAGATAACTCGGTCGTGCTGAGGATTGGTAAGCAGCATCTGTTTTTCTTCACGATTTTTGGTTATATAATTTGTGGTGATTTATGCCATGAATCATGAAACAATATGCCAACAAAAATTTAAGAAGGCGAGCCTATAGAGGGCGTACCCTGCTGACGATACTTGCAGAGATTGTCTGAATTCCACGTCCGGGGGATGGATCTTCCGCTTAGATCTTGCAGCTTGTAGGTACTGGGTCCGACGACCTCTGCTACTTGGTAGGGGCCTTCCCAGTTTGGAGCTAGCTTTCCTTGCTCCAGCGGTTTGGAGACAGATATTTTCGGAGAACGAGGTCGCCAGGCAAGAAAGCTTTCCCTTTGACTCTGGAGGCATAGTAACGGGCCATTCTTTGCTGGTAGGCAGCTATTCTGATCCGAGCTTTTTCTCTGATCTCCTCTACCAGGTCAAGGTTGGTGCGGAGCTGCTCGTCACTGGCTTCCTCCGAGTAGCTTTCCATCCGCAGGAAAGGGAGTCCTATCTCCACGGGGATGACGGCCTATGTGCCGAAGGCCATTCGAAACGGGGTCTCGCCTGTGGGCACTCTCGGGGTGGTGCGGTAGGCCCATAGGACATGGTGTAACTCGTCCGCCCATCTACCTCGGGCTTTGGAGAGCCGATCTTTGATCCCTTGAAGCAAGGTTCGGTTAGTTACCTCGGCTGCCCCGTTAGCTTGCGGATGTCCGACCGAGGTAAGGCGGTGATGGATCCCATGCTCCTTGCAGAACTGACGAAACTTTGGATTGTTGAACTATTTGCCATTGTCAGTAATGATGGTGTGTGGGAGGCCGAAGCGGCAGATGATGTATCTCCACACGAAGTCCTTGGCCCAAGCCTCAGTTATTTGAGTAACTGCTTCCGCCTCGACCCATTTGGTGAAGTAATTGATGGCGACGAATAAAAACTTCCGCTGCCCCGTGGCGAGTGGAAATGGACCGAGGATGTCCATTCCCCACTTGGCAAAGGGCCAAGCGAAGGAAATGGGGACCAGGCTGGCGGAGGGGAGCCTTTGAATACTGGAGTGTCTTTGGCATGGGTCACAAGCTCAGACAAAGTCGTCAGCGTCCTTTTGCATGGTTGGCCAATAGTAACCTTGATGCAGCACCTTGTGGCATAAGGATCGGCTCCCCAGATGGTTGCCCCAAATCCCCTCGTGTACCTCCCGAAGGGCGTAATCAGCTTCAGATGGGTGAAGGCATCTGAGCAATGGCATGGAGAAAGACCGCTTGTAGAGCTGGTCATCAATCAACCATAGTGGGTGGCTTGTAGCTTTAGCCTTCTAGCTTCTCTTCGATCGGCCGGCAGCGACCCTTCTTTAAGATACTTCAGGATGGGGTCGAACCATGATGGTTCGGCCTCAACTTGCATCACTCGATCAGTCTCCGCGATACTAGGTCTCTCCAAAATCTTCAAATGGAATTTTCGTTCGGCGTCCATTGATTCCGTAGTCGCCAGCCGAGATAATAGGTCGGCATGGGCATTTCGGATCTAGGAATCTGAATGATCTCAAATTTAGGGAAATGGGAGAGTAGGCTCCGAACCTCTTGGAGATATCGGACCATGTTCGGTTCCCGTGCCTCGAACTCCCCCGCACATGACCTGCCACCAGTTGAGAGTCGGTGAAGGCATTCAGTCTCTCCACCTTAAGGCCGCGGGCGATTTGGAGCCCGGCTAGCAGAGCTTCATACTCAGCTTCGTTATTGGAGGCCGGGAAGGAGAAGCGGACACCATATTCGAAAGTCACCCCCTCCGGGCTAGTGAGGACTAAGCCCGCATCGGAGCGATGGGCGTTGGACGACCCATCAACATGGAGGAGCCACTGGGCGTCAAATCTTGGGCGCTCGGGGAAGTTGGGAGTGGAGCCGTCCTCCGGGATGGTACATTCGAGGAGAAAGTCAGCTAGCACCTGAGCTTTGATGGCTGGACAAGGCTGGAATCGAATGTCGTGCTCGCTCAGCTCGATGGCCCATTTAGTCATCCTCCCCGATGTCTCCGGGCGATGGACCACCACCTTGATGGGTTGGTCAGTCAGGACCGTCACAGAATGTGCTTGGAAGTATGGCCGCAACTTTCGGACTGAGGTGATCAAGGCCAACACCATCTTCTCAATCCGGGTATACCTCGTTTCTACTTCTCGGAGCAGTTTGCTGACATAATAAATCGGCTTCTGGGCCTTATTTTCTTCTCTGACCAACACCGAGCCAATGGTACCTTCCGAGACAGCCAGATACAGGAACAATGTCTCCCCAGGATTTGGACTACTGAGGAGAGGGGGAGAGCCGAGGTACTTCTTGAGATCTTCGAATGATTTTTGACACTCGAAAGACCATTGGAAATTCTTAGCCGACTGGAGAGTTTTGAAGAAAGGAAGGCATCTTTTGGCAGACCGAGCCACGAAGCGGTTAAGGGCTGCTATTCTCCTAATTAGGCACTGGACTTCTTTAATAGATGCTGGGGGTGCCATCTGCTGGACAGCCTGGATCTTCTGAGGGTTAGCTTCGATACCCCGTTGGGAAACCATGAAGCCGAGGAACTTCCCAGAGGACGCACTTAGTTGGATTGAGCTTCATCCGATATTTGCGGAGTGTCGCGAAGCTCTCCGAGAGATCCTTGATGTGCTGTGATGCTTCTTTGCTTTTGACCAGCATGTCGTCGACGTATACCTCCATGTTCCGGCCGATTTGCTCTTTGAAAACTTTGTTGACTAGCCTTTGGTAGGTGGCACCTGCATTTTTAAGACCGAAAGGCATAACACGGTAACAATAAGTACCTCGGTCGGTTATGAAGGTGGTCTTCTCTTCATCTTCGGGGGCCATCCGGATCTGGTTGTAGCCCGAGTAGGCATCCATGAACATCAGCATTTGGTGACCCGAGGTGGCATCTACAAGTTGATCAATTTGGGGGAGAGGGAAGCTGTCCTTCGGGCACGCTTTGTTGAGTTCGGTGAAGTCGATGCAGATCCGCCACTTGCCACTCGACTTCTTTACCATAACAACATTTGACAGCCAACTTGGGTAATTCACCTCCCGAATGAAGTTTGCCTTGATGAGCTTATCGACCTCCTCTTTAATAGCTTTCTACCGCTCTGGGACGAAACTCCTTTTCTTCTGTTTGATGGGTCAGTACATCTCATCCACGTTAAGGCGATGGACGAGAACTTCAGGGCTGATTCCTGGCATGTCGGAGGCGGACCAAGCGAAGACATCGGCGTTGCTTCAGAGAAAGTCGATCAGCTCCTGCCGGGATTCGCCTTTCAGCAGCGACCCGATCTTTATGGTTCGGTCGGGATGAGCTTCGTCCAGTGGTACTTCTTCCAGTTCCTCGGCTGGTTCTCTCCGTTGCTCGGCGAAGTCCTCCCGAGCGTCCAGCCCATCAACTTCAGGTATCCTGGACTGAAGGCTGGTGACAAAACACTGTCGAGCCATAGTTTGGCTTCCTTGGACAACACCAACTCCCCGCCCGGTGGAGAATTTCATAGATAGGTGTGGGATGGAGACGACGGCTTTGAGGGACATCAGGCCGGGTCTTCCGAATATCGCATTGTAGGGCGACCTAAGCTTGGTCACTAGGAAGTCCGTGTGAACGGTGGCCACAAGGGGCCAAGTTCCTGCCCGAACCATTAATGTTACGACCCCTTCTGGGACGATAACATCGCCGGTGAAACCCATTAGGATGGAGTCCACAGCTCGGAGGTTTTCCATGAGCAATTTCATCTTGGTGAACACATCAAGGTACAGAACATTCACGGAGCTTCCACTATCAACAAGGATCCGACTTACATCGTAGTTATTTAAATTGAGAGATATAACTAATGCGTCATCATGTGGGAATTGTATCCCTTGGAGATCGTCGTCGGAGAAAGAGAGATCACCCGTTTGTGCTTTCTTTGGCGCCGAGCCTTCACCATCATTTTGGAGCTCGAACTACCGGCCTCTTCAATCATGTTGATGTGGCCGATTACGGGTGGATTTGGAGGAGGAGGAGGCTGCTGAAGCTCAGGCTGGCGGTCACCCCCTTGTCCTGGCTCGGGCGCCCTCCTGAAATGGTTCAGTCGGCCCCGTTGAATTAGCCTCTCGATTTCATTCTTCAACTGCCAGCATTCCTCGGTGTCATGGACATGCTCCCGGTGATAGCTGCAGTACTCTATGGGGTCCCTCCGAGTTGGGTTCCCTCGGAGAGGAGCTGGTCGGGGGAGCTGGCGCTCTATCTCCATGAGGATTTGTGCCCTAGGAACAGTGAGTGGGGTGTAATGGTCGAATCGCTTGGGCGGGCTCTGGGAGCGATTTCTTGGCGACGATGGGGGAGCTCTTTGGCGACGAGGCGGGCTTGGCTGACGGATAGGTCGGTGCCTGTCTGAACCTTTAGGTTCTTTCTTCTTCGCCAACTCGGCGCGGGCAGCTCTCCGTGATTCTTCGACCCTGGCATATTTGTCTGCCAGAGCCATCATATCGGAGAGGTTCGGGGGATAGCTGACCTCCATCGCCAGGTAGAAGTCGCTCTCCTTCAAAACTTCCCCTGCTAGGGCGGACATAGCCACCTCATGATTAAGGTGGTCCACCTCCAGCATGGCCTTGTTGAAATGGCCAAGGTAATTTCTCAAGGACTCCCCCTCTCTTTGCTTAACTTCAGAGAGGGAGTCGGATCTTCGTCGGTGACGGCGACTACTGACGAACTGGCCAATAAAAAGATGGCTCAGCTCGTCGAATGAATCAACGGAACCCGGTTTCAAGGCGTTGAACTAGGTTCAGATAGATCCTTTGAGGGTGGAAGGAAAAGCGCGGCAGAGGATCGCGTCTGATGCTCCGTGGAACATCATTATTGACCAGAAGCTACTGAGGTGATCATCCGGATCAGAGGATCCATGGTAGGGCTCGATGGCGGGTAGCTTAACATGGGAGGGAATCACTTCCTCCATGATCCCCTTGGAGAAGGGGATGCCCTGCTCTGCCTTAGGCTGAGGCGGATGAGCCTGCTTGGTGGTGTCTAGCTCTTGACGCATCTCTCAGAGTTATCGGCGGATCTCCTCTTCAGATATAAGAGGAGGGGCCGGGCGAGGAGAGCACGGGGATGGCGTCGAATCATGGCGGGAGGACTCCAGAGAGAGGGACCGGGCCCACCGAGATCTAGGAAGATCCCTGTTGCAACCCCCTTGCGGGACTGGTCTGGCCTCCTTGGGTCGGTGTGGGGGTCCGCGACTCCATGCAGACCAGAAGAAGAGGTGGCCAGAGAGAAAGGGGCTACGGCCTCCTCAGGGAGGCGTGGAGCAGGGGCAGTTGCGAGGCGCTCCTGAACCAGATGGGTCAGGGTTTGAACCTGCTGGACCAGCGTGGCGAACTGATCCTGGGTCACCGGGATAGTTGGCGGTGACGGGGTCTCGACTGGCGGCGGCTGCGGCGCCACGTTACTCACCGGATCAGGTCTCTGGGAGGCGACCTGGTCCTGGGCTTCAGAAGTTGCTCTTCTCCGATTAGCCATTGGAGAGGTTCTCTTTCGGATCGAGATCCTTATCTCCTTTCTTCAAGTTTTAATGGGACTTGAGGCCCTTCCTCTAGCACCAATCTGTTGCCGCCGGAATCTGTCCTTCGACTCGGGCACGATCGGTCTCCTGATCGGGCTTCCTCCTGGGCTAACCTACAAAGAAGTCCTCACGTGAGAGGCGTTGGGGGTGGCCCTCCGCGGAAGACCCTCCAACGCTCAAGTCAGTGGGGATCGACGATCAACAGAAATGATGAGAAGGATCTCTCTGGGGAGTCCCTCCGGGGGCGGCCAATCGGGAGCTCGTGCGGAGCGCCGACGGCGGGAAAGGAAAAAAGGGGGAGCAGTGAAAGAGAGAGAGAGTGAGTGATGCTAAGGCTGAGCCAGGAGCTGTGTACAGGAGCTTGCGCGCGTACCTGAGAGAATCTAGGAGTGTCTTATTTATAGGCAATCACCTGAATTTTGAGCGCCTTCTAGAAGGTTCGAAGGTTGTTGGGATACGGAGATGATTCGAATCAAGCCGTTGTAAGGCCGGTGGGATCCGTATCTTGTCCGTTGAAGGATCGACGGCTGGGAGAGCTCTCTGATGGCCTGAGATCCAATGACTGCGTAAGTCCTAGGCCATTATTGCAGATCCTAGGCCACTCCTTGATATGATTCTTCGTTTGGGATTCTGTTACACTAGACTTGGGCTCTCCCGCGCCAGGTTCCGCGGAGGTGCATGTCGAGCTATGGGTTGCTCGGGGAAGCCGAGCTATGGATTGCTTGGGAAAAACCGAGCTATGGGTTGCTCAGGGGAACCGAGCTATGGATGGCTCGGGGAAACCGAACTACGGGTTGCTCGGGGGAACCGAGCTATGGGTTGCTCGGGGAAGCCGAGCTATGGGTTGCTCGAGGAAGCCGAGCTATGGATGGTCCGGGGAAGCCGAGCTATGGGTTGCTCGAGGGAGCCGAGCTATGGGTTGCTTGGGGAAGCCGAGCTATGGGTTGCTCGATCCGCCGGATCATACTAGCTAGCTCGTTCTTTGTAGGCACAGCGTAGCAAGTGGGGGCTGGGGCTAATCTTAGCTCCTTCGCATGATTATCAACGCAATAGCAATTTTACCCATCAACAGGAAGTATACCAGTGTCCTGAGCCAACTGGAGGAGACAAATCAATATGCTATATTATGCTAAAAGAAAAATGAGTGTGCGGGTTAGACACTCCTCTATTAATCTCTCTCTCTCTCTGCTATACAAGGTATTTGCAAGAGAATCAAAATGCATTTTGGAATTGCTCATCTTTTTTAATTGAAAATTGAGGAATCAATCAGATTTTGAAAATACTCTTGACTGGAAGCATTGTCCCTAGCTTCAATATTCCCAGAAGTGTATCGGTAATGTCATTTTAATAATTATTAAACCTATCATAGTAGTCTGTTATAATATAAATGATAACTATTATTTTGGTTATCTTTCTCTAAATAAAATACATGATCTTTAAAATGTTGACTCTTTTCCATTAAATTCCCTTCAAAAGTGATTGTATGGTCCAAACAATAATTCTATGCGCTCGATATTTTCCCTTAGCACCTCTTACTGTCCATTAAAATGCTATCGTAATAGTTATTATACTTTAATATTAAAATGTGAAATGCCAATTTCTGAGGAAAATATCCGTTGATATAATATTAAAATGATCAATAATGATTTTACTGGGTCTCTGTTATAACAGCATAACACTTTATTTAAAATCTCGGTTTACAATGTGTTTGATGAATTACCACAAGCCAGGATTTGAGAAACCATGATAATTTATTATCTAAAGATAACCAGTACAATATCTGATATGGATAATGTGCAAAATAATTAAACTAAATAAATAAAAGGCAGCTTGGACGGCCCCCTATCCTGGGCGGCCCCCGGTCCTGGGCGGCCCCCCCAGTCTTGGGCGGCCTCCAGAGTCTAGGCGGCCCCCAATCTGGGGCGGCCCCCAGTCCTGGGCGGCCCCCAATCTTGGGCGGCCCCCCAATCCTGGGCGGCCCCCAGTCCTGGGCGGCCCCCAGTCTTGGGCGGCCTCCAAAGTCTAGGCGGCCTCCGAGTCTAGGCGGCCCCTAGAACTTGGACGGCCCCCAGTCCTGGGCGGCCCCCAGTCCTGGGCGGCCCCCAGTCTTGGGCGGCCTCCAAAGTCCGGGCGGCCTCCGAGTCTAGGCGGCCCCTAGATCTTGGGCGGCCCCCAGTCCTGGGCGGCCCCCAGTCTTGGACGGCCTCCAAAGTCTAGGCGGCCTCCGAGTCTAGGCGGCCCCTAGAACTTGGACGGCCCCCAGTCCTGGGCGGCCCCCAGTCTCGGGTGGCCCCCTATTCTGGGCGACCCCCAGTCCTGGGCGGCCCCCCAATCTTGGGCGGCCCCCAGTCCTGGGCGGCCCCCAGTCTTGGGCGGCCTCCAAAGTCCGGGCGGCCTCCGAGTCTAGGCGGCCCCTAGAACTTGGACGGCCCCCAGTCCTGGGCGGCCCCCAGTCTTGGGCGGCCTCCAAAGTCTAGGCGGCCCCTAGAACTTGGACGGCCCCCAGTCCTGGGCGGCCCCCAGTCTCGGGTGGCCCCCTATTCTGGGCGACCCCCAGTCCTGGGCGGCCCCCCAATCTTGGGCGGCCCCCAGTCCTGGGCGGCCCCCAGTCTTGGGCGGCCTCCAAAGTCCGGGCGACCTCCGATCCTAGGCGGCCCCTAGAGCTTGGACGGCCCCCTATTCTAGGCGGCCCCCAATCCTGGGCGGCCCCCCAATCTTGGGCGGCCTCCAGAGTCTAGGCGGCCCCTAGAGCTTGGGCGGCCTCCAAAGGTCTAGGCAGCACCCAGCCCCAGGCGATCCCTCGGTTTAAGAATAAATCCCCACGTCAGAACCATTAAATAAGATGAGCCGTCATATTCGGAACAGAAATCGAGAGATGCTAAAAACATCATGCCTTAAATGGTCCACATAAGACAAATACCCAAAAGGGGACACTGAACCTCTATTTTGGAGCCAGATCCCTTTTCCCTCACTCTGACGTCTCCACTACCTCTGACATTCCTTTGGGATAACCAAGATCATCATGAAAAAGGATTCCTTCATGAGCAAGTTTCTTAATATCCTTATTAAGCATTATCACTGAATGACCACGTAATGTAAGATGAACACTTATCCTACACGTGGACATCCAGGATAATGAGAAATAAAAAAAGATAAATAATAATAAAAGGAGGATAAAAGGGAGAGGAAGGAGGGGGGTGGGGGGACTTCTTCCTTCAAAAAAAAAGAAAAAGAGAGAGAGAGATCTAGAAAAAGAAACCCTAAACAAATAATCTGGTGATCCAGCATCAACAATATCAAATGCAGGAAAAGAATAAATCAAGCAATTGCCATGCCACCAATGTAAATACAAAAAATGACCACATATCGATCTTGTAGGTAGGGGTGAGAATTGACCGGATGGCTCATCAGCCCATCCAATTCTGGTCCTAAAATTTTTGAGAAGCTGGGCTAAGAGTTTTGGCTCATAAAGTCGAATGAAGCTTGATTTTTGAGGTCGTTTAAATTTCGAAGCTTATCTTTTGCAAAGAAAAGTTTGATTTACCTGAGAACATGTGTGTGTATATATTTTATATATTTAATATAAAATAAATTTGATCATTCTTTTCATCCTTAAATCTATATAGATCTTGAAGTCATTTCTTTTTTCTATTCTTGACATTCATAATTTGTGTAGATCTAAGGATGAAAAAGTAATTGGATTTTGACTTAGTTATGTGTAGCCAAGTCCAGTCTTTATGTGTACATCTCTAAACTGAGACAAACTCGACCCAAGCTGTAAAAGATTTTCATCAAGTTAGGCTTAGCCCGAGTTCAAACTATATCTCATCCTAGCCTATATCTATCCTTACTCATAGGACTCAATCTCATGAGACGCACAAACATAACCTATAATTTCATGCTCTAACAATATTTTTTATTTCTAATTTTAGCACTAACAAGTGGTATAGGTTTCTAGAGCATCCAAAAGTTACATAATCATAATAAAAATTAATAAGTTCAAAATCTCAAATTAAGAAAGCTCCTTAATTCATCAAAAAGATGGAAAATATCTAAATACTAATCATTCCAACACATTTATATCACATGAAGATACTAACAACTGAGAAATAATTATTTGCTAAAAAGAATTTCTAAGGTTATGCCTTCTCATGCACAACCCACACCCACTGCTAACAATTATCTATTCCTTAGAATCTAAAATATCAAAAAATAGTGAGCTAGAAAGTGTAATAAAATACCTCTACCATCATTACTGGATCCAGCGTGACTAACAAAAAAAAAAAAAGTTAACTTTTATTCATAAAATCCATTTAAAAGTAAATTTGTGTGACATTGCACAATTACAATTCAACTTATGAGTCAATAAGTAATAGTAATAATTTTTAAAAGTCCCAAAGATTGCTAGGAATTTAATGTTTGTCAAACCCCACATCAATTCCAATTTTATCTTCTTATGGTGATACTTAGAGTTAGTTGGGCTAGTATAATAGTCTATAAAGTGATAATTCATTTTTTCTAAATTTTTCATGTATACTTATTTAAATATTGGCATCAAAATATTATAATTAATTATTATATGATTTATGGATTCTATGAACCATATTTTCTAATCACAAATTAATGTTTTGTTTTTACTATTAGAATTATGCTTATATGTTATGGAATCTAATTTTGAATAATTTATTTATCTATGGATTGGTTATTATATGGATTATGATCAATATAATATATTTGAATTTTGAATCCTAACGGATTATCAGATACCTTGTTGGTAGGGGTCATGCATTGGACAGATATATCATCAATAAGGATTATATATTAAATAAAAATGATGTAAATAAGGGTTACACATTAGACAAATAATTTGCTGATAAGAGTTATAAATTAGATATATACCCTACTTATTGGAGTTATATGTATTATGCCAATGAAGATTATATATTAGACAGATATCCTATAGATACAGATTATATATTGGACATACACTCTATTAATTAAATTAATTTTGAGATTATGAGCAAAGGTATAATCAAATTGGCTCTTAAGATGAACTATGATTGAACTAAATTATCATTATGAATAAGAATTGATTGTTTGAGAATAATGGACTCTCTTACTTTTACTATAATTAATGAATGCAATAATTTGCTCATATGCATGGTATAATCATTAAGAAAAATTATTGATGTACTATTTTAATTATCTAATATCATTTTTTAGTCATGCTTATTATTATTTTTTTCTTTCAAATTAGAAGCAATAGATTTGATGAGATACCAAAGGAAGCATTTCATTATATGAAAGAAGTGATCTTCATCATGATTGATATTTTTATTATTTATATTTATTGTTAAACATTATTTGACATTAGTTATATAATTCTAATTATCAAAAAATTGTTTCAAACATATTTAATATTAAAATTTAAATTTTATTTTATTAATTATGTATTAATATGGCTACTTATGAGCTTTTATACAATGATTGCTACATTCTTGACTTAGGTTTCAGTGAGCAATAACAATTGCTTTCCTTTTACTCATTCTATCCATCCAAAGACTTTGGTACCATCCCATAAACTTTGACCCTTTCTTATTTCATGTCTTTGCCCCATCACCCATTCTTTTTTCTGTTTTCAACAAATACGAGTAACCTTCGTACAAATAATCCTCTCAACTTGTTTCACTTTACCTTCCTAAATTTTAATAAAAAAATATCTTTTTTTAGTACAGATGGGTGATCATACTATTTTAGTGCGAGTTAACCTTAATAGATCAGAAAATAGGTTTTGTTTAAATACAAAAGGACAGGAGTCTCCTTAGTTCCAAATTCAAAAGCCAGCATGATGGGCCATAGATGCTGCCACCCAGTTAACCACAGAATTGGCTTCTTGATAGACATGACGGATCTGGACTCTGTGTACATCCCAAAGGGTAGACTAGATGTTGTAGAGCAGCGGATTGATGGAGACTTGATTGCAGCTTTTCTTCCGCATCCATCGGATAATAGTAAGAGAGTCTCCCTCAATGAGAAGATTATGAGCATGAAGAATCCGAGTAGCATAGGAAATACTAGCCCAAACTGCATAATGCTCAGCCAAAGGGATAGAGGAATCTAGGATGCTAAGACCTCCCGCCGCCAACAAAACTCCATCGATCTCTCGAATAATAAAAGCCGAACCTGCTAATCTTCTCCGAACACTCCCATCGAAGTTGATTTTAACAAACCTTGGGAGGGCTCCCAAGAGATGAAGACCGTATGCCAGTTCACTGCCGAAGCAGCAGGGGATCCCCAGTGGTCAGAGTTGTCAGAATTAAAAGCATTACGATGAAGTGCGAATTCCGTCGATAAAGATATAGCTTTCCGCATAATCCTATGGGAGGAGATAATATCATCAGTGAAGATAAGCAGATTCCACGATGATAGGCTGTAGTAGCCCAAAGGGTGCCCTTCTACTGGTTATCCCTCTGAAGATCGCATAGATAAAGGGATTGCCAAGAACCTATATCATCCGCTCTGCAGTAGTAACACATCATCTGCCAGTTCTAACTCGCTCTGAGGCAGATGAAAATAACGTGGTCTGTAGTCTCCTCCTCTTGTTTACACAATGGGCAAGTAGCCTGGATGGACAGCTCCTTCCAGAGAGCAACGAACAGGTAGGAAGACAGTCCCACACAAGCTTCCATATAAAGAGCTGAACCCTGGGATGGATGGGGAGCTTCCAAATCCATGCTGCATTTATCGTACACTGAGGCTGTGGCCTATAAACCTTCATAAGGTCCATGGTAGGAGCCTTAGAAAGACATGATCTCCGCCATAATCTGTTGTCAACTGTATGCCCTAGAATGAGCGGAATATAAAGTATCCGACGAGATATCTCCTCACCAAATAGGTGGGTTACCGTGGGAGTGTGTCAGGAGGAGAGACCTTGAGATATCAAATCATTGACCCTCATGCTGCTTAGAACATCAATGCTAATGAAAGTAGGTCATCGAGAGAGTAGGAGGTCAGCAATCCATGTATCCTGAACAACATCAACCATGGAGCCATCTCCAACATCCACGATATGTTATTCAGGATAGTCAGAGCACACCAATAAACCTTCTTCCAAAGAAAGAATACCTGTAGAAAGGCTGAAAATCCATAGGAGTCCAGTCACCGTATCTAGCATGCATAAAAGATCTTCAGAAATAGTGTGGATCAAGTAGAAACAGCATAGCGTGCCTAGCAATCAGAGCATCTCTCCTTACTATTAGAGATTGGATATCAAGACCATCTTCAAAATTGACATGCAAATAGTATCCCACGCCTGTAGATGAATACCATGGCCATCCTGCATAGAGGCCGAAAGAAAGTTCCTGAAGCATCTCTCTATCCTCCTCAGACAAATAATCGGGATATCATCATTGGATAGAAGATGTAGAGGAAGGAAAGTAAGAACTGAGCGTATAGGGGTGATCCTCACCATCATAAATAATCCAGTGACCTGCTAGCCATCAATGCGGTCCTAGACCTGACGCTCAATATCATTGTAGTTAGTACTACGTGGTCGTCTTTTCGTAATAGGGATCCTTAGGTACGATAGTTGATCAGCCTGAATAGAGATGCCCTAGGTTTGGAGGATGGCTTCCCTATTAGTAATAGTGGTCTTCGGACTAAAACAGATCATAGATTTTTGTAGGTTGACCTTCTGACCAGAGGCCTGACAGTAGAGCTGAATAATAGAAGCAAAAGTGATCGCATTGCAAACAGTAGCTAGGTTCAACAGTATGCAATCGTCAGCAAACAGGAGATGAGAGACCGAGGGACCCAAGGGGGCTGCTATGAATGGAGCAATACGAAGATCATGCTATGCCTAATAAAACATATGAGATAGATCATTCGCAGCAAGGATAAACAAAAAAGGGGATAATGGGCATCCTTGTTGCAGCCCTACGACAGAGTAGAAGAAGTCAGTCTGACTACCATTGATAACCGGAGAGAATGATGGCCTATGAATGCAAGCCATGATTCAATCAATAAATATGCCAGAAATATCCAGCTCAATCTATCATAAGCTTGCTTCATGTCTAGCTTAATAATTATGAGGTATTGATAGACAGAGACTCTTTAAAGATCATGTATAAATTTCTGAGTTATAAAAATATTATTCGAAATGCTATGTTCTTTGATAAAAATACTTTGCTCAACAGAAATAAGCCGATCAAAAAATATCTGTTGAATATTGATATGGATAATAAATGGAACAGTCAAAAGAATAATAATATATAGTCTCTAGAGTCTGGGCGACCCCAGTCCTAGACGGCCCCCAGAGTCTGGACGGCCCCCAGCCCTGGGCGGCCCCCAGTCCTGGGCGGCCCCCAGAGTCTGGATGGCCCCCAGAGCCTGAGCGGCCCTCGGACCTGGGCGGCCCCCAGAGCCTGGGCGGCCCCCAGCCCTGGGCGGCCACCAGTCCTGGACGGCCCCCAGAGTCTGGACGGCTCCCAGCCCTGGGCTACCCCCAGTCCTGGGTGGCCCCCAGAGTCTGGACGGCCCCCAGAGCCTGGGCGGCCCCCAGTCCTAGGCAGCCCCCAGAGTCTGGGCGGCCCCCAGTCCTGGGCGGCCCCCAGAGCCTGGGCGGCCACTAGCCCTGGACGGCCCCCAGTCCTGGGCGGCCCCCAGAGTTTGGGTGGCCCCCAGAGCCTGGGCGGCCCCCGGACCTGGGCGGCCGCCAGTCCTGGACGGCCCCCAGAGTCTGGACGGCCCCCAGACCTGGGCGGCCCCCAGTCCTGGGCGGCCACCAGTCCTGGGCAGCCCCTAGTCCTGGGCGGCCGCCAGTCCTGGACGGCCCCCTGAGTCTGGACGGCCCCCAGACCTGGGCGGCCCCCAGTCCTAGGCGGCCACCAGTCCTGGGCGGCCCCCAGTCCTGGAGGGCCCTCAAATCAAGAAATGCTAAACATCATAACGCCTTAAATGATACGAACAAGACAAGCACTGAAACACCGCCGTTTATCCAGGAAAAAAGAGACACTGAACCTCTATTTTGAAGCCAGATACCTTTCTCTGACTCTGACTTCCCTACTAACCCTGATATTCCCTTGGGATAATCAAGGTCATCATGAAAATCCTTATCTTCGTGAATAAGTTTCTTAATATCCTTATTATTAATTATCACCGAATGACCACGTAGCAAGAAAGATAAAAGATGAACACTTATCCAACACGTGGACCTCTGGGATTAAAAACCTTCGTGAATAAGTTTCTTAATATCCTTATTATTAATTATCACCGAATGACCACGTAGCAAGAAAGATAAAAGATAAACACTTCTCCAACATGTGGACTTCTGGAATAAAAAAGAAAAAAGTAAATAATAAAATAGGAAAAAGAAGGGGATAAAAGGGGGGAAAGAGGAGGCAGAAGGGGATTTTTTGCTTCTTCTAAAAGAGATCTCATAACAATAGAGGAATCTGGTAATCCAGCATCAACAGATTGATGCGCCAGGAAGGGGAAGATTGTCGTCAGAGCAGTGAGATACGCCTGTTCTACGATTCCACGAAGATGAGCTCCAGATCTCTGGAAGAAGATCCCACTGATTGGTCTGGGGGGCATCTTTCGCCTCCCAATCATGATTTCACAACTCTTGGCCCTTCTCAGCCGGTGAAATCGAACCCTCCGGCTCCTTCTTCACCACTGCCGACTCCGGCTATTCCTCAAGACCCACTACTGATCCTCACTCAGCAGGTCTAGACTCTCGTGGGGATGGTTCAACAGTTGCAAGAACGACACTCTCGAGGAATCCCACAACGGCTCGAGCAACCTCTATCGCCTAGGTCGGCTACTCCTGTTAGCCGACAATCAGCTCGAGGAAGATCCCCTCCGACAAAGCCTCTCCGCCCTTATTCCCCAGAAAGGCGGCAATCCCAAAGTCTCCACGACGGCTCGCGCTCCTTGTCCCATTCCCCCAGCAGTCCGCCTGCCGGACGACGACGGGGGAAGGAACCTTATACAGAGCATCGCCGGTGGCGCCATCGAGCTCCTTCCAGTTCTCCTGAACCAGCCGGAGGAGGTATGACCGATAGAATGGAAAAGCGTCTTGAAGAGCAAGACCGTCGGCTGGAAGAGCTCAGTCAGAGAATCAATAGTCAGCCGGGGTCGGATTACGACACCCGCCCTCCTCTCACTCGGCGGATTATGGAAGAGCCCATTCCAAGGAGGTTTTGATTTTCTCAACTTGACCCCTATGACGGCACCACTGATCCCCTAGATCATCTGGAAAGCTATAAAGCTATCATGCAAGTCCAAGGAGCAACAGACGCCCTCTTATGCATTGCCTTCCCAGCCACCCTCCGTAAGGCGGCCCGTGTTTGGTATTCTCGTCTGCCCTCACGAAGTATCGACTCTTTTCGACAATTGGAGAGATCCTTTCTGACTCACTTCGATGCCTGTCGTAAAATCCCTCGAGTGGCAGACAGCTTATTCTCTGTGCAGCAGCAGGAGGGAGAATCTTTGAAAGATTTTATAACCCGTTTCAAAGTAGCGGCCCTGGAGGTTTATCATCTTGAGGACGCTGTGGCCACTTTGGCTCTAAAACGGGGGCTCCGACCCTCCCGTTTTACTTATTCTCTGGACAAAAGACCTCCTTCTTCTTATGCTGATCTCCTGAGCCACGCGCAGAAGTACATCCACGCCGACGAAGCTGATTCATCAAGGAGAGGTGCGCAAGGGAGGGCTAGCAAAAGACCCGCTCGCCCAGAGTTGATCGGACCTCCCTCCAAGAAGCCTGAGCTCTTGCACCGGCCGATTGACCGCTGCAAGAACCAGACTCATAGGGAGGACCATCTTACACCTCTCTTAGCCCCTCGGAGTCACATCCTCATGGAGATTGAAAACGAGCCTTATTTGCGGCGTCCGCCCCTGTTGAAGAAGGGCACTGTCCGCGACAGAAGTCGCTACTGCCGTTTCCACAGGGATTATGGCCACGATACTGAAGAATGCCGAAACTTGAAGCAGGCCATCGAGGAGCTAATTCAGAGAGGATATCTAGGGCAATATATACAGAAAAAAGAAGCTCCTCCCATACCAGCTTTAATGGGACCTCCTCCTGCTCAAGCCAGCATTGACAACACCCCAACAGAAAAGATGGTGGGCATGATTTCCCACGGAAAAGCCTCATCTTCCAAGAGACCAAGGGGAGTCGAAGGATTAGATGATGTAATCCCCCTGAGGGAAATATAGCGGGGAGTAATATTGTAAAAGATGATAGCGTCGTCGTTTCAATGACGATCGCTAGACATCCTGTAAAAAGAATCTTAATAGACAGTGGGAGCTCCGCTAATGTCCTTACTTATGATGCATTTCTTCGGATGAGTCTATCTCTGGATTCTCTTCGGCCCGTAGCCGTCCCTCTAGTTGGTTTCACTGGAGACTCCATCCGGGTGGAGGGCGAGATTACTCTGCCAGCTACGGCAGGATCGCTGCCGTGTCAAAGCACGGTTATGATGGATTTTCTGATAGTTCGGGTCCCCCTGGCTTACAACGCCATTCTTGGCCGTCCCGGCTTGAATATATTAGATGCAATTATATCTACTAAGCGCTTATTGGTGCAGTTCCCTACCAAGCAAGGAGTCGGTGTGATGCACGGAGAGGTAGACTCGGTCAGACCTTGCTATCATTTAGCCCCTAGTCCCCAGATGGCTGATATTCCTCCGGTTGCCGAGTCATTTGACCCCAGGGAGGTTGAGCGGAGAGGAGAGCCAGTGGAGCTTCTGATATCTTACCCTCTGGGAGATGATCCCACTAAAATCGTGCGGATCGGTGAGCTCCTTCTCCCTGATGTCCGGGATCAACTCCTAGCCTTCTTATCAATGAATGCGGATGTCTTCGCCTGGAAAATAACGGATATGGTCGAAATTCCTCCGGAGGTAATTACTCATCAGCTTAATATTAATCCAAGCTGCCGCCCTGTCCGCCAGAAGAAAAGGAGTTTTTCTCCTGAGCGGCATAAGGTCATTGACGAAGAGGTTGACAAACTGCTCATGGCCGGTCATATTCGAGAAGCCCGATATCCTGATTGGCTAGCCAATGTGGTTATGGTCCGGAAAGCCAGCGGAGGATGGAGGATATGCATCGACTACACAGATTTAAATAAAGCTTGTCCTAAGGACAGTTTTCCATTACCCCGGATCGATCAGCTAGTAGATTCGACTTCCGGTCATGAACTTCTTAGTTTCATGGATGCCTTCTCAGGGTATAATCAGATAAAATTGGACCCCTCAGATGAAGAGCATACTTCTTTTATTACCGAGAAGGGCGTTTATTGTTATAAAGTAATGCCCTTCGGATTGAAGAACGCAGGAGCTACCTATCAGAGACTGATGAACAAGGTTTTTAAAAACCAGCTCGGCCGAAACATGGAGGTATATGTAGATGATATGTTGACAAAGAGCACCTGTGCCACCGATCATGTCGCCGACCTGCAAGAAACTTTCCACAACCTCCGACTCCATAGAATAAAGCTCAACCCCCGCAAATGTGCATTCGGAGTTACGGCAGGGAAATTCTTGGGTTTCTTAGTTACCCGCCGAGGGATTGAAGCAAACCCAGAGAAAATTCAAGCCATTCTCAACATGAGACGGCCTATGTGTAAGAAGGAGGTGTAGCAACTCACCGGGAGGATAGCAGCATTAAGCCAATTTTTGTCCAGATCAGCTGAAAGATGTTTACCTTTCTTCAAGGTCTTGCGTAAAGTAGATGGCTTTGAGTGGACAGATGATTGTCAACAAGCTTTTGAAGAACTTAAGGAGTTCTTATCCACACCGCCTCTGTTATCCAAGCCGGAGGATGGAGAGAAGCTCTTCCTTTATCTGGCGGCTTCTTCGGAAGCCGTTAGTTCCGTTTTGGTACGTGTCGGCGACCACGCCGTTCAACGACCTGTGTATTATACCAGCAAGGTACTTCATGGTGCGGAAGAGAGATATTCTAAAGCGGAGAAGGTCATCTTCGCTTTGTTCGTTTCCGCTCGGCGACTCAGACCCTATTTCCAAGCCCATCCCATAGTCGTCCTCACTGATCAACCTCTCAGAGCTATTTTATCACGGCCCGACACTTCTGGCCGGTTAGCCAAGTGGGCCATCAAACTGGGGGAATTCGACTTATCATTTCAACCCAGAGCATCTTTGAAATCCCAGGTCTTGGCTGATTTCCTAGTAGAATGCACCTGGTCTGAGCCATATCAAGAAGAAACCCCCCGGATCCTTTTAGATCCGGAGGAGGAAGATCATGAGGCATGGGTCCTCCACGTCGATGGAGCCTCTAACTCACAGGGTAGCGGAGCTGGCCTCATTCTTTCTAGCCCAGAAGGCGCAGTACTAGAGTATGCTCTTCGTTTCCTCTTTGAAGCCACTAATAATCAAGCTGAATATGAGGCTTTACTGACTGGAATCAAACTAGCGCACGGGATGGGGATCAAGAGTCTCCGGGTTTTCACTGACTCACAGCTTATTTCCGCCCAAGTGGCAGGGGAATATGAAGCTCGGGACCCTATTATGTTCCAATATCTGAACAAGGTCAGACTATTAATTCCTCTATTGGATCACTTTGCCATCAGTTATATACCCAGAGGTGAAAATGCCAGAGCCGATATGCTAGCCCGACTAGCTACCTCGGTCGATAGTGCCATGGGCAAAACCTACATTGAATATCTGAAGACACCTAGCATTGAAGTTGTCGAAGAAGCTTTGCCCATTATCCAAGAAGAAACCTGGATGGAATCTTATATCCGATATCTGAAAGACGGCGTTCTCCCGGTTGGCCGTGAAGAAGCTAAGCTGCTTAAGCGGAGAGCTTCTAAATTTGTGCTACTAGAAGGCCAACTTTACAGGAAATCTTTCTCTCAACCCCTCCTTAAATGTGTTAATTCGGCGGATGCGGATTACATCCTTAGAGAAATTCATGAGGGCATCTGCGTGAATCATTCCGGAGGCCGATCTTTAGCACGCAAGGCCCTCCGACAAGGATATTACTGGCTCACTATGCAAGAAGATGCAACCGAACTAGTGAAAAGATGTGATCGATGCCAACGGTACGCCTACATTCAGCGGCAACCATCTTCTGAACTAAATTCTCTTTCTGCTCCTTGGCCCTTCGCCCAGTGGGGCATGGACATCCTCGGCCCTTTCCCCTCGGCATCAGGACAGCGTAAATTCCTACTAGTAGCCGTCGATTATTTTACTAAATGGGTTGAAGCTGAAGCACTCGCCAAAATTACTGAAGCTAAGGTTAAAACCTTTTTCTGGAAAGACATTATTTGTCGATATGGTATACCACACACCCTCATCACTGACAATGGCCGACAGTTTGACAACAACATCTTCCGGACTTTCTGCACTGATCTCGGCATCCTGCAACGATTCACCTCCGTCGGCCATCCACAATCTAATGGAGAGGCCGAGGTTACAAATCGCATGATATTACGAGGGCTAAGGACCAGACTGGATACGTCCAAAGGAAGGTGGGTAGAAGAGCTCCCAAGTGTACTCTGGGCATACCATACAACACCCCGAACACCGACAGGAGAAACGCCATTCAACCTGGTTTTTGGTTCCGAAGCTGTTATTCCCGTCGAAATTGGCTTACCAAGTGGCCGAGTGGAAGCATATAACGAAGCGGACAACCTCCCCAATTTAAGGGCCAATCTTGACCTCATTGATGAAGCAAGAGATCGGGCTCGAATCAAGATTGCGGCATACCAACAGCAGGTAGCAAGGTATTATAACACCCATGTCCGCTCGAAGAGTTTCCGTCAGAGAGATCTAGTTCTAAGGAAAGCTTCGATATCCAAACCAACAGAAGGGGGCAAATTATCTCCGAACTGGAAAGGGCCTTATCGGATAAGAGAAGTTCTTCACCGTGGAGCATACCAGCTTGAAGATCTGAACGGACAACTAATCCCCCGAACATGGAATGCAGACAATCTCCGACCATATTACCAGTAATGTAATGTATTTACCCAAATATTAAATGAGCCTGCACCTTTGAACACATATTTTTGAATAATTCTTCAAGTCCGTGACTCAAGCGGCCCCGAACCACGATGGGCGGCTCGGCGGCCCTACAGTCCAAAGGACACCCCTAGGCCGGCATGACTTGCCCCTGAGGAGGTTCAAGTCCGTGACTCAAGCGGCCCCAAACCACGATGGGCGGATTGGCGGCCCTACAGTCCAAAGGACACCCCCAGGCCGGCATGACTTGCCCCTGAGGAGGTTCAAGTCCGTAACTCAAGCAGCCCCGAACCACGATGGGCGGCTCGGCGGCCCTACAGTCCAAAGGACACCCCCAGGCCGGCATGACTTACCCCTGAGGAGGTTCAAGTCCGTGACTCAAGCGGCCCCGAACCACGATGGGCGGCTCGGCGGCCCTACAGTCCAAAGGACACCCCCAGGCCGACATGACTTGCCCCTGAGGAGGTTCAAGTCCGTGACTTAAGCGGCCCCGAACCACGATGGACGGCTCGGCGGCCCTACAGTCCAAAGGACACCCCTAGGCCGGCATGACTTGCCCCTGAGGAGGTCAAGTCTGTGACTTAAGCGGCTCCAAACCACGATGGGCGGCTCGGCGGCCCTACAGTCCAAAGGACACCCCCGGGCTGGCATGATTTGCCCCTGAGGAGGTTCGACCCGAGCGGCCCCGAACCACGATAAACACTAAGTGGCCCCACGATCCCAAAAGCTTCATTCTTCCTGGAACCCAGGATTAACTTCCCTACGGGGGTCCCTAAGCTGCCTTATCAACATTTTAGGACTTACGTCTTAATACAACATGCCGGAAAACGACCCGAAGGCTATGATTTCCTGCCGGTTCGTGGACGGATTTCGTAAGCCGTGAGTAGATAAAATACTAAGTAATACCAAATGAATAAAGGGTAGTATCTGCTCATTGAAAGCTAATCTGTTAGAAAAACTTTATAAAGTCTTTTCAAAGAGCGGATGCTCATTACAAAAAGAGGTCCTTTAAAAAGACCAAGTCAAGAATAGAAAAACAAAAGTCAAAATAAATCTGGGCATCCTCAATCAATTCCCTGCATGATCCTTTTCTATATTGGAATCGGAGGCCAGCTCCTCACTGAGAGGCACTTCTGCAGCAGGATCCTTGTTCACCGTCACCCTACCCGCCACGTCTTCGACCTCTACATCAGGAATATCTTCGTCGTCCACAGGTCGAAAGCATTCAAGGTTCTTTAAGTTGAAGTGTCGCGCTAGCCTCCGTTTACACATCTCAAAGCCTTGAGCAAAAGCATCTAGGGCAGCCTCCTGGAACTCTGATTCGAAATCCGGGGAACCCTTGTACTCCTTAATAGCATCCCTAACCTTGGCTTCGGCTATGGCCACCTTCTTCTGAGCTTCGGCTTCAGCCGCGGCCACCCTCTCTTGAGCTTTGGCTTCAGCCACAGCTATCTTTTCCCGGGCCTCCTTCACCACCGCCGCAACTTTATCGAGAGAGTTTTTGGCATCTTTCTCGGCTAGAACCAACTTCTCATCACGAGCCGAGCCGTCCGCGTTATCAGCTCGATTCTCAGTGTGTTCTAGCCTAAGAGTAGTCTCTTTTAACCTCTCTTCCGTTGGCAACAACTTCGCCCGAACCTCGGACAATTGGGCATCTAAATTCTGCAGCTCCATTTCCGCCTTCCCCCGCCAGGACCGATAATCTTCCCGAATAACCCGAAGATCGTGTAATGCTTTTGATTCTCGGGCCCTCGTCTCTACTAGTTCTTTCTCCAAGCTCGCACTCCGAGACTTGGCCCTATTTAAGTCTTCGCGCAGTACAAAAAGGCCATTCGACATCTGCAAAATACATTCATTAAATACCTGAATTCGATAATCACATAGAGGAAAAGGTCAAAACCTTACCTGAAGCGCAGCTGTGAACATGGTGTCAAAGGACTCTTCTTGTGTTACCTTCCTCATTTTGTCCTGGAACCTGGGTAGAATCGCAAGTTTAAGAATTGTCTCCGACAGGCAACTTTTGTACCCAGCACCCTGATTAGGCGGTGGAGGAGGCGGAGATGGATTCCCTAAAGCATCCGAGGAAGTGGGAGCAGGAGCGCCCACTTCCTTTGACAACGAAGGACCTGGCAAATCGACTTCGACTGCTTCCGCACTCTCTACAGATCCCCCAGCATCTTTATTGGGGGACAGAGTGACCTCCGGAAGTTCCCTCTCGGTAGGATCTCCTACCGGGATCCCCGTTGGAGGGCTTACCTCTCCTTCGCTATCTTCTATCAATGTTGCTTCAGGAATCGCCGCCGAAGGCTGAGCCTGACCATCCGATCCTGGCTGACGGAGCTTTTTAGGCTCGTTTCCTGCTGCGCCATGCTCGCCTCTCTCTCTCTTTCAAGATTTGATACCAGAAACTCTCGAGAAAACTTCATTGCTGCAAAGTAGTGAACATGGGATTAGCTAAAAAAGGCACCAAATATATTAGCTAAGAATATAAAGAGAAGGAGAGGGGAGAGATGAATTCTTTGAGGCTCACCGGGTGCTACAGCCAGCGACACCGGCACGGACGCAATCTCCCGGAGATTATCCTCCGATAGCAATTCTCTACTGGGGGGTATGATGTTAGAGATTAGAGTGTTGAAAAACTCACGGTCTCTCTCGTCAACACTCGCATTTTGGTTAGAACTGGTATCCAGGATACCCCAATCTACGCCCAACCCCTCCAGATGTGCATAGAAAAACCTAGATTTCCACCCTTTAATTTTAGAAGGGAGATTAAGCCTAAGAACCCTCTTAGGCCTCGATGCGAAACTCCACCACCCATCCCTGACTGGGTTTCGAATCCTATATAGCGCTCTAAATAAAGAAAGTCGAGCGGAAGCCCCATGAAAGGAACAAAGCACTAGAAATGAAAATATAATGCGAATGGAATTAGGAGTGAGCTGTGCAGGGATAAGGCGATATCGGTTCAATAGGTTTACAAAGAAAGGATGTAAGGGCAGTCGTAGACCCCCCTTAAAAAACTCTTCATACAAAGCGACCTTGCCTGGTCGCGCTAGGGTGACCCTATCTTCGGGAAGGGGAACGGAGAGCCGGATATTATCAGGGATTCTGAACTGAGCCCTAAGGTTCCTAAGATCCTGTGAAGATATAACAGAGGCGACGTCCGCCGGTTTAGCCAGTTTAGAAACAACCGCGGGAGGTCCTGCCTCACGACTAGTAGACGAAGAGGAAACCCTAGGGGACTGAGGCAACCACCTAGACACAGGCTGTATGGACCGGGCAACGGGTTGGTCCCCACGGATGACTATCCCTCCCGGAGCCTGTCGACGTGCTTGGAGAATCTCCTCCCGAGAGGGCTCTACCATGGGGCCCTTACCCTTCCTATCTACGAAGGAATCCATAAATAGAGGAAGGAGAGAAGAAGAAATCGACTGACCTGGACTTGAAGAGATAAAAGCACAAGAAGATATATGAGGTTAAAGATTAAGGGAAAGGGATAGCTCCCCCTTATTTTATACATATCAGGAGCAACGCCTCGAGCACCGCAAGGGCACGTGGTAGTCCATCAGTGGAGCCGGACAAACGAAAAGATGCTATCCTCTTAGAGGTACGCGCCTCCCCTCCTTTTTCGAAAAGTCGCTTATCACGTACTAGACATTTTTGAAATTCGAATTTTTCCACCCTTCTCCCTTGCACGTGCGCAACACACTTTAATACAAGAAAGATGGGCGAGGGGGCATATGATATGGATAATAAATGGAACAGTCAAAAGAATAATAATATATAGTCTCTAGAGTCTGGGCGGCCCCAGTCCTAGACGGCCCCCAGAGTCTGGACGGCCCCCAGCCCTGGGCAGCCCCAGTCCTAGGCGGCCCCCAGAGTCTGGACGGCCCCCAGAGCCTGAGCGGCCCTCGGACCTGGGCGGCCCCCAGTCATGGGTGGCCCCCAGAGTCTGGGCGGCCCCCAGTCCTGGGCGGCCACCAGTCCTGGGCGGCCCCCGGAGTCTGGGTGGCCCCCAGAGCCTGGGCGGCCCCCGGACCTGGGCGGCCGCCAGTCCTGGATGGCCCCCAGAGTCTGGACGGCCCCCAGACCTGGGCGGCCCCCAGTCCTGGGCGGCCACCAGTCCTGGGCAGCCCCCAGTCCTGGGCGGCCGCCAGTCCTGGACGGCCCCCTGAGTCTGGACGGCCCCCAGACCTGAGCGGCCCCCAGTCCTGGGCGGCCACCAGTCCTGGGCGGCCCCCAGTCCTGGAGGGCCCTCAAATCAAGAAATGCTAAATATCATAACGCCTTAAATGATACGAACAAGACAAGCACTGAAACACCACCGTTTATCCAGGAAAAAAGAGATACTGAACCTCTATTTTGGAGCCAAATACCTTTCTCTGACTCTGACTTCCCCACTAACCCTGACATTCCCTTGGGATAATCAAGGTCATCATGAAAATCCTTATCTTCGTGAATAAGTTTCTTAATATCCTTATTATTAATTATCACCGAATGACCACGTAGCAAGAAAGATAAAAGATGAACAGTTATCCAACACGTGGACCTCTGGGATTTAAAACCTTCGTGAATAAGTTTCTTAATATCCTTATTATTAATTATCACCGAATGACCACGTAGCAAGAAAGATAAAAGATAAACACTTCTCCAACACGTAAACTTCTGGAATAAAAAAGAAAAAAGTAAATAATAAAATAGGAAAAAAAAGGGGATAAAAGGGGGGAAAGAGGAGGTAGAAGGAGATTTTTTGCTTCTTCTAAAAAAGATCTCATAACAATAAAAGAATATCCAGCATCAATAAATATATTGCCTTCTACCTTTCTTTTTAGGCGTCTGTATATATTTCGCCCAGTAAGACGTTTTTTTTTTTTTTTAAATATAAAACCCTACTCTAACGATAAACTTCCACCGCCAACTACCATTCCCTCCTCAAAATTAGCCCGCCCAAGGTCCAACCCTCCCTCCAGCCGCCCCTTCCTTTCTTCCACCTGCTCTTCCTTACCACGGTCCAGCCTTCTTTTTTTCTCCTTTCGATCACTACGACCTCTTCTTGTTTCACATCACCGGTCCTCCTTCGATTTCCTTGTCCTTCTATTTCCACAGCAATATCAAATATGTGAACCTCCTGATTCCGCACCACTCCTCATTGTCGTCTGTCTTCTTGATTTTTTCCTTCCTCCCGCGTCTTGCCGACAGCAACGTTTCTTTTCACCGTAGGGAGAGTTGATTCTTATCAACGCCAGCGCGAAGCGTATCTTTTCAACGTTTTCTAGACGAGAACATTCTCACTGCGGCAAAAGAAAACATAGTAAGAAGAAAACAGAGCAAGGCCTCCTCCTCCATGGACAATAACCACGCCAATCCGTACCCGTCTCCCTACGGCTACCCCACTCCTCCCAACCCCGATCCTTACCAGCACCCGCCCCCTGTCTATCTCCAACCCTCCAACTCCTTCCCTTCTTATTCCATGAATCCAGACCCCCAATTCAATCACTCCAGCTCCGTGCATGACCCTTGGCCAGCCATTCCCCCTTCCTCCGTTTTTTCTCCCTCTCCCCCCTACAGTCCCTACTACAGTCCCCACCCCAATCCCTATCCCAATCCGTATTCCAGTCCCGATCACTCTACCCGCTACGATTCCCATCCCAATTACTCCAGCCTCCACTGCCAACCCACCGCCCCGGTGACCCCGCCGCCCTCCTACCCTCCTTCCCGCTCCGATAGTTTCTCCACCCACAGCCCATCGCCCGACAATCCTTCCCTCTCATCATCACGTCCGTCCCTGACCCATACCTCATCAACATCTTCCCTCTATCCCCTGGATGATCTTCTTGCCAACATCCACCTCGCCGATCAGCCTACAGATGTCCCCTCCGTCGCCGGATCCCACCACCGCCCCCCGATATCGTTCTCCGGCAGCCTGCCCCCAGCTTCGCCGCCCCTCTCTTCGCAGACCTCAGTCAACGGCCCGATCGTCTCCCACGGCTGTGGCGGGTCCCACCACGAGCAGAATCTCCAGACGGTTCCCCACGGCGGTAGCCTCAAGGCGTCCCTCAAGGTCTTGCTGCTCCACGGCAGCCTCGACGTGTTGGTGTACGAGGCGGAGAACCTCCCCAACTTGGACATGTTCTCCAAGACCCTGGGGGACGTGATCGGCAAGCGGGTCATGCGCCCTCTCGGCGGCAAGTTTGAGCACCTGCCGTCGATAACCAGCGACCCCTACGTGATCATCAAGGTGGGCGGAGCGGTCGTCGGCCGGACTTATGTGGTGAGCAACAGCGAGAACCCCAGCTGGATGCAACATTTCAACGTCCCGGTGGCACATAATGCCGCCGAGGTCCACTTCGTGGTGAAGGACAGTGATTTCGTAGGTGCTCAGCTGATCGGAACTGTTTCGATCCCGGTGGAGTGGCTTTACTCTGGCCAGAAGGTGGAAGGGACTTACCCTGTTCTCGGTCCGAACGGGAAGCCTTGCAAGCAAGGCGCTCTGCTGAGGCTTTCGATACAGTATATCCCAATTGAGAGGCTCAGCGTCTACCATCATGGAGTCGGCGCCGGTCCCGACTATGGTGGCGTGCCGGGTACCTATTTCCCTCTCCGGAAAGGCAACAAGGTCACACTCTATCAAGATGCTCATGTTCCTGACGGTTGCCTTCCGGACCTGAGGCTGGACCGAGGGATGCGTTACGAACATGGCAAATGTTGGCGTGACATCTTTGATGCAATAAGCCAGGCTCGCCATCTGGTTTACATTGCTGGGTGGTCGGTGTTGCACACTGTGCGTCTGGTTCGGGATGCTGGTTATGGGTCCGACTGCACTCTAGGTGATCTTCTAAAGACAAAGTCTCAGGAAGGGGTGAGAGTGTTGCTTCTTCTGTGGGATGATCCAACTTCGTGGGACATTATGGGTTATCAAACGGTAAGGCTTCACATCCCTTTTTGTATCATAGTGTTTTTGCACTTTTCCAAATGATCATGGTCTAGATGAATATGTCATGTTATGTTCTTTGGTTGGGGCTTCGTGTTATGCTATTAATATATTATTATCCATATTTTTGTTGCTTTTGGTGGTGAAGAGAACAGATCCCATTTATTTCCTAGCATCCCGAATAAGTTTTTACTGTTAATTGGACATCACAATGACCCTTTTTTGTTTTTTCTTTCATAACATCATGAATTGGGTTGATATTTGGGTGAGGGGCCACGACTATAGCAAGAGGCCCTCGACTCCCAACTGCAATTATTTAGGTGACAGACACTGTTTGTTCTGGTTGCCTATGAGATTTTGCCATTTCTTTCCCATTTTTCTGTTAAAAATAGATAATATTGACCTGATTTGCATGTCAGTGATCACTGAACTTAAATTTGTACCAAGGACTATTCCAAGGTAAGTTGTACATGCAGAAAAGAGATTAGCCTTAATCTTTTTTTGCAACATGCAAATCTTTCTAACGTTCATTTGTACTGAGGACTATTCCAAAGGTTAAGTTATATATTTTCCCTTCATATTTTCATTTCTTCACCACTTAGGAATCCTCTAACGTTCATTTGCAGATCTTTCTTAGTACACAACATATCTGCCTCAACATTCTTGGTGCAGTTGTATATCAAATAGGTAACCTTTTTCTTTGAAGAAACTTTTCCCTCTCTTTTCCAGTTCCTTATCTGTTGAACCCCCTTTCTGGCTTTTCCTTATTCCTTTTTAGTTAGTTAAAATCTAGGGCTTGGTATTTCTAGAAGTAGGAATGGAGAGAAGCAGGAGCACACTTTTGGACTGGCTATAAATATCATGAATAGAATTTGTTTCCCTGTGAGGTTCCCATGCAAATCTCATCCATTTCCTGGATGCATGTTTCTCAAAATTATGGTCTTATCATCTAACTCAGATATGATGGAGGAACTCAAATTCTGCATTTCACAAAACCCTCTTTGCATTGGTTTCTCAATAAACCACTACTGGGGAGAGAGACATTTGGAAAGTCATGGCTTGCCCCTAATGGTAAGAAGATCTAGAGAAAAAGAAATCAGGTGACAATAGGATATAAGGACTGTGTGATCTTAATATGGGTTCTTGCCCCCAAATTTTCTGACACGTATTTAATGATCTTCAGAATAGTTTATTGAGTTGCACTATGATCATTTACACATCTCATTGCTTTTCCTAGATAGTTTCCTTCATAGTTAATTTTGGATAAGAATATTTTTGAATGTCATGTCATGGGACTGAAGCCTCTAAATGTGGTCTTGGAAGGCCTCAATACAATGGCACTTAGTACTGTGCTTATCAGTGTTATATATGCAGGATGGCATAATGGGAACCCATGATGAGGAGACTCGGCGATTTTTCAAGCATTCTTCAGTACAAGTGTTGCTTTGTCCCCGTTCTGCTGGAAAACGACACAACTGGGTGAAACAGCGGGTTAGCTTTCAGTGATTAACTTATTTTTCATTTGATCTTGGCATGGGTTTAATTTTATCTTGATTATTGATATTCTACATAGTCTCAATTTTATTATCTAACTTTGGAATTTTCAAAATGCTTAATATGGTTGCTTATGTATGATTGAAGTTGGTAGTATTACTTTATGTTATGCAATAAAAAGTTGTCTAAAGTTTTGAAAATGAAGCTAAACGATAATGTTTGTAAAAAATGTGTAGTTGGTGATGGTTGTAGTGCTCATCCCATCCTTGCAGTGGTGTTGTGCATATGGTTGTCCTGGATACGTTTCTTCTTTGGTAGACATTACTAGTACACATGCTGAGCTTGTTTGTGCTGAATGTCCATGTAGTATATTTGCATTGGTTTCTTACTATGGTACAATACTTGAAAAGGTGGCACCTAAAATTGGAGTTTTACAGCGAAACTTTTTCTTCACTTTTGATGAGGTCACCAGAATACTTATGGAAGAAACTAGAGTTATGGTTAAATTTCCAGGACCATGTGCTTATGTAAATAGCTTCAAGCAGTAGAATCCAGCTTTTTAGAAAATTTTTTCACTAAATTCACTGGTTTATTACTTTATTTGATTGATTTTTTTTTAAAAAAAAATTAGCTGTTGTTGGTCTATAGGACATTTATCGGGTTCTGTTAATGTTCAAAAACAGCTTTGAGGGTCAACCACTCAAGACCGGTAAAGCAACTTTTGAGACAAAAAGGGTAGATGAGAGTTCAATCTTTCTTTTTTCATTGACATTGTGGCATTTTTGTTCTGCTTATTTCTGATTAGTGTTGTTAAATCATTGACCTGCACCAAACTGTTCCCAGGCTGGATCACAAGTTCACCAGTAAAATCCTGGTTGGACAAAACTTAGCCGCAATTTTGTTAGGTGCTTTCCATCAGGTTCTCCATATAACAAGCCAAATATATACAACCATTGCAGTTAACAAGTGACTTGTATTTGTCAACATTTTTCTAACGGACTCTAAGTCTTTAATGAAGTGTAAAATTATACATGTGTCACTTGTTACATGAAGAAACTAACTGCAAAGACCTAATGAACTGCACCTAAGTTTTGTCCATTCTGATCTCCTCTCCCATCTCCATCTTTCTTCTCTACTTAACCCTAACAGTTCTTTATCTTATACTATTCCATTTCTTTTCTACAATCTATCTTCAATCTTTTCTCCTCAAAACCGAAGAAAACTTTTAATCGCCAACCACCACCTAGATGCAAGCAGTCCCTTCATTGGTGCTAGTTTCTCGCTTATTGTCTTCTTCTTATTCTATATCATTCCAAAACTGGAGTGGGCGAAGGAAAAAAAGGGGCCACCTTTTGTACTGGCCAGAAAGCGCTGCTTTGGTCTCTGACCACATGCCCTTCTTATCTACTTACTGGCCTAGTTGGAGGCTGGATAAAGGGGACGGTGACATGGCTCTGTGGTACTTTAGGATAATTTGTGGTGGAGATCATGGAGAGAAGAAACATTTCACTCTGCATGTGCACAATGTCCAGGCTTCTCCTTTGTCTCTCCTCTGCCTTCCCCTTTCAGCATCACAATTGGTCACCACTGTCAAAGCTGACCATCACTATCTTAAGAATAGGGAGGGGACTGGGCGTAGTAAGTTTGCAAATGTATTTCCTGAAAAAATTAACCTGGCTGGGTCAAATGAGATTGCAATTCATGTGGTTCAGTCATTTGAAGAGCTTAATTCAGCCATTTAATCACGTTCATTGAAGTTCTGGATTTGGGACTGAGCCAACCTAGTCTTAATGGCAGAGATGACAATGGGTCGAGCCACCTGTGTGATAAAACGTTTGTCTGATTTCTCTAAACACAAATTTTATAGTACTTTTGGATTTCAAATGGTATTATCTTGTTGTTTTGGAAAGATTTGGATTCTCTGTGATTGGACTATATGATATTTTCCTTCAGTCCCTACATTTGTGTCAAGCATGTCAAGCATGAAGCTTGCGATGGAAGCTTCGTTAGAGAAGATCATTTCCATTTTGGATAGTGACTATTGACTAAAATATTAAAGAAGGTAGAATCTATTGTAGTTTCCCCAGTATATTTCTTGTGCCATCTTTCTTGGTTCATCCAACAGCCACCTTTTGTAGATAGAGTTGAACAGTAGTGTTTAAGAACTTTTCAGAATGCTTTATGGCCTCTTTAGAAGTTGAACCTGTGAAAACTATTATTTTAGTTGCTTTTGATGTTTGTCTTATTGGGACATTGTCGAATAAACAACTAGAAAGAATGATAATGCAAGTTTAGGACTCATCATCTTGAGAAGGTTCTAGTGGGTGGATATTATTCTTAGAATTGTAATTCATCATTCAGATAAAGCAAGCTGCTAGTGAGCTGCACATGTTTACATGCATGGCTGTTTGTAAGTCTTTAATTAGGCCCTGCTGCATGAATCTACGTCTCAGTCACCTACTTGTCATAGCTGTGCTGTCTTGTTTAGTTATTCTCTGTAGCATCGTTCCTTAAGAAGCAGATAGAGATGAGGAAGGATTGGTAGACCCTATTGATCTTTTTTCTTTCTTTCTTTCTTTCTTTTTTTTCTTTTTGCTTACCATCAGGTCAGAATTTGTTTTCTTGGATTTTTTTCTTCTAACTAGTGAACTTTGCTTATTCTTAGGAATGAAATTAGGGTACTAGGTTGAAAATGGCACAGTTCAACTCTATTTCTTGGCAGAGATTGTTATGGACTGTAGCTTTGTTCAATGTTAAAATGACTCCCATGCGGGGTACTTGTCATCACATCCAACTTTCTATTATTATGACATCAATTATCAAGTGGTGCCTCTTTCGTTCCTATTCATAATAAGCAGTACTACAATGATATGGCACCTGATAAACTAAAAATTGCATGTCCTATTTTCCATTTCTCTTATAGGCACAAAGCATGTATCTCACAAAACCATGAGTCTATTTATGCATGTTTCATCTAGTGAACTACTAGAAGTGAACAAAAGTGTATTGAAGTCAATTGACTAAATCAAAGGATCACATGCATTTTCATGTGACTGCATTTATCACAAGGTGAAATATGATCTTGTTGTTGTATGAGCTATAAATTTGGACCATTCATGATAGTCAAGCCCATGATGCCAAATATATAGAAAAGATGACTTAATGCTGATTTACTGAAATTATTTTGGTTTTTTATGTTGTTGAGGATGATTTAATGTGATAACTTAATGGCCACATATGAAATTTATTTTAAGAAACTTGGCTGCATCAATATTGAACAAATTAGTGATTCAGATCTTGGCAGGATAGGGTCCGAGATGGCCAAGATGCCTTGTTTCAGAGAGATTCTGAACCGATCTCGATCATCTCACCTTGTCCTATCTCGGCCATAATTGTCAAGCCCCAGACCCAATGGTGGTGACCCAGGGGTGACAACTTGCCGCATGTCAGGCATGCAAGGCATCCTGTAGCAGTACAATTTATATAAGGAGGGATAATAACTACATGTTATTCAAAATCCAAAATATTCTTAATACAAGTTATGTAATGTTTGGGCAACAAGCCAAAACTACAAAACCAAGTTGGGATTACACGTAACAAAATGTGATTTATCTACACAGATGTAGCTTCAAACTACCCCAGCTGTTGCCCTCTTTAGTTTTGTGGCTCTAAAAAACATTATCAGATTTAAATAAGCTTACACTCAGTAAGCCTACCGTAACATAATATAGCCATTTTAAGATTTTAACAAATCAAATACATGTCAAGCTTCCACAATTCAAATGCATTTCATCATGTTATCAAATCATGCATGCCATATGCTCAAAATAATTTGAAAGCAGATGCTATATAGTATTTCAAAAATACTATTTCAAATCAAATCCACTGTATCACTGTAATTAACATGTAAATTTTATTTTATACCAATGTCCTACGGTTATACACTACGTTCACGTAAACAAAACACCTCAAAGGTGTATCCTCCTTATGGAGGAAGGATTCTGGTTCCAATGTCACATGTTATATCTTGTCACAGCATACCCTAGGAGTATGTGTCCTCCATATATTTTCTCTATAAAGATGGGTCCCGGAGTCATGTAGCATGTCATGCTGTATCTTGTCACAGCACACCCTATGGGTGTATGTCCACACATTCCCCTTGTGGAGGTGAGTCCCAGAGTCATATAGCATATCATATCATGTCATATCATAGTAGACTGGGGTGGCACATAATAGCATATTCACAAAATATCATTTTGTTATATGTGCAAGATAACATGTATTGTTGCCAAAATATGCTCAATAAACTTTTTACATCTATAGTGGTTTTAATATATCAAATACACATATTTTGATGTACTAAATATTTTGCGGAAATTGGTAGTTCCAAAATAATCATATCAATAATCAATTTCATATATAAAATGCTAGTTACTTTGCAAAATTAGCAATTTCAAATAAAATAATCAATTACGTGTATAAGGTACCAAATATTTAGCAATTTCAAAATAATCAAGTCAAATAATCATTTGCGTAAATGAGGTGCCACAAATTTCCATTTTTTTCCATTTTTCAAATAATACTATACATAATTTAATTTCATAATTCAAAAATGGCATTATTAATAATAATTTTTGGAAATCATTGTAATTGGCTTACTTACCTCTAAATGTTAATCCAAGATAAAAATTAGCTATGTGAGCTTCCAAGTACCTACAACATAATTTTTTTAAATTTTTAATTTTCAAATTTAGGATGTCATAAAGACTTCTAAACTCTACCTAGTTTAATCTTCGGCTCAACTTGGGGCTTGAATATCTCCGAAAATATAAGCCCAAATGGAAAAATAAAAATTTCTCGACAAACTAGAATTAAAACTGATCCAAACCTTTTTTTTGTTGGGCTCGGCCCAATTTGAGGCCCAACAATTGGGCCCAGTTTGCGTCTTTCTTCTTTTTTCCTCCCTTGGTTCGTTTGAACTAAGGGAGGTGGCCATCGGCTTAGGGCCGTCGCCGGCTCTTCTTCAGGTCCAACTGGCTGCCGACGACCGGCCCAGTGCCGATCGCCGCCGATGGCCACCCCCTCTCTCTTTCTTCTTCTTTTCCTTTTCTTTTTTCCTCCCATTACTGTGCCCTTTATGGCGGTGGCACGGCTAGCCGAAGGTCGACCGAACCCCATTGGATGCCACCCTGGCGCCGATGGAGGCTATCGTCCGCGGTCCGAGCCCGGCAAGCCGGCGGGCATGCCACCAGGCCCAAACCCAAGTGGGAGTCGATTCAGCTCCCATGGCGTAGAGGAGGGCCACCCGACGACCCTCTCTCTCTCTTTTCTCCGGCCACTCCCTCCATCGGAGTGGCCATTCGAAGAAGCGTGCGAGGCGGCTGAAGCCTTGGTACGGTCGCAGCACGGCCGCGGCCCCCTTCCCCTTTCACTCACATGTCTCTCTTCTCATCGACGTAAGGAGCGTACCTGGTGGCAGTGGACGAAAGTGGCGACGGCAATGGAGGCGAGTGGAGGGATGGCGGAGGGGGCCGGCACGACCCCCCCTTTCACAGCAAGTGAAGGGCTTGGCTCTCCCCTGCGCCTGCGCGCACGTGGTCACGTATCCACGGCCGCCACCATGATGAGCAGCGTGCGCAATGGAGGCTGTCGTTCGCGGCCCGAGCCCGGTGAGCCAGCGGGCATGCCACCAGGCCCAAACCCATGTGGGAGCCGGTTCAGCTCCCATGGCGTAGAGGAGGGCCGCCCGACGGCCCTCTCTCTCTCTTTTCTCCGGCCACTCCCTCCATCGGAGTGGCCATTCGAAGAAGCGTGCGAGGCGGCCGAAGCCTTGGTACGGCCGCGCCCCCCTTCCCCTTTCACTCACACTCTCTCTCCTCATCGACGTAGGGAGCGTACCTGGTGGTAGTGGACGAAAGTGGTGACGGCAATGGAGGCGAGTGGAGGGATGGCAGAGGGGGCCGGCACGACCTCCCCTTTCATAGCGAGTGAAGGGCTTGGCTCTCCCCTGCGCATGCGTGGTCACGTATCCGCGGCCGCGGCCGCGATGAACAGCGTGTGCAACGCGCACCGCTTTCCCTTTTTTTGTCTCAGGGGATTACAATAATACATTATAGTGTTAATTTTAAATATATCTAATTTATCATAAAGATATAACTTTTGAAGTTATATCTTTAAAGGTATAATTATTTGTATACAACGTAGACCTTTAGAATTAAAAATAAACATATAAGAGAAATAATAGGAGTAGCCCCAATTGAAGATAAAATGAGAGAAATCGATTATGGTGGTTTGGATATATATATAACGTAGACCTTTAGATGCTCCAGTTAGAAATATTGATCTTTTAACAATCCATGGTAAGGATAGAGGTAGAGGTAGACCTAAACTAATATAAACATAAATAAAAAAATATAACTATTTGTAATTTGATTGTCGACTTGGTCCTGAATAGAGCAGAGTGGGGGAAGCAGATTCATGTAGTCGACCCCATGTAGTTGGAAAAAGGCTTAGATGAGTTGAGTATATGACTTTTGAAGTTCAAATATATTTAAAAATTGAATAAAGCATTAAAACTTTAAAAAAAATTTAAAAGAAAAAACCATTTTAAACAAGTATTGGGATGCCTGATCAAGTAGAGGATCGAGATGGAACAAGACATGGGGTGTCTCATTTTATGAAAAAACGAAAGCATCTGTCCCATGAGATTTAAAACCTTGGAACAAATCATTAGATTACAACATAAAGTTTACTATCAGCCTAGCCTTAGGAAATTTTGGTCATTCAAAGTAATTGGGGAGCCTAGTATAATGGAACAAGCAAGGAGATGGAGAAATTTGCTAATGCTATATGTCCACATTTCCTAGTGTCCTTGATTTCTTCTCTTCTTCTCTTCCCTCCTTTAGATTTTTTTTAATATTTTTTTTATACTTTTTGGCCTTGTCTGGCGAAGCTATTGGCAATGAAACTTTTGAAAGTAGAACTTTTGGTAGTGAAACTTTTGGAAATAATTATTTGCTTTTTAATAACCTTATTTTTAAAGTGTCGTGAGCCTTTAGGGACTGTTTGGATGGGAGGGAATGAAGGAGAGGGGAAGAAAAAGGTCATAAGTTACTTTGTTTGAGACCCGGGCCCGTAAACCCATGAATCCGTTTCGTTACAAGAAAGTAAGACGGATAAGGTCCACACCAACTTGGCCACCACAGCCCAAAAAGGGATTCAATTAGTACTTGTCCATCTTACTTAACTGGTTATAAACCATACAACCAACTTCCAATTTCCTGATATGAAACTATTCGGAGGGGCATCACAATCTATCTCCCCTTACAGAAGCGACGTCCTCGTCGCCAGGGGCACATGATCGCAACCACTAGACAGGCAGGATTCTAGAGGTGGCCCCCACAGATTCAAGAGGTGGCTCCCATCCCCCATGGATGTAGCATTTTGCCCTGTGTGGCACTTAGCTCCTGCACTTTCAGCTGGTGCGTGGCTCTAATACCATATTGTAATGATCTGGGAGGAAGGTGAAAGAAAGAGAGGGAAGAGAATGAGAGTAACTACTCCCTTTAATTCTCCTCGAGGATAAATTTATTAACCCCCAAATTAGGGGTAACGTGGGAGAGGAGAAAATGTTTAAGTTATTTTTTAAAAAGACCAAAATATCCTTTCATTCTCTACATTTTTCTTATTCCGACAGTTCATTTCCTACACTTCATTTTTCTGACCGCAGGCACTAGGGTTCTCAAAACAATAGCAAGAGGAGGAGGAACGAAAGCGTCAACATCGAGAAAGGAAGAAAGAGAAGAAGGTGTGAACATTTTTGCTGTTGCATTAGACTTTCTAATGTTAACAATCACTTCTATAATATTTTTTCTTAAAAAAATTTAGATAGATTTTTTAGCTTGTTAAAAGACTAAAAATAATTGCGGTGAACTCTAATGGATTTTCTTCTCTTTTGGTTGTGCTGGAACTCTATGTAGTGGATCAAGCTCAAAAGAGAAGCAAACCCATTTTACTGCCTCTTCTTCTCCTCTTCTTCCCTCGCTCTATCATCTCTTTTTCTTTAGCGATAAGGATTAGTTATTCATCTCTATCATCTCTTTTTCTTTAGCGATAAGGATAGCTATTCATTCTAACAAACTTTGTGATTTATCTTCTTTTTTAACTTGTTATTATTTTAATAATATTATTTTTTTTCTTTTCAATATTTTTCTTCTACTATTACCTGTTTTAATTAGTGTAGAAATATAATTTAAGGTTGATGCCCCCTTTTTCAACTATAATCAATGATAATATAAATGAACACATATATCATGTGAAGTGTGGAGGGATATAATTATCACATAACTCTTCCTCTCTCTTTTTTTCTTTTCTCTTATCTAAACAAGATAATTGATATTACCTTTCTTTCTCCTTCCATCCTTTCCAAATAAGAGAAGAAGAACAACCCTTCCTTTCCCTTCCTTCCCTTTTCTTCTTTTTACTCTCCCCTTCCTTTCCCTCCAAAGATCCAAACAAAGCCTTAACATCTAGTTGGTGATCAAACTAAGAAAATGTTTTAAAATAAAAATGATAAAGACATTACATAATACTTTTAACTATCTAATCTATTAGAAATTATTCTAATATTAAAATATATCATATTATAGTATTATAATATAGTAGAAGAAAATATAATAATATTCTAATATAATAATGATTATAATATAAAAGTATTATAATACATTATTTATTACTATTTAATAATTATATTAAAAATAATATTAAAATTATGATCATAATTGTCTAATAATATAATATCACAATATTGTAATATATTATTATAGTAATAGTACAAAATTATAGTATAATACAATAATACTATATTTCTATATATATAATATTATAAGTATGATAAGATTGTCACACAATTATAATAATTATATTTTATTTATAGTGTATTATAATATTTAATATAATATATTATACGACAATATTTATATTATAGTTATCATATTATTACTATTATTATTATAATGTTAACTATTGTTGTTCTCTTGATTTGAATATGCGATCTTTAAGTTTAATGAAAACAGCTTTTTGACAAATGCCAAGTGGAGCTTTTAGGGAGAAGCTCCAAATTGGAGCTATTAAGTAGAACTTTTAACACCTTTTGGTGGAGCTAGAAAATACTTTTGCAAATTTTATCAAACATTATAAAATCATTCAAAAGTGCTTTTAGGCCTTTAAAAGCGCTTTTGGATCCTCCAAAAACTCAGCCCAATAGAGCCTTCACCTTTTTTCTCACTATCTCAAGTTTGAAACATGTATCTACTTTCAAGAATTTCTATTGTTGCATCTTTCATAGGCATGCAGGGGGGTAGAATCATTACCTTCAAAGAATTTGGATATGATCTCTAGGATATATGAAAGGATATAGAATACAAGATTGGGATGTTTAGGACAAAAAACCCATCCACATGGGGAAAGAAGAAAGAAGAAGAATGAAAGAAAGGAAGAGGAAGAAGAGAAAGAAAGAATGGAAGGAAAGGAGGAGAAAGAAAGAAAGAAAGAAAAGAAAGAAGTAGGGAAAGAAAAAGAAAAAAAAAGAAGGAAAAAGAAAAGAAGGAAAGAAGAAAGAAGGGGAAAGAAAGAAAGGAAAGAAAAAAAAAAGGAAAGAAAGAAGAATAATAAATAAAGGAATACAAATGGAGAGACTACTAGGATGTCCCATTGCATGGAGAAACTAGGACATCTCAGTCCTATGAGATTTAAAACATCGTTATACAAGCTATGTTGCAGAACTAAAAGTATAAGCAAACATTTAGAATGGTGCAGCGATAAGATTGATGATTGCTATGAGAGACTATGCTCTTTTGTGGAAAATCTTGATGATGTAAGATGAAGTTAGTGGAAAAGATCTCATGATAGCTATTCATCTAAATACTTGAACTTGTTGAATTTATTCATCACATTGAAAACAAATAAAAAAATAATGCTTTCATGGCCAAGACCCATATCAGTCGCAGGAGATCATATAGTTGACTTCGCATGGAGTAAGCATCTATTGTATTCCATGTTTGAGTCATCATAACACTTTCTTTGCCTTGTACATCTCTATATACTGTCTTTCTAAACTAGAACTATGCAGCATTATTAAACTCTACATTTCCCTCTTCTAATAGCTTACACGAGTTGCTTTGACTTGGTCAGGGAGCAATCTCTGCTTAAGCTTCCTTTCTGCATCACTTGTGTTCAAACAATTTCTCTTATCTGTGGCCTTTTATTGTTATGTTTTATTGAAACTATAGGTGACACCATACCAGCAGGTTCCTAATCTCCTTAAATTCTTATGTGGATTTATTTCTAGTCCTACTCAGATTCCAACCATCCTTGCTTTTGATAATTCATTTCAGGCTTTGCTTTTTTCTTTGTTGGAATTCATGCTTTCTTAGGATTCCTCGTTATGTAATGTTTGAGTCAAAATTACTGTAATGATTGGTTTATAGGAGGTTCATCAGATTTTAAGAAAACTTCTTCAAGATGATCCTGGGTTGCTGTCAAATTGGCACCAAAATGTCCTTTCTCTCTATAAATGTATTTAACAGAGGTTTGCATTCTTAGGTGTATAGAGAATTTGAATACTACTTGAGGACCGATATAGTTAATTTGCACTATAAAGTGCCCTTTCTCTCTGATATGTGTTTAACAGGAGATTGTGTTCTTAGGTGCATGCAGAATTTGAATACTACTTGAGTATCCATATGGTTATTGCTTAATTGCAAAATAACACTAATAATTCCTATCTTTTCCTTGGTAAGTATATTGCATTAGCATTGTTGATACCTAACGTGAGGCATCTGTTATTTCCCCCTGCACTCACCCCCCCCCCCCCCCCCCCCCCAACCCGCCTTTTTGGTTATTGTTTGTCTTTCTTAATTTGGGAGGTAGTCATATAAATACCAGTTTACAGGTCTTGCTTGAGTCATAGCATATATCTAGCTTGGAATAACTAATGATAAAAGAATATTGTAGTTTGGAGATCTTTTGTTGAGAAAATATCTATTCTCTTTCTTCTTCATCTTGTTTTATTTTTTTATTCTTATAAAGACATTTTATTCTGAGTGGGACAAATGTCTTGTAGTTTTGAGGACTCACCTTGTTCTTTATTTTCTTGTTTGTTATCCCTTTGTTCCTGTAATCCCCCCCCCCCCCCACACGTGAAAGAAATGGGAAGAAAGGGAGGAGAAGGAAGCCACGGCACGATGGCGGCAGCGTGCCGCCTCTTCCTTCTCCACCCCCCTTCTTGCCAAGATAAATGGAGAGGGAGAGAGGAGTCTCCTCCCTCCACCCATCCCTATCAGCTGCTCTGGTAAGCCCCCTTCCATTAATTCACAGAGAGAGGAATAGTGAGAGTGGCAGAGGGGAAAATCGGGAGGAGCTCCTCCCGTTACTGTGCCCGGCCGCTCGAGGCGGCCGGAGAAGGGAGAGAGAGAGTCCGGCCGCTCGAGGCGGCCGGAGTGGGGCAATGGAGGGCCATCGGGCGGCCCTCCCTTCTTACGGAACCAAGCCGATCCACGGCTTGGTTCGGGCCCGGCGGAGTGCCCGCCGGCTCGCCGGGCCTGGGCGACGGCCGGTGGCCTCCACCGGCGCGGGGCAAACGTCCGATGGAGGTCCGGTAGGCCATGGTGGCCGGCCGTGCCACCGGCACGATTCGAGCGCTGTTAATCGAAGGAGAGAAAGAGAGAGATAGAAGGAGAGAGAGGGGGGAAGCTCGGTCGGCGGCGGCCGGCTCCAGGCCGATCGTTGGCGGCCGAGCCACCCCAGGGAGAGGCCGGCGGTGGCCCTGGCCGTCGGCACAAGTCTTCCCTGTTTCTGGTGAAACAGGGGAGCGCGGGGGAGGAGTCGCAGGCCGGCTGGGCCGTTCCACTTTGGGCCCTGTTGGGCCGACTCTGAGCCATTTTTTGGCTGCGTTTTGGATCCTGTATTGGGCCAGGAATGGAGAAATAAAAATATGACCTGGATCAGTGTTGATCCTAGTTTCTTGGGGTATTTTTATTTTTCCATTAGGGCTTATATATTGGGAGATATTCAAGCCCCAAGTTGGCTCCGGGATTAAACTGGGTAGAGTTTAAAAGCTATTTTGATATGCTAATTTTGGAGACTAAAAATTGGAAATTGATGCTGTAGGTACCCAGGTGCTTAAATAGCCGAATTACATTTTGGATTAGCTTCAGAAGGTAAGTAAGCCATTTATCATATTTTAATAAATTATTAAAATATGAAAATTAAGTATTTAAATGCTATATTGATATATATTGCATTATTTAAAAAATGAGAAAATGGATTGGTACTCTTATTTGCAAATGAGCATTTACTATGATTAATTTATTATTTATTATATTTTGCAAATAATTTGGTATCTATGTGGACAACTGATCAATTGGCATGACCTTTGAAATTGCTAAAGGTTTTATAAATATTCATGTGTATTTGACATGTTTAAATCACTGTAATTATGAAAAGTATCTGAATTGCATTTTTGCAATAATACATGCTATTTGGCAAATGTGATATGAAAATAATGCTTTCTGTATATGATAATATGATCCATCATGGTCCTCTATGATATGATATGATGTGATATATTGCAGGACTCACTTGACTCCGGGACCCACCTCCATAGGAGGAATATGTAGAGGATACACACTCTTAGGGTGTGCTGTAGCAGGATATGATATGATGTGAGATTATGACGCTGGTTCCAGGACCCTGACTCCTAGGGGATATTTATGGAGGATACACTTGAGGGGGGTGTTACACCAAGGGGGGTGTTCTGTTTATGAGGACATAGTGTGTGGCCGTGGGACATTGGTATAAAAATGAATTTTTTACATGTTATTTACAGTGGTACAATGGTTTATTCTGAAATTGTATATTCTTGAAATGCTATATAGCATTTGCTTCCAAAATTACTTTGAGCATATGATGCATGTTTTGATAACATGGTAAAATGTATTTGAAATATGAAAGCTTGACAGATGTTTATTATGGAAAAATTGAGTTGATAAAAGCTTGAAGTATTACATTATATTATAGTTGGCTTACTTATTGAGTGTGAGCTCATTTAAATCTCACAATGTTTTTCAGAGCCACAGAACTGAAGATGGGATATGGGGTAGTTGGAGCAGCTATCAGAGTAACTTAGATCCAATACTTTGTTGTAACCCCATTGAATTATGTATTTTGGCATGTAGCCTAAAACATATGATTATGGTTTGTATTAAGAATACTTTGAATTGGATGAAATATAGTTATTACCCCTCTTGTATTAAATGTTATATTTCAGGACGCCTTGCATGCCAGGCATGCGGCGGGTTGCCACCCCTAGATCCAATATTGGGTCTGGGGCGTGACAGCTTTTGTGGTATCAGAGCCTAGGTTTGACCTTAGGGACAAACCCACGATGACACTAGGCAGAACATTAGATACATTGGGAGGGTAATAACTTTATTAGAATTTCAAGTAATATGTTTTGAAAGCCTAAAATTTAGTGGTTTATAAGGATATTGACTCGAACCTAACCCTGGCAGGAGTTAAGAATGCCACGTCGCACTAGGAGTCTGCGCCTATTGGGAACTCCCAGGCTGGTGACTCTGGCCAGCAGGGAGGCCAGCAAGCTTCTAGAGGCTCTGGTTCTGTTAATCTGGTTGACAATGATCAACCATAATTTCAGACCCAGATGCTTCAGGCTCTTGCAGGAATGTCGCAGGCTATGCAAGCCATGCAGCAACAGATTCAGCAAATCTAGCTGCTCGGCCTGCCTCTCCCGCTCCGCAGACTCAGTCGGCTCCATCTCAGCCCTGGCAAGGAGGGGGCCGAGCTTTGCTGAGTTCAAAAGCTTGGCCCCTGCTCCTTTTTGTGGATCCACTAACCCTGCTGATGCTGAAAAATGGATGAGGGAGATGGAGAAAGCCTTTGCAGCACATGGTAGCCAAGAGGAGGAGCGAATTAGATTCGCTACCTACCTCCTTCAAGGGGAGGCATATGATTGGTGGCTACTTGTGGAGCAGCAAGTGGACGGACGGGGGCTATTTCCTGGGGAGAGTTTAGGAAGTCTTTTATGACAAATACTTCCCCAATAGTGTGCAAAGACAGATGCAGTCTCAGTTTGTCAAACTGGAGCAAGGAAATCTCTCTGTGGCGCAGTATGAAGCCGAGTTTACCCGGTTGGCTCGGTTTGCTCCAGACATAGAGACCACTGAGAGAGCCAAGATCATCAAATTCATCGAGGGACTGAGGCCCAGACTGATGCAAGCAGTCAATGCCTTTGAACTCTCCACATTCAGTGCTGTGGTGAACAAGGCCCTGGTGATTGAGAGAGATATAGGTGTGGTCCAGAAGCAGTGGGAGCAGCAGCAGAGGAAGAAGGGGTTTCCTTCTGGCCAGTCTTCAGGGCAGGCCAAGAAGAAAGGTCCTTATCAGGCCCCCTCAGGACCGAGGGTAAGAAACTCGTTGCCCTCGCTACAGGAACTCCCATCGGGCAGAGGTGCCGCGGGACGATTGGTGCCTGCTTCATATGTGGGCAGGTGGGTCACAAGATGGCCACTGTCCCCTTCGGAGGGATCAGCAGCCTCCTTCGGATCAGGGTAGAAGCCAGCAGCAGCAGCCTAGGACCCAGGGAAGGGTCTTTACTCTCACACAGCAGGATACTGTCGCTTCTAACTCCGTAGTGACATGTATATTTAAAGTAGGCAACACTTATGCTCAAATCTTAGTAGATCCGGGTGCCATGCATTCATTTGTATCTAGCATTTATCTCGCCAAGGATGAATCTTTGACACCCGTTCCCTAGAGCAAGAGTTGGTCATTGCTTTCCCAAATGGATGATGTTATGAGGTAGACTCAGTATGCAGATCTTGCCTGATTAACATGGGGGATAGGAGATTGAAGGATGATCTAATCGTCCTTCCACTAAAAGTCCTTTGATGTTATCCTTGGGATGGACTGGTTGGCCTCCTATCATGCTTCAGTAGACTGTTTTAGGAAAATGGTGATCTTCAAAATCCTAATCACCTGAATTCAGTTTTACTGGAAGTCAGGAACACCTGGCCTCAGTGTTTGTATCAGCACTACAGGCTGCCAAATATTTGAAGAAAGGTGGCCAAGGGTTTCTTGCTGTGGTCAAAGACCTTCAGCAAGATGAGGTCAAGTTGGAGGATATTCCAGTGGCTCGGAATTTCCTGATGTATTCCCAGATGATTTGACCGAATTGCCCCAGATCGGAAGTTGAGTTCACTATTGATTTGGCCCCTGGCACTGGACCTATATCCAAGGCCCCTGTACCGTATGGCCCCAGCTGAACTAAAAGAGTTGAAGAGCCAATTGCAGGAGCTCCTTGACCGGGGATTTATCAGACCTAGTGTTTCTCCTTGGGGTGCTCCAGTATTATTTGTCAAAAAGAAAGATGGAAGTCTTCGGCTCTGCATTGATTACCGAGAAATCAATAAGGTAACAGTGCGGAACAAGTATCCTTGCCGAGGATTGATGATCTATTTGATCAACTCCAAGGAGCTCGGGTATTCTCGAAGATTGATCTTCGGTCAGGATACCATCAACTCAAGGTCAAGGCTGGGGATGTGCTTAAGACAGCATTCAGACTAGGTATGGCCACTACGAGTTCTTGGTGATGCCGTTTGGGTTGACTAATGCCCCGGCAGCATTCATGGACTTGATGAACAGAATCTTTAAGCCATACTTGGACCAGTTTGTGGTGGTGTTCATTGATGACATCCTGGTGTATTCTAAAAGCCAGGAGGAGCATGTGGACCACCTGAAGATTGTTCTGCAAACTCTTCGGGAGAAAAAGCTTTATGCCAAGTTGCAGAAGTGTGACTTCTGGTTGAGCCAAGTATCATTCTTGGGTCATATAATATCTAAAGATGGCATATCTGTGGACCCAAAGAAGATTGAGGCAGTTGTAAACTGGAGTCGGCCTTCCAATGTATCTGAAGTAAGAAGCTTCGTGGGGCTGGCTGGATATTATCGCAGATTCGTGGAGGGCTTTTCTCGCATTGCTCTACCCCTGACTCGCTTGACCCAAAAGCAAGAAGTTTGACTGGACTGAGGAGTGTGAGAGAAGTTTTCAGGAGCTGAAGCAACGCCTAGTATCAGCCCCCGTCCTTACCCTTCCGTCAGGATCTGGAGGATTCACCCTATACACGGATGCTTCTCGGAAGGGATTGGGATGTGTTCTGATGCAAAATGAGAAGGTGATAGCTTATGCCTCCAGACAGCTAAAGCCATACGAGCAAAACTATCCTACCCATGACCTGGAGTTGGCCGCCGTGATTTTTGCCTTGAAGATTTGGCGGCATTATCTATATGGAGAGACATGTGATGTGTATACAGACCACAAAAGTCTGAAATACATCTTCACTCAGAAGGAGTTAAACTTGAGGCAGAGGAGGTGGATGGAGCTACTAAAAGATTATGACCTGAACCTGCACTATCACCCAGGGAAGGCCAATGTGGTAGCTGATGCCTTGAGTAGGAAGTCCTCCTCGGAGTTAGCTTCTATGATCACTTCTCAGCCTCACATCCAGAGGGACCTTGAGAAGTTGGAGGTTGGATTGCGAGTACAGCGGTCCGATGGCTTGTAGCAGCACTTGTACTCCAACCCACCTGATTGACAGGATCAAGTCCTCCCAGAAAGAAGACTTGGACCTGCAAAGATTAAAGAAGCTGTGAAGTCAGGGGTTCAAAATGAATTTGCTATAATGGAGGATGGATCCCTGAGATTTGATGGCAGGCTCTGTGTGCCAAATGTGGTGGAACTAAGAGCAGAAATTCTAAGGAGGCTCACTACTCTCCCTATACAGTGCACCCAGGAGGCACCAAGATGTACAGAGACCTAAAAGAAAACTTTTGGTGGAAGGGAATGAAAAGAGAGATTGCTCAGTATGTGGCCAAATGTTTAGTATGTCAGCAAGTGAAGGCTGAGCATCAAAAGCCTGCGGGACCCCTTCAGTCTCTGATGATTCCACAATGGAAATGGAGAAGATCACTATGGACTTCGTGACTGGTCTGCCTAAGACCCCCAGGAGCAATGATGCAGTATGGGTCATTGTAGACAGATTGACAAAGTCAGCCCATTTCCTGCCATTCAGAGTTGGGATCTCCAGTGAGAGATTGGCCAACATGTATATTGAGCAAATTGTGAGGCTTCATGGCATTCCCGTATCTATTGTATCAGATCGGGATACTAGGTTTGTGTCCCAATTCTGGAAGAGTCTTCATAGAGCTCTGGGGACCAAATTGAACTTCAGCACAGCCTTTCATCCCCAGACAGATGGGCAGTCTGAGAGGACCATACAGACCCTGGAGGACATGTTGCGAGCCTGTGTGATGGACTTGGGTGGTGCTTGGGATAACCACTTATCTTTAGTGGAATTTGCTTATAATAATAGTTACCAAGCCAGTATCCAGATGGCTCCATTTGAGGCTCTGTATGGTAGAAAATGCAGATCTCCCTTATGTTGGGATGATGTGGGGGAGAGAAAATTGTTGGGCCCTGAACTGATTTGACAGACAGTAGAGAAGGTGCAGTTGATCAAGGAACGACTCCGCACAGCTCAGAGCCGACAGAAGAGCTATGCTGATGTGAGAAGAAGGGAGCTAGAATTCAGATTGGGGACCATGTCTTTCTGAAGATTCACCAACCAAAATGTGATGAGATTTGGGATTAAAGGTAAGCTAAGTCCACGATACATTGGGCCATTTGAGATTCTGAGTAAAGTAGGGGAGGTAGCTTATAGCCTGGCATTACCTCCGGTACTCTCTGGGGTACACAATGTATTTCATGTATCTATGTTGAGAAAGTACATTTTGACCCAGCCATGTGATACAGTTTGAGCCCATGCAGTTAAGAATGATCTGACATATGAAGAGCATCCTGTGCGTATCGTGGACCGCAAAGATCAAGTTCTAAGACGACGTAGCATTCCCTATATCAAGGTTCAATGGAATAACCATTCTGAGAGGGAGGCTACTTGGGAGCTTGAGGAGGAAATTAAAAAGAAATATACTCATGCAGTTAAGGAATGATCTGACATATGAAGAGCATCATGTGCGTATCGTGGACCATAAAGATCAAGTTCTAAGACGACGTAGCATTCCCTATATCAAGGTTCAATGGAATAACCATTCTGAGAGGGAGGCTACTTGGGAGCTTAAGGAGGAAATTAAAAAGAAATATACTTATCTGTTTGTATCTTAGTATATGTAAATGAAAAGATGGTTATTCTTATGATCAAACTTTGAATTCTAGATGTGCATTAATTTCGAGGCCAAAATTTTTATGAGGGGAGAATGTAATCCCCCACGTGAAAGAAATGGGAAGAAAGGGAGGAGAAGGAAGCTACAGCACGATGGTGGCAGCGTGCCGCCTCTTCCTTCTCCACCTCCCCTTCTTGCCAAGATAAATGGGGAGGGAGAGAGGAGTCTCCCCCCTCCACCCATCCCTATCAGCCGCTCTGGTAAGCCCCCTTCCATTAATTCACAGAGAGGAGCAGTGAGAGTAGCAGAGGGGGAAATCGGGAGGAGCTCCTTCCGTTACTGTGCCCGGCCGCTCGAGGCGGCCGGAGTGGGGAAATGGAGGGCCGCCGGGCGGCCCTCCCTTCTTGCGGAACCAAGCCGATCCGCGGCTTGGTTCGGGCCCAGCGGAGTGCCTGCCGGCTCGCCGGGCCTGGGCGGCAGCCGGTGGCCTCCACCGGTGCAGGGCAAGTGTCCGATGGAGGTTCGGCCGACCGTGGTAGCCGGCCATGCCACCGGCACGATTCGAGCCACGATTAATCGAAGGAGAGAAAGAGAGATAGAAGGAGAGAGAGAGAGGGGGGAAGCTCGGCCGCAGCGGCGGCCGGCTCCGGGACAGTCGTCGGCTGCCGGGCCACCTCGGGGAGAGACCGGCGGTGGCCTTGGCAGCCGGCACAAGTCTCCCCTATTTCGGGTGAAACAGGGGAGCGCGGGGGAGGAGTCGCGGGCCGGCTAAGCTGTTCCACTTTGGGCCCTGTTGGGCCGACTCTGAGCCATTTTGGGCTGCATTTTGGATCCTGTATTGGGCCAAAAATGGAGAAATAAAAATATGGCCCAGATCAATGTTGATCTTAGTTTCTTGGGGTATTTTTATTTTCCCATTTGGGCTTATATATTGGGAGATATTCAAGCCCCAAGTTGGCCCCGGGATTAAACTGGGTAGAGTTCAAAAGCTATTTTGATATGCTGATTTTGGAGACTAAAAATGGGGAAATTGATGCTGTAGGTACCCAGGTGCTTAAATAGCCGAATTACATTTTTGGATTAGCGCCAGGAGGTAAGTAAGCCATTTATCATAATTTTCATAAATTATTAAATATAAAAATTATGTATTTAAATGCTATATTGATATATATTGCATTATTTGAAAATTAAGAAAATAGATTGGTACTCTTATTTGCAAATGAGCATTACTATGATTAGTTTATTATTTATTATTTTGTAAATAATTTGGTACCTATGCAGACAACTGATCAATTGGCATGACCTTTGAAATTGCTAAAGGTTTTATAAATATACATGCGTATTTGACATGTTTAAATCACTGTAATTATGAAAAGTATTTGGATTGCATTTTTGCAACAATACATGCTATTTGGCAAATGTGACATGAAAATGATACTTTGTGTATAATAATATGTCCCACCATGATCCGCTATGATATGATATGATATGATGTGATATGTTGCATGACTCACTTGACTCCGAGACCCACCTCCATAGGGGGAATATATGGAGGACACACTCTTAGGGTGTGTTGTAGCAGGATATGATATGATGTGAGATCATGACGCTGGTTCCAGGATCCTGACTCTTAGGGGATATTTATGGAGGATACACCCGAGGGGGGTGTTACACCCGAGGGGGGTGTTCTGTTTATGAGGACATAGTGTGTGGCCGTGGGACATTGGTATAAAAATAATTTTTTTTACATGCTATTTACAGTGGTACAGTGGTTTTATTCTGAAATTGTATATTCTTGAAATGCTATATAGCATTTGCTTCCAAAATTACTTTGAGCATATGATGCATGTTTTGATAATATGGTAAAATGTATTTGAAATATGGAAGCTTGACAGATGTTTATTATGGAAAAATTGAGTTGATAAAAGCTTGAAGTATTTACATTATTATAGTTGGCTTACTTATTGAGTGTGAGCTCATTTAAATCTCACAATGTTTTTCAGAGCCACAGAACTGAAGATGGGAATATGGGGTAGTTGGAGCAGCTATCAGAGCAACTTAGATCCAATACTTTGTTGTAACCCCATTGAATTATGTATTTTGACATGTAGCCTAAAACATATGATTATGATTTGTATTAAGAATACTTTGAATTTGGATGAAATATAGTTATTACCCCTCCTTGTATTAAGTGTTATATTTCAGGACGCCTTGCATGCCAGGCATGCGGCGGGTTGCGACCCCTAGATCCAATATTGGGTCTAGGGCGTGACAGTTCCACTAGTTGCATTCATAAGGATCAAAGCTGTGGTGTGATAATCAGTTACTTTTCTTCACAATTTTGTTATCAATTAGTTCGTTCTTACAATTCCCAAAGCCATGTGGATTACAGTTAGTATAACCAAAGAAAAGATTTTGGTTTGCAACTGGGTTAAGTTTTCTTAGAGAAAAAGTTTTGCCAGGGACATCTTTCAAGCTTTTATTGTTAAGCAGTTACTTTGGATATGTGTTTGGCTTGCCTTACCAGAGCTCTCATTATTGGCATCCTATGCATGGACAATGTTCATGTACAGCGGTGGATGGTTCTCTTGTAGTTCTTGATCCTATAAAGCTAGTATGGGACTTCAGAATGAAAGTAAGTTTGGCACTAAGAAGTGGATAAGGTTAGGTCATTGGCACTTTGAATTGAAAAAAAAGATCTCATCCACATTACTCGCTTTCATTTAAATTCAAAGAATTTTTAAATGAGATTCCAATTATCATAGCCATTGGGAATCTATAAAAATAGAGAGTCAGATGCCTTTTTGTGTGAGGGCATTGCTAAAAATTCATTGCCATTGGGAAGATAAGGGCCTAATCTTGTCAAATAAGATATGCAGGCGAAAGAGGTGGAAATGATCAAGTTTCAATTATGTAGTAGAGACTATTGGCTATACTGCTTTTGAGCATCAAAAGCAAGGAAAGGTATGAGTAGTTCTAGTCAAGAGAGCCATGTAATGGCATGCGAGAGTGGCTTGGGAGCTTAGATTTGCATTTGTTTTCAAGTTCAACTATCTGAATATGGATTTTGGGTGTTAGAAAGTATATCTCTAGTTGCATTTGAACTTTGGAATTTCATGGGACAATGTAAAATTGTGAATTGGTAACTGGTGTTGGATATCTTTATTATCTAATGATCTTCCTATATTTGTTTCTCTCTCAATAAATCTGAGTGAATTAAGAACTAAAGCTTCGACATGTGAAAACAGAATTGGTGGTGTTGTAACTAAACTGAGAATTTCTAAATACCGAATACTTGATTTGTTTATCATGCCTGTGCTTATCAAGGTATCATATGATGCTGAAACTCAAAATTCATCATGATGGAAAGATATGCGACACCACCAGTACATTAGGGTAGCCTCTTATTTTTTGTATTTAGGCTGCTTATATAGTTTTGTTGCTTTTTGGTGGTGACATAAATCATGTCAGCATTGATTCATGCTAACGACCTGTTAGAACAAATCTAACTTCTTAAGCAATATTAACAATTATAACAATGATGACTTTTGTTAAACATGTTTCACCGATATTATACTTCTTTAAGAAGCCAAACCTTCAAATTAGCATGAACTAGCATTGTATTGGATTCAGTAAATTAAAACAAAATAAACTTAAAAGAGATTGGGAAGGTTTTGTAGTGAGTAATAGCAAGGTACTTGTCCATCGATGCTTAGCAAGTGTTTGGTTTCCAAATAAACATGAATAAGATCCCTTCTTAGATTCATTCATACTTATTAAGCCAAACAACTTTTTGGGCTCTTGAATAAAGCCCTGATGATAGGGCCACTTCAGGGATTTCAGAAAAACTGAAATGCACCATTTTGGTACTTATCAGTTTAACCAGGTTAAACTATTCAAGGTGGAGGTTAGCTGATTAATGAGGAATAAAAACCTTTTAAAATAAAATTATTAAAGTATGCTTTTAAAATTATTCAGGAACCAAAAAGGACCTTTAGTTTAACTGTGTTTCTGCAGTCTGATCACATGAAGACAAGTAATAAACTGTATCATACCATGTTATGGTATGCCCTGATATTGAGTGATGCTAAATAACGATACATTATGCCAGCAATCATGTGGAATGGCATTTTATGGAGCAGTAGTTGAATTGCTGACAATACTCAAAATTTTAGTTAAGGAAACCGATTACTTTGGACACATGAATGACACCAATGTGTGTTGACCATATAAGTGCTCTGATCCTCCTCATTTATGATTTGTTCCTGTTTCCTTCATGCTTCAGATTTTCCCAAGTTTGTCCAATCTGTCCTTGTCTTATCTCTAACATCTAGAGTTTGATTTGTCGCATTGTTATTTTAGTGAGCTTCCAAATACATGTTATGCACACAAACATTCGTTCGCTGCTTCCTTGGTGCTTTAGTTTTTCCTAACTTCATTCCATGTTGCCATGATTTTGTCTTGTGAATTCCAGGCTGAGGATAGTTACATTGTCATATGAATGAGATTTTCATTTTTATATGTTGATTTTGTTCATAACCATCTTTTTTAATCCTGATAAGCTTCTCATATCATAGAAGGATGCTTTGTTCTTTTGTACTTGATAAAAAGTTAATTGGACCATGCAGGCCTAGTTTCCATTTGATGTACCATAAACATTGCCTAGTTGCCTTATAACAAAGGCAGAAGATTTACATAATTTGATATTCATGAACCAATATATCTGTGAACTAACAACCAGAGTTCTTGGATGTCAGGAAACTGGAGCAATTTATACTCATCATCAGAAAACTGTGGTTGTCGATGCTGATGCTGGTAATAATAAAAGAAAAATTATTGCTTTTATTGGAGGGCTTGATTTATGTGGTGGGCGATATGATACTCCACAACATCCTATATTTAGCACACTGCAGACATTGCATAAGGATGACTATCGCCAACCTAACTTTGTGGTAATCGTTCAACTTTATGTGTTTTTTTGTTGGTTGCATATCTAATGTTTTCTGATTTGGTTCTGTTTTATTTGTTACTCCTCTGACTTTGGTGTATTCAATAGCAAGACTGAGGAGCCTTATCTTACCTTCCAATAGGTATGCAGTAAAGCTAGAAGACGAATCACTATATCAGTACCAGACAAGATAAAATAAAGTTAACTTTAAAATTAATTAGTTTACTGATTATATAATTGATATGAAAGAGGCAAAATAGTGTGCTCAATAATTATTCACTTTGACAATTCTTCATACTTTGATGATACATGATAATCAGTTTGATAATTCATACTATATCTAGAAGTAATACTCCAACATCTGCCAACAAATCTGATTGTCTTTGGTAGATTGGGTGGATTGAGATCATCCAAGTCCAACTAAACCTCAAATTCCTCTCTTAGTACCACATCCAAATCCATTCACTACTTATGCCATGGAAATTTCTGTTCTTTGGATCTGACTATCACCATATATCATACTAAGTAAACAGAAGCGGGAATGGGTGCAAGGAAGCGGCAAGGTTTAATGGAAATGCCAAGAAAGCATCCAGACAAATTTATGTATTGAAAAATTATTAAATAGTTATTATCATAATTTAAGCTTGTATTTTCTTTTGTATGTTTAGACTGACTAGCTTGAAGAAATTTATCAATACGTTAGTGTAACTTTGCTTTGCTGAACATTTCTATGGTCCCACAGAAATTTCATGAAAAATGATATTGCAGATGTGCAACTCTGCTATTCTTCATCTCACAATATCAGTTGCTAGCGAGAGAAGAAACAGGACTAACATAAGTTGTGCGCCTTTCTTTGTTGAGACTATTGTACTGCTTCAGGATTTCATTTTACCTCGTAGATTTAGACTAAAGAGAAAATTAAACATAAACTATATACCTAAGGATTCTTGCTGCCATCCTATTAATCAAATTAACCATTTATATTTTTATATCTGATATCTATGGGTGCCAGCATCAAATAAAAGAAATCAGCTGAATATATTTTATACGATCCCAATAATCCTTTCTTATTTCCCTGCCTGCACCTAATCCCACCATTAAACACATCAGTTGGGCATGACTTTTTCTTTTTTTCTTTTTTTCATATATAAGCATGGTTGCAGTTATCTCTTGGCTCGCAATTTAAGATGGGGAGATTGGTGTTTTCTGACTACATATGGCTCAGAAGCATGAAGTTGTGGTTTGTAGTCAGACAGGTGTGTTAGGGGTATTAGTCTATTCTGGCCTATGAGGACCTATATAGGAATCTGTTTCAAGTTCATGACTGGTCTAACCCCAACCCATAGCTAGTCATTCTAATAGAGGCCCGTAACAACTCTCTCTCTCTCTCTCTCTCTCATTTCCCATATATATGCAGTTATGCACACGCAAAAATAACTTAATATGTCTTGTCTGCTGTGTCCAAGATTTCTGGTCTTCAAAGTTTTAGATCCTAATTGGGGAAATAAAACTGCATTTATTTTTACTATCAAAAAAGTTAGTGAAGTCTTCATTAACAGTCATCGTGACCTTTGAATGCATCAAAACCTATATGAACAGTTTATGCGCGCCTTTCCCTGCGGAACTCTTCTATTAGCTACCTCCATCTGTCCAGATATTCCACGGCACCTTAGTCCATGGAAGAAGCTTCTAGAATGCCCATATTGGTCCCTATAGTCATCTCCTTCTAGTAGCTTTTGCTTCTTTTTCTAGCTCTTACAACTACATGGTGGTGTTTTGACCATTTCTAAATGGTTTTAGAGAGAGAGAGAGAGAGAGAGAGAGAGTGCGTGTGTGTTTGTGTGTGATTTTTGTCAGAGGAGACTTGCAAACATTGCATCTCAGATTATTAGATGTTATGTCTGTCAACCCACCTACTAAAAACTTGTCCTCTCTTGCTTCTCTTAGCTCAGCTCTTGCAACATAAAGTGTGCCCAGAGAGTTGTTTAAGACCATGAGTAACTAGAACTGATTGCAACCGTGATCGCATCTGCCAACCTAATGTAAATGCTAGGGAAACAGTAGCCATGTGGTGGCAATCCACTTCACGGAGGAGATGCCACACACAGGTTTCTCTTGGTGGTCCACATGGGTATCAGGTACCACCCCTATTTGATACATCTGCTGGTTCAGGCAGGCGTTCAGTTTAAGCAGGCATAGGTTACTGCATTCTGATTTGAGCATGCGTGGATTTACAGTGGATGCCCAATTCAACGCAGTTTATGAGCCAGCATAATTTGTTGAAGTTGGAGCATGGTTTGGCACAATTTAGGCCAAACATGGGAAACCATTTTTGATATAGCTATTAGCTACCCTATGGCTCTTCAATGGGTTTTCTGCAACTCGAGCTGAGAAAGTATCAACTGGATCTCATCGGTCAATATGTTATATGTCTTGTCCATGTGACCAATTCAAACAAAGATTTTGATAGATACACAAGATAAAGTATTGATGGCTGGTTGTGATCCTGTATTTGCATTCCAAAATATTTACAAATAAAAATATCCACTTTTAGTGCTTATTTGGTATTTTCTTGAGAAGTTTTAATCGGAAAAGTTTTCCAAAATCTATTTTTCTGAAAAAAGTTTAGAGAGAAACAAATTTTATCGCATTTGGTTGATAAAAAAATTTGTATGAAAAAATAGCTTTGAAAATATTTTCCTGTATTTGCTTGGAGATAATTTTGCATAGAAAAATACCAATATAACTATAACGCCTCTACAATAAAGATTACATAAGAATTAATATAATATAATATTAGTTTATATATTTAGTATTTGATATAATTTATATATGATATTATATATATATATTACGAGCTGGACTTGGTTAGATTTGAATTTATTCAAATATAGAATTCAATCACCTCCCCACCCCTGGATTCATATGGATCTCAGAGCCATCCTACCATTTTCACTTTTTTCATCTTTGGACCCATGAAGAAGGTGAATGGATATAGGTTGGCTATATTTGAATATAGCCAAGTCTAATTCTTATATTATATAGTTACAATAATCGTTTCGAATCTCGACAGGATGACTGAGATGTCTCATCCTAGAGAGACTCCAGTACCAATCTTGGCCATCCCATCATGTCATATCTTGCTCATAATACATTATAATATCAATTTTAAATAAATCTAGTTTATCATAAGGCTATAAGTTTTGAAGTTTTAATATGTTTAAAAATCGAATAAAACAGTAAAACTTCACGAAATTTTTTAAGAAAAAAAAAGTATTTCAAGTAAGTGTTGGGACTCTTGATCGAGTCCAAGATTGAGACAAAACGCCAATCGAGACGAGACATGCAGCATCTCATCTCGTGAAAAAATCGAAACATTTTTATCTCATAAGATTTAAATAAATATGATAGAGAAAGAAATAAAAATAAAGTCAGAAGGGTAATTTTAAACTTTTGGTATTAGTAAATTTTCATAAAATTAAAAATTTTAAAATACCACCTTTTTCGTGAGAAAAGTTTTTTGATGGGAGAGGAAAAATATATATGTGAGTCCCACAATTCATTTTTTCCTCACTTTTCGACCAAACATTGAAAAATAAGGGTGGCAAAGTTTTTTTTTTCCTTTATTTTTCCTTCAACTAACCAAATGAGCACTTAGTGTATGTGCTTATAGGGTAAGGCTTCCGGTTCCTTATTTCTTTTTCCCTATTAGAGGTTTAAATAAAGCAGGTGCATGAGGAGGGAAACAAACAGATTTTTCTTTCTTCTCCTTTCTTGACTAACAAACAATAATAATAACAAAGTATTGATCCCAATCTAGTTGGGATCAACTACATGAATCTTTTTTTTTTTTTTGGATTTATGGTCAACTACATGAATATTTTTATGAATTTATATTTATAAGATATGGGTATAATTTTATACTAGCCGTCAACCTATTGTAACCCTTCTGTATCTAGGCTTAAGACCAACTATCAATAAAACTCGTGTTTTATTTATAGATGAAATTTCTTTCCTTTTCAACTAGGACTCTTAAAAATGTTTTGGCCATTTGGGATCTATAAGCAGATGTAATAAAGGAAAGAAATCCTATTGATAAGTCACAATCTGCAACCACACTAAGAAAATAATGTGTAGCGTGTCCAGCTCAGTTGCCATAATGTTAACTAGAGATAAGAATAGACCAACTTAATGAAATTGAATTATATTTCTTTTTGATTAGACATTATTCGATTTTTATCAAGTTTTACACAACTTAGAAGTTGGAATTTTCTAGTAATAATTTATGTTTCCACTTAGGGACCTGATGCTGGTGGTCCAAGAGAACCATGGCATGATTTACATTCTAGAATAGATGGTCCAGCAGCTCATGACATTCTGAAAAACTTTGAGGAGCGTTGGTTAAAAGCTTCAAAACGCCATGGGATTAAAAAATTATCGAGGTCATATGATGATTCATTGCTTACAATTGAAAGAATCCCATATATTATGGGCATTCAAGATTCACCAAATGCAAATGACAATGATCCAGAGACTTGGCATGTTCAGGTAAAGCACATTGTAATCCTTCTTGATTTCATGATCTTTTTTCCTTATTGTCTTGCCTTCATAAAAATCTCAGGTTTTCCGTTCAATAGATTCAAATTCTGTGAAAGGCTTCCCAAAGGATCCAAGAAATGCTACTAGCAAGGTATGTAAAATGGTACAGAATCAACTATCTATTCATGACTATTCAAAATTATTTCCTCTCAAGTAACATCAACAGTGATAATTTTGTCCAACAGAATCTCGTTTGTGGGAAAAATGTACTGATTGACATGAGCATACATACAGCTTACGTAAATGCTATCCGTGCTGCTCAACGCTTCATTTATATTGAGAATCAATACTTCCTAGGTTCATCATTTAATTGGGATTCAAACAACGACTTAGGTAGGCAAGTAAATTAAATGTCTTATTATTTTGATGGTACATATTTTTAAGTTCATCTAATGTTTGGAAATCATGGATTCTGCTTGTTGCCTCTTCTTAGAAGGCTCTCTGTGTATAATTCCTCAGTGGTAGCAAGTCTTTCACTTGCGAAATTAGACTAGTTGGGTGGCACATGCACATGCCAATTAAAAGACATCGATTATTGAAATATTTTATATTGTTTGAATTATATGGTCTTTGTATTTATTATTTTATTTAGTTTTATATATAAACAAATTTTGCCCATCCAAGTGTCTGATACATATTTAGGTGCTCACTTCTAGTGTCTACATGGAGGATCAAATTGATCGTCCCCACCAATCTTTGGAAGTGGCAACTATATATAGAACTTTGAGTATCTAAGTGTGTGATACCATATGACTCATATACGTATCCGATGTGTATTTTGGAGCCAAATGCAAGCGTCCAGGTAAAACTAGTTGCAGCATGATGGTTAGGCAAATGCTAATTTATGCAACTCATGAGTTGAAATTATTAATCCTATTTCTCCATCGCACAAAAAGAGACCAACCTTTTCAACATAAATTGTCTTAGGAATTTGAAAATGCTAAACTGCATAAAGAAAAACCAAAATATTGGCATTCCAGTTCTAAAAACAAAGGGACTTCTATATAAGCAGTTGTTGTACATAAATAGATATGTTGTGATGATCTTTTTCTTCCTAATGGAGGCCATTATACTCGATCTATGTCTAGATATAATAGGGCAAATTTTCTTTTGTAATATTTAATAATACTGATCTGTGAGGGTCCGTATTATAGTATAATAGTGTTATTGAAAACTTAAATACTACTTTATATGTTAGGTTGTGGAGATAATTTATATTTGTTGAGAGGACAGACAAGTAACAGATTTGTGATCACTTTGCTGTGCTGTATTTCTTAGAATGCCACGCCCACATGTTAACATATCTTCTTCAAGCTCACACTATTGTTAAGTTTAATCTTCTTCAAGCTCACATTATTGTTAAGCTTAATCTTAACAAGATGCTTTCCAAAGGATGGAATAACCCAATCATCTGAGAAAAGATTAAAGCGATCTAAAATTAATTCTGAAGATTTATATATGTACAACGTATATAACCCTCTATTGTACATACATACCTACCATCCCTGTTGGTAGGTTTTAGGCAAGACAGAAACTGGATGAAACTGCCAAAGCTGGTCAGTTATGGAAATCAACTGAAATTTCAAAACTAAGTTTGTTTCAGATTATTTTGAATCCAATTTGGGCAAAAGATTTCAAGGCTGATACTCTTGGTACCTAATCAATCTTAGATGAACTCTTTGGAAATGCTAATGTAGATGAAGTGTGTGGGAAAATAATGCCTGCATGGCATGTGTACCACAGCCTACCCTTGTTAAATTCTTGGTCTCACATGATTTGTATGTGGGATTGATATCAAGAGTGGGTTATTTGTGATCCACACGAGTTGCCTGGACAACACAAGCGCATCTAGCAGCATAGCGCTCTTTTTCTTGGTTTTGTGAGTTTAGGTAACCAACAAAAGAGCATAAAGTTGCATTGAGCAGGAAATTGACACCAATTGACAAATAACATCATTTGAGAGGTTCCTATCAACTAATTTAAAAAAAAAAATCGCTTCATTCCATTAAATGATCCTATATAAATGCAAAACAGATTATAATTTAAACCAGGGCATGCTTAGGCCTTAGCTATATCTTTTAGAGGTAAATTTATGTAACTTGATTCTTGATTTAAGAATTCGTGTGCACCTGGTCCTTTGCACCATGCCAAGTGCCAACAGAAAGATTGAAAACTTTCACACACGCACGCATTTATATATAGACTTGGCTACATTCGAATGTAGCTTAGCCTAGATTCAGTCACTTTCTTTATCCTTGGATCCACATAATTCACAAATCCCAAAGATGAAAAAAGTGAAAAAGATGAGGTGGCTTCGGGATCCGTATGGATTCAAGGATAGGGAAGGTGGCTGAATCCTGAATTTGGCTACATTCGAATGTAACCAAGTCTACCTATATAGATAAAGAGTTAAACTTGGTTATACTCGTGTGTAGCTAAGCCTAGATCCGGTTGTTTTTTTCAGCTTTGGATCTGTAAGGACCACAAATCTCAAAGGTTAAAAAGGTGGGATAGCTTTGAGATCTATGGCTTGACTACATGCGAGAGTACCTAAGTCCAACTCATATATATATATATATATATATATATATATATGAAGCATTTGGCTACATTTGAATGCAGCCAAGCTTAGATCAGATCACCTTCTCCACTTTTGGATCCACTTAGCTCATGAATTTCAAAGATGAAAAAAAGAAAAAGGTAGGGTGACTACATGATTCATGTGGATCCAAAGATGAAAAAGGTGATCGGATTCTGAACTTGGCTATGTTCGAATATAGCCCAAGTCCACCTCAACATGCATGCATACATTGTATGTATGTAGTCCTATCATGTGTGTGTGTCTCAAAAAGCAATCAAAAACTATGGTCATCAAACTTATCACTCATCGATGTATTCAATTGAAGCTATGCAAAATTTCTCTTTGATTTCTTCATAAGTGCAAGCCGAATTTGTAGACATTAGATATTTTCCACAATCAATATTGTTTTTAATGGTTTGTCATGTTGTGCATATGTAGAGAGGAAATAGGATTGCAAATACCAAAGAATGGCAATTTCATCTGGATTTTTCATCTGTTTATGCATTACATGCGCCCTACACTTAGTGGACTGTTCAAGCTCAAAGTTTGATCCGTTTATAAAGCTTTAAATTCAGGATGGTGCTCTGTTAGTCCAAAATGTCAATTTTCTCAAGAGGATGTCATAATCTTGTCATCTATTTTCCTGCTAGAATGTCTTGTCCGTTTGTCTGGGTTATGTGCCTTTGGGTTCACTTTTATTTGTAAAGGCTGCTAAATCTTTTCTTCTTGTATGCCCATCATATTGGTTCTTACGAGGCAGGTTTTTTTCCTTTTTGTTTATTATCCAGGTGCTAACAATTTAATACCAATTGAAATTGCTCTTAAAATTGCAAACAAAATTAAAGCAAATGAGCGGTTTTCTGCATATATAGTTATTCCAATGTGGCCTGAGGGTAATCCAATCGGTGCTGCTACACAGAGGATTCTTTATTGGCAGGTTAGATCTAAATACCTGAAATTACATGCTGCATCACAAGATATGACTGTTACAGTTTTGTTACTACATGGCTTTTTGCTGTGCATTTCAGTATTTGTATTTGGATAATGGTTAGATTTATTACCCATTTAAAATGCTCTATACATTGCTACGAGAGATGAAAAACTAATTTAAAAATGATATATAACATCTTGAGGAAATCAAAGTTGTTAGAAAGTTTGGTTTTCTATTTTGTATGATTCCAGTCATTTTGTTGTCAGATCTTTCTTTAGTTCCTTGTTGAAGTGAGAATTTAAACTTTCAAGTTTCCCATTTGTTAAATCTTTAAGCTTCTTCATTTTATAGTACCCATGTATTTATGCTTTTCATGTGCAGGTAATGATGAAGTTTAAATGTTGTTTGTCATGTTCGTCTGGCATAAAGCAGCATGGAAAGATATGCAATGCCGGATGGTCATTCTAGTTATACATAAAAGGATGCTTATAAAATTAATGCTTTTCCATGATATTTACCTAAGAGAACCTTTCTCTGATAGATGGACATGGTTTGAAGCATCTTTTACCTTTTCAAACAAATTTTGCATCCTAAATTATTCTTCAGCATTTGTAAGAACCCCTCATATATCATACTGTCCCCTCATATATCATACTGTCAGTGATTTCAGAAGACATAAGTCTTCTTAGGAACAAAGTTAGTGAAAAGGAAATAAAGTGAAATCCAAATTCAACGATATTCTACGGATTATACTAGACTCTTTAAAAAAAAATTCAAAAAATATTTCAACATGTTTTATTTGGTACAAAAGCATTGTTTTAAGATATTGTGAAGAAATTGTACCTAGCCATGTTCGATAAATAACATTCAAAGGAAACAAATATGAGCAGCAAGTATAAAATGCAAGCAGTAAGGAGCATTCTTGTCAAAGAAGTAGAACAAAACTAAATTTAATCAGAATACATAGGTACTAAAAGGGTAAAGTTTCCGCAAGTAATTAACGACGGAGTGATGTTTATTAAGGTAAAAATTTATATATGCTTTTTGGCTTTTGAATTTATTTCAGTCATCAGCAGACGTACATCAATATGTTGTTATTAACTTATGGTATCTAGAGATCTCTTGAGCAATTGTTGTCACTTCATCTTCGAAACCAGCTTCTGAAAGAATGGTATAGGTCTGCCCACCAAACACTATATCTGAATATTTATACAGATGTATAAATTTATGCTCTTTTTATTTACATGTCATTACCTTTATCTTATGATCCTTTACCACAAATTCATTTCTTATGATTTTTTTGACAAGATACCTCTCCCTAAGTTTTGTGAATTATCCATTTTGTCCTTCATTGCTTCTTCTATTTGCTGCCATCAAATATGGCTAGCTGAATATGATATTTTTCTATATTATAAACAAAGTGTTCTTCCATAACATAATTTTACATTGTTGTTCCACACAAACACAGGAGAGAAGCGACAAAAAGAAAAAGGAAAGGTATTAATTTGTTGTTTCCCTCAACATCAGATGATCAATCATCTAGATCAATTATCGAAATTATAGTTGTTCTTTGCTTCATATATATCAGCATATTATGATGGCTAGTAGCTCACTCATCCAAATTTTCAAAATACTCTACATGTCCTGGAATTCAGAAAAGGCCACTTAAACTATATCGCTGGTATCCAACCCTTGGATTTGATCCCCCTAGTGGGGTCTATATGACAGGCGTGAAGATGGTGCAACGGGTGTGGCTTATGTTAGTATGTGCCCTAAATCCAATTGGATTATATGCTAGTTTGTACATATTTCTTTATGTATGCAAATCAAATTTATAGGTTTCTTTATCTATCCATATCTATATATATATATATATATATATATATATATATATATATAAGATATATTTTACCTGTGAGATAAAGTCTAAAAGAATGTGAACTGTGCATATGGAATTTGTAATAGAGATTGCAAATTATGAGATCCAAAATTGCACATTATGGTTCGATTCTTTAAATTTTCTTAGTCAATGCATAGACAAGATTGGGTATTGTCGAACGCCATGGAGACTAGCACATATTGCATATCTTCACCTTTGGGGTGAGCAGCTGATTTCACAAGCTAAAGTATGAAGATACTTGGATAGGTGTGTGGATACTCGTTATTGTAACGATGCATTGGATGACCCGCATAAAGATCCCATATGGATATTCTATATAGTGTCGATGATTGATCTCTAATGACGGTGGTGCGAGTGATCCTTCCGCAGAGCCACTTGGGCAAGTTCGTTCGAGGAAACCTCATGGCCTCGGGTGCGTCGGCACCTCCAGCGCCTCAGATTTGCCTCAACAATGCCCCAACGGAAGGAACAATAGCATGACCTCATGAGGGGCGAGCAGCAGCTCGGGGAGCCGATGGAAGGAAGCAAGCTGGCATCAAAATGGGAAGCTTCTCCCTCACATTCGGAACGCGGACGGTACTCTCAGTAGCTTGTTGATCCTTTAATAAAGTATTATTCAGAATATCCTTGTCTTGTCATGTCTTGGGATGAGTGTATTTCTTAGACAGAGACCAACTCCGCGTTGGCAACAAAGACCGACTCCGCGTCGGTGCCAAAGATCAACTCCGCAATGGCAACAAAGACCGACTCCGCGTCGGCACCAAAGACCGACTTCGCATTGGCACCAAAGACCGACTCCGCTTCGGCACCAAAGACCGACTCCGCTTCGGCACCAAAGACCGACTCCGCGTCGGCAACGAAGACCGGCTCCGCGTCGGCACCAAAGATCGGCACCTCTAAGGCCGGCACCTCCAAGACCGATGGCCCCCAAAGGCCGACACCCGACGGCCCCCAAAGGCCGACATCTTCAAGACCGACGGCTCCAAGACCGACGGCCCCAAAGGCCGACACCCGACGGCCCCCAAAGGCCGACATCACCAAAGACGGCTCCAAGACCGATGGCCCCAAAGGCCGACACCCGACGGCCCCCAAAGGCCGACATCACCAAAGACCGGCTCCGCGTCGGCAAGAAAGACCGGCTCCGCGTCGGTACCAAAGACCGACTCCGCGTCGGCACCAAAGACCAACTCCGCGTTGGCACCAAAGACCAACTCCATGTTGGCACCAAAGACCAACTCCGCATCGGCACCAAAGACCGGCTCCACGTCAGCAACAAAGACCGGCTCCGCATCGGCACCCAAGACCGGCTCCGTGTCGGCACCCTCAAGCTCAAGACCTGCGGATTCCAATCAACAGAGTTTTCTGGGGGCAGACAAACCCCTAAGCTGGTTCAAAGGGAACTCACTGGCATCGCGGCCTACGGGACACCACTCGGCCCCGGCACGGCGGTGCCCCCGAGTCGGTTAAGACCCTAAAGGCCCCGTACCCCGCTGAGTCGCCCCTTGCAGCGGTTCTCACACCCCCGAGGCGGTTCAAAAGGAACCTGACGCTCTCAGCTCTTAGGTCACCCTCCTGGGTTCAAAAGACTTCCAGACCCCGCGTTGGGAGAGGATTACTAGCCGCCCTCAGCTAGCCAAAGAAGGCACGCAGACGTCCATCCAAGGCAGCGCAAGGTGCCAAGGTAAAAGTTCTACACTCCTTTCGCTTAGCTGGTGCATAGCACCCAAGCTCAAGGAGTGTGGGGGGCATTTGATGGAGCCAGTTGACCCCATAAAGATTAAAAAAAAATTTCGACATCTCCAAGACCGTCGGCCCCAAAGGCCGACACCAGACGGCCCCGAAGGCCGATGCCAGACGGCCCCGAAGGCCGACGCCCGACGGCTCCAAAGGCCGACACCAGATGGCCCCGAAGGCCGACACCAGATGGCCCCGAAGGCTGACACCCGACGGCCCCAAAGGCCGACACCCAAAGACCGTCGGCCCCAAAGGCCGACACCCAACGGCCCCAAAGGCCGACACCTCCACGGCCGGCACCTCCAAGACCGGCACCTTCAAGGCCGGCACCTCCAAGACCGGTACCTCAAAGGCCGGCACCTCCAAGACAATCGGCCCCAAAAGGCCGACACCACCAAGACCGGCACCTTCAAGGCCGGCATCTCCAAGACAGGCGGCCCCCGGTGTCTCCAAACTAGGCGGCCCCGGTTCCCAGCCGGCCACGGCGTCTCCAAGCTAGGCGGCCCCGGCATGTCCAAGCGAGTCGGCCCAGGCATGTCCAAGCGAGTCGGCCCCGGCTTGTCCAAGCTAGGCGGCCCCGGCATCTTCCTAACTGGCCTTGGCACCTCTCAGGCCAGCCCCGACGCTTCCATCCTAGCTGGCCCCGCCTGATCCAAATCGGCCCCGGCACCTCTCAGCCGGCCCCGGCGCTTCCATCCTAGACGGCCCCACCTGATCCAAGTCGGCCCCGGCGCTTCCATCCCAGCCAGCCCTGGCACCTCTCGGTCGGTCCCGGCGCTTCCTTCCCAAGTGGCCCCGGCGTCTCCAGTTCCGATGAGTCGGCCAAGGCCATCCCAGGCCGGCCTGACTCGGTCCCGGCGTCTCCAGATCCGCCGAGTCGGCCAAGGCTATCCCAGGCCGGCCCGACTCGGCCCCGGCATCTCCTGTCCCGCCGAGTCGGCCAAGGCCATCCCCGGCCGGCCCGACTCGGCCCCGGCATCTCCTGTCCCGCCGAGTCGGCCAAGGCCATCCCCGGCCGGCCCGACTCGGTCCCGGCGTCTCCAGTTCCGCCGAGCCGGCCAAGGCCATCCCAAGCCGGCCCGACTCGGCCCCGGCGTCTCCAGTTCCACCGAGCCGGCCAAGGCCATCCCAGGTCGGCCCGACTCGGATCCGGCGTCTCCTGTCCCGCCGAGTCGGCCAAGGCCATCCCCGGCCGGCCCGACTCAACCCCGGCGTCTCCAGTCCCGCCGAGTCGGCCAAGGCCATCCCCGGCCGGCCCGACTTGGCCCCGGCGTCTTCAGTTCCCGCCAGATCAGCCCCAGCGATTCAAGGAACCGCTCTCTGACACGCGCCGCCTGACAGCGCCAGATGCGCGCCGCTCGACAGCGCCGACGTGCGCCGCCCGACAGCCCCGCTAGCTGATGGGACGTGGCCCACTGACCGGCCCAGATTCACACGAGGGCTCAGCAGATCTTCTGATTCACGCAATCCCACGTGATCATGCCAGAATCAACCCCTATAAAAAGGTGAATCCACCCGGTAAATAGGTACGCGTGATAACCCCCAAAATCGCCATCTCTACTCTAAAAGAGATTCCTCCTCTCGGAGATCCCTCTTCTCCACACAAAACAGGGCTCACTCGAGCCCTTCTTCAGTTGTGACCTCAGTCACTAACTTGGCCGTCGGAGGGTCCTGCCGGAGCCCCCTCCGGTCCTGGGACTTTCTTGCAGGCAACCCGGAGGCGAGGATTCGAGGAACGCCTCCGTTCCCGACATCCAGGGAAGGTGATCGAGCGTCATCAGGTGGAAGTCTGTCTCTTACATCCCTCTTTCTTGGGTGGTTGAAGGAAGATTTTCTTTCTCTGTCTTGAATGGGTAGAAGTCTCTCTCTTACGTCCCTCCTTAATCCTTTTCTCTCTTGATTGATCAAGATTTGATCTTGATCAAGAAATTGTTCTCTCTCTTAATTTGGAAAATCAATTGAAGAAGAAAAGAGGCGCTAGCACCCCTCGCTAGAAGGTCATCATCCAATTCTGGGAAGACATCACCCAAAGATCTCCACGTGGATCACCCTTAGAGGCCGGACGCGTAGACGGCTAGTGTTAAATCGTTTACCGGCTTTATCAGTCTTCATCCCCAATAAAGAACACAGGTATGATTTATTATTGAATCATGTGTAATTTCTTGTTAACTGAATTTGTTCCTTGAGGATCTTGAGCTTTGAAAATTAAATTCGTATTTATTTTATCTTTTGCTGCTTGATATATGAATTTGATTCATATAACATATACGATATTTCCTATAGCTTATGCATTCTCCATCCTCTCAAATATTGTTATACTGTTTCTGCTAGTTGCACCCAGATCAGTGTCACTATCCTCCTTAGTGACATACGGATATGGCAAATGTTCCATAGCAGGTGAAAGTGATAATCCATTGCTTCTCAAATCAAGTACTTGACAGATACTCATAGACTTAATTAGGATATATCAGCCAGCACAGTGCTCTCTCTTTTTAAAACATGAAAGTCTACATTAATTTTTTTTTTTAAAAAAAATCTAACTTTTATGTCATTATTACACAAGAAGATTCAGGGCATTAGTACCTTAGTATTGTTTTTGGCCTACTTTAGATAGTCCTTTAAGATGGTTTAATATTTATGCACCAATACTAAATATGGTCATCTTTAGAAGACAGACATATCATATATTTACTTGTATTGTCACAAGCAAACTTTGAACTCATGTTGAATGCATAGGTTAGAAATTTTCAAATCATATGACTTTTAGTGTGTTTTAGAGACTGTGGATCATATTTAATGACTTTAAATTCTAGTGTGTTACTTGAGTGGGTATCCACTCAAATTCGTTTTACTCTAGATTGGATGATCAAAGTCCTACATCAATGATTCAAGCCATGGGATGAAATTAGAGGTAGGCACTGGCCGTGCGGCACGGCTCGAAAAATTTTTTCGGCATAGCCCAGTAAATTGTGTTGTGCCGGGCTCGAAAAAAAATTTTCACTAGTCCGGCACGGCCCATGACGGGCCTGGGCCGGCCGGCACGCCAGGGTGCACTATGCTTAGGCACGTGCCGGGCCTGGCATGGCCCACATGGGCTGTGCCGGGCCTGGCATGGCCCACATGGGCTGTGCCAGGCCCGGCACGGATATGGGCCGTGCCAGGCCCGGGACGGCTCAGGCCCGGCACGGATCGTGGTCCAAAATGGGCCACGGGCCGTACCGAAATTTTTTTTACTATGTCGTGCCTGGTATGGCCCATTTGTTACTGGGTCGTGTCGTGCCAGGCACGGCCCAGTGCCCACCTCTAAATGAAATCCACTACATCTAAAATACTGATACATCAGAAATCATGCGATTTGAAAACTCTTGGCTCATGCATAGTGCTTAAAACCTTTATTTTTTTTATATTATCAAAATTATTCATCTATTGATCACTTGATGCGCAGGATAAAGCTTTCAAAATCACATAATTTTTAGTATATAAGTATTTTAAAAATAGTAGATCATATCTAACAACTTGAATTATCAATATAAGACCCCCATCATCCAAATATAGATCTAATCGAATCTGACTAGAGATCCCCTCAACTATGGTTAAGTCAAGCTATATACATACATATGCATATACAAACAAGAACATATTCATATAGTAACCATTATTCAAATTATATGCACTTTTTCATGCTGAACAATTAAACCAACTTGTATGGACAGAACTCTTGGAAGGGTTAGTCTTCTCTGGGATTAGCTTGGCACCTGAATTATGGAAATAAATTGTGGATATACAAAAGAAGTCATGAATGTTGCCTCCTGGAAACGAAAATGAAATATGGTTCTGGGTCATGACGCTTAAATACTCCATTAACTTACTCCATATTAATGTTTCAGTTATGGGTAAAACCGGAAAAATAATTATGAGATTGTGGTAGTGAAAAACAGTGAAGCAAAAGTACATCCTTAATTACATACAAAGAATAGTTTCATTGCCACTTAACGCTTATTTAGTAAAGATATTTAGATTTGTTCTTTTGAATAAGGTTTGCAGTATTAGATATTCTTTCCTTGCTTCGATACCTTACATATATATGTTTCATAGGTTGATTATCAGTGGAAGCAGGATGTAGAATTGCTTTGCCGTCTTCTATTGGAATTTGTTCTGTTAGGAGCATCTAAGAAACACCTAAACTAGATACATCATTTTGATATTCCTTTTGCCACCTATTGTGCTTTCCTTTTTTCTGATCATTACATTGAATCTGCCATAATTATCTGTGTTATCACTGAAATTGCAATGAATGCAGTCCAGTTGTTATGGTTTTTGTTGGTTGCTGCAGAAAAAAACCATGCGGATGATGTATGAGACAATCTATAGGGCCTTGAAAGAAGTGGGCCTGGAGGACGCATATGAGGTACAAGATTATTTGAATTTCTTTTGCCTTGGTAATCGTGAAGTGCCATACCTAAATGATGTTTCGGATGGAAGGCCAAAGTCAGCAAACTCTCCTCAAGTAGGACCCTTATTTTGAAAGACTTTGTTGTCTCTCATATTTTTACTGATTTTCTTAATTTTCTGTTGTTAATATGTTGCACTTATGTTGCCTTAATATGTCAACCTTTTGATTACTGTTTTGGTATGAGAGAGGATGCTGATGCTTATTTGTCTATATGATTGGACTTGCATTCAGTTGTAATTACCTTGCTTGAGCAACATCCAAACTCAAAATTTAGCCTACTATTGCATATTGAAGAAAAATTTACACATGCATGGCCTGTTTATCAACATCAACCTAGAATCAATTAGTGCCTCATTTTCCAAAAAATATTTTCATCAAATTATTATGATTATCTAATCCACTTTCTTGATACACACACAAAAAGAGAGAGAGAGAGTGCTTGACTTGATTACATTCAATAGAAACTCCATTCAAAAATAGTAAAGTGTAGAATTAGGTAGAAATTTTATTACATACTAAAAAAATTATATTATTTGAAAACCTTCTATCTTATGAATCAAGAGATCAAAAGGAGGTATTATTTCATATTATTTAAACTATCCAATTTTTTTTATCAATTGATGCATGGGCTAGAAATCTTTAATTTATATGATTTTAGTGTATAAGTATTTTAAAGATAGTAAATCATGTCCAATGGTTTGGATTCCATCTAAATCTAGAATTTACTGAATTCGAAAGTATATCCAAGCAATACTATATATATATATATATATATATACACACACATGTCTAAATTTATTTCATATGATGAAAAAAAATTTAAAGACTGCAAACTTTCATAATTTATATGTGCTCATTAATTGGTTCAGGAATGTGATGTTTAAGCTCCTAATGCAACAGGGCATCATGCAGCAGGCCTCACTAAAAACTTGTGGTCTGAATGCATGTATATGGGTGGGGGTGGGGGCGCGTGTGCTTCGTATCGGGTCGTAACTAAATAGTTCTTATTTTCTAGGCACTTGCCAAGAAGAATGGGCGTTTCATGATATATGTACATTCTAAAGGGATGATAGTGGATGATGAGTATGTGATATTGGGGTCGGCAAACATCAATCAAAGATCACTGGAGGGTACCAGGGACACTGAGATTGCAATGGGTGCATATCAGCCCCAGCATACATGGGCAAGAAAGCTCTCTGGTCCTCGCGGTCAGGTAAGAACAGCAATTCTTAATTTGCTCGTATATTTGACACGTCGCTGTATGCTATGTATAGAGATTCATGTATGTTTGGCGTAGCTCCCATTTGTAGATATGCTTGTCATCTGTGTTGAAGACTGCATGATATCCAAAATTTGCTTCTCAATGAGCCCTACTTTTGTAATGACTTTGCCTTCACTTAACCGATGTCCCTAGTTAGAGTCTGGTTCTTCCATCTCCCATCAAGTTATACTTGGGGTTATCAATTCGTTCTGGTCTAACACATTCCCAATGTACTCATATTCTTTATTCTTCTTATCCATTTTTTGAATTTTGTTTTTGTTTTAGTACTCATAAAACTACCTGCGGTTCATTGACATATAGCACCAATACTTTTTATATCTAATGCATAATCTGGCTTACCATCTCGCTCTTCATTAAGCAAAAATGTCAGCTAACATTTGTTCTGCAGAGCATTTCATTGCACTGAGAACTTATGACCACGATGATAGAACATTATATAAGAACAAATTGCTGTGCAATTTCTATTTACTGCACCAGAAATGGTAACTGACTTTGTGGCCACGCATATAGATCCATGGCTATAGGATGTCACTATGGGCCGAGCACATTGGAGCACTGGAGGAGTGCTTTAGTCATCCAGAGAGCCTTGAATGCATGAGACGAGTCCGGGACATGGGAGAGCAGAACTGGAGACAATTTGTGGCTGATGAGATTACTGAAATGAGGGGCCACCTCCTCAAGTACCCTGTGAGCGTCGACAGGAAAGGCAAGGTGAAGCCTCTTTCTGGATGTGAGACGTTCCCAGATGTGGGTGGTAGCATTTGTGGATCTTTTCTTGCCATTCAAGAAAATCTTACAATATAAGAGATCTCACAGTGATCCATGCCAACTTCGTTGGGCATTCTTGCACTGGACTTAAAGGAAGCCTCAGCCACCGATATAGGATGCATATACAATAGAACACCATGTTGAAAACTTAATTGTCACTTAAATATTTTTCTCCTTTTTATTCTTCTGCATTCTCAGTCTTCTATATTTTCACACAATGAGTCAACTTAACAGGGCATCCCGATATGAATTTTTTTTTTCCGTTGTTCGTGGTTATATGCCTACAGCAATGCTTCATGTAACCTAATTGGAAGATGAACATTGGAGAAAAGGAGAGGAGGGAACGATAACAAGCTTATATATATTATAACAATATTTTACTAACTATTTCTATTAATGTTAACAAGATATTTTGTTGACAATCCAACAATATATACTTATTATTCATACTAGCAGATCATATGCCAAGTTTGTTGCATATAACGTCTTTTGTTCATATTCATATATGTGACTATAGTTTTTAATTTACTATAATCTTTTCTTTTTTTTTTTGAACTCGAAACTAGCTATGTATAAAAAACCTCATACACAAAAATATATACAATCCCTTACAATTGACAAAATCAAATTTAATATAATTAAAATATAACATTCTATTAGGGGAAACTAGCTAGGAGTATGCCAAAAGCATATGGATGCAATTATAACGCACATATATAAGAAAATTAAGGATCTATTCGGCATCACCTTTTTCTGTTTTTTGTTTTTAAAAAACAAAAGTATGAAAATTGAAAGAGAACAAGTTGAGTGTCATTATTTATATTTCCTATTTCTAATAGTCCTTTCATTATTTTCTAAAAAAAGTGAGAGAAAAAAAAAAGAAAATTCTGCTTTCACTTTTTTTTAGAAACAACAAATTAAGTTTTTTATGCAAAATCTCCCTCCCTCCCTACCTGATGCTCCCTTTCCACCTTAACCATCAGAACCTCCATCATTAGCACCACTATCACTACTACCAGCTCCTCCAACGTATTTGCTACCATCGTCGCGACGGCTACCCGAATCACCACCTCCATTGCTATCACTACCATCACGGAAGCTTAGAATTTAGATTATTCTTTTTATTTGTTTGTGCTTATAAAAATTAAAATGACTACACTAAACATGTTTATGTTTCTGAAACTCTAAACAAAATTTACAAATAAGTTTTTCATTTTCTATTCTTTAAAAGCAGAAAACTGAAGGTGATGACAAATATAATCTCACCATACATCCACTATAAAACACAATGACAAGAGTTGCATAATGAAAATGTAAACTGTTACTTTAACATGTTTAATATACTTAGAAATAAAAAATCATATGCTTTGGAGACTTCTTATTCTTGCCTATGCATGAAGCATATATGACCCAACACAATATATTGTGCCATTATTACTATTAGCTCGAGATGATTTGATGCATAAACAAAAGGTCCCCAAAATATTTTAATTTTTATTTATACACATTATTCAATGGATTAGATTTTCATTTTACAACTCCAATCAATGAATTCGATAATGATGCACAATCCTCTTTGTATGACCTATGCTTCTATAGCTGTACCAGATAGCCAAATCAAATGTTGAAGGCACAAAGAAAATAGCAGGGGGAAACAATAATTTGGTCTTTGATGTGATTGGTAAAAGCCACGTATAAGTTGACGGCCAAAATTACCTGAGGCGGAAGTTATTTAAAAAGTCAATGGCCCCAGCAGAAGCGGCTCCTAGGCGGCCCCAACAGAAGCGGCTCCTAGGCGGCCCCTGTAGGAGCGGTCCCTAAGCGGCCCTGAAGCAGCTCCTAGGCAGTCCCAGCATAAGTGGCCCCTGTCTGCGGAAATTTTCTCATTGGCCCTGGGTACTGAGTGTCTACGGTTTTGTCTTATCTTCAAGGCTCATCTCGACTTCCCAAGCAACCCTCTGCCTTGACAAAACCGGACCCACTAACCATCCTTGATCCATGTCAAATCAAAAAGACAGGAACCGTCAGTTCCAGCATAAGCCCCAAAAGTCATGACCCATCAGGCAACATTAATGACTCTGACTAGATGAGGCCCCAAAAGTCATAATCCATCAGACAACATTAATGACCCTGATCAAATGAAGCCCCAAAGGTCATAATCCATCATGAAGCTACAAATCTCCAAACCAATGAGGCTCAAAAGGTCATCAAGAAGATTTAATGACTCTGACCAAATAAAGCTTCCAAAGGTGATCGACTGCCATGAAGTACCAATCACCAGGGGGAAACTCAATCCCACTGGTTCTAACATTCTATCTGCAAAAGTCATGGCTCATCATGAGATTCCAATCTTATCAAGCAAGCCACACGGACTCAAAGTATCAATAAAAAGGGTAAGAGGGACCCAGACCAAGGGACAAACACTGAAACAAACACTTGGAGATTCCTATCATCTTCCTTCCTAACTCTCTCTCTTATCTTGAGCTTCACTAAGCTCACGACTGTGATATCGATCACTAACTTAAGCGTCGGAGGGTCCCTGCCGGAATATCCAGTCTTCGGGACTTCTTGCAGATCTTGGCGCCGAGGTGAAGTTTCTCCAGCGAACTGACGATGCGTCCGCTGACGCTCAAGGACATTAGCTCAAGATGATCGGGCATCATCAGATTGGCGCGCTAGGAAAGATGGTGCGTGACACTGAGGAAAGGATTACTCTGTAACCCTGAGTTGTAGGTTCGCCCTCTCCTAAGCAACGATGGATGCAGATGGATGCAATGCATGTTCAGAAGGTTTCTTCCAGTTCTACTAGGGGGCACCCCCGTCGTGCCAAGCTGTCAGAGGCCAACTTTCCTACTCCTTCATAGCAACTGTCTAACCTTACTCAACAAATCCAAGCTCTTATTGGGATAGTTCACGAGTTGCAGAAGCAACGACCAATGGCTGCTTAGCAGCAATCTGGACCTCCTGCACCACCTGCAACCGCTGCATCAGCTAGTAAACAATCTATTTATAGAAGACCCTCTCTGGAGGAGCGTCACCATCATCAAGCTCCATTCAGACACCATCATCGGAAAACCTCCAAGAGGTCGCGGTCTTCCGTCCACTCCGATAATCCCTCTTTCAAGCGACGGTGGGGGAAAGAGCGCAAGGGTGCATATCACCATCAGCATCATCATTCCCCCTCCTCATTGTCTGAATCGGCGAGCGAGGACCTTAATGGTCGGATGGAAAGGCGCTTGGAGGAGCAAGACCGGCATTCGAAGGAGCTTAACCAGAAGCTCAATAACCAACCAGGGGTGAACTATGATACTCGTTCCCCCCTCACTTGCCGGATTATGGAAGAACCTATATCTCACAGGTTCCGTCTTTCCCAATTGGATCCTTATGACGGTACCATGGATCCACTGGACCACTTAGAGAGTTATAAATCTCTCATGCAAGTCCAAGGGACGACTAATGCCCTCCTATGCATCGCCTTTTCTGCTACTCTTTGAAAAGATGCACGCGCCTGGTATTCTCATCTACTTTCGCGCAGCATCGACTCCTTTCGACAGCTGGAGAAAGCCTTCCTAATACAATTTGATGCCTGTCGAAAGATCCCTCGGATGGCTGACAGTCTATTCTCCGTTCAACAGAAGGAAGAACTATTGAAAGACTTTATAGCCCGATTCAAGACAGCAGCCCTCGAAGTGTATTACCTTGATGATGTTATGGCCACATTGGCCAGCGAGGACTCTGCCCCTCTCGCTTCACTTATTCATTAGACAAGAAGCCTTCGGTTCCTATGCCGAGCTTTTGAATCGTGCACATAAATATATTCGTGCACATAAATATATTCGTGCCGATGAAGCTGACTTCACTTGGAGGAACGCTAAGAGGGGAGCTAGCAAGAAATCAGTTCGTGAAGAACCCGACAGACCTCCTCTTAAGAAGTTTGAACCCCCGCGCCGGCCAGATAACCGGTGTCGGAACTTTAGCCCCTAAAGGAGAAGATTTCACACCTCCTCGCCCTTAGGTCTCATATTCTTATGGAGATCGAAAGTAAGCCCTATCTCCAGCGCCCTCCCCCGTTGAGGGCCAACGCCACTCGCGATAGGAGTCGCTATTGTCGCTTCCATAGAGATTATGGCCATGATACTGAAGAATGTCGTAACCTAAAGCGCGCCATTGAAGAGCTCATCCAGATGGGTTATCTTGAAAAGTTTGTCCAAAAGGGAGGACCTTCGGCCATCCCAGCTCTGATGGAGCCCCCACCTGTTCAGGCCAACATTGATAACACTCCAACAGAACGGACGGTGGGCATGCTTTCATAGGGAACGGCTTTGTCTTCAAAGAGACCAAGGGGGGGCTAAGGGGATAGAAAATGTAATCCCCTTTTCTGAAGGGGAGTTAACGGGAGGGGCAATTTGAATGATGACAGCATAATCGTCTCCATGACGATCGCTAAGCATCCTGTAAAAAGAATACTTATAGATAGTGGGAGTTCAGCATATACTTACTTATGATGCTTTTGTTCGAATGGATTTATCTTTCGATTCCGTGCAACCGGTGACCACACCTCTAGTTGGTTTCACGGGAGACTCAGTAAGGGTTGAGGGTAAAATCACCTTGCCAGTCATGGCAGGATCACCGCCGTGTCAAAGCACGGTCCTAATGAGGTTCCTATTGGCCCGAGTGCCTCTGGCATATAACACCATACTCGACCGGGGTGATTCCACCAGATGCCTGCTCGTAAGGTTTCCTACCAGTGGAGGGATCAGTGAGATGCGCGAGGAGCAAAATCCTGTGCAATTATGTTACCATATGGCTTCCAGCCCTCCGAAGATGGTGACCCCACCAACTTTGATGTTGCTCGACCCCAGAAAGCCTGAAAGAAGAGGAGAGTCAGCCGAGCGCCTACTATCCTATCCGCTAGGGGATGACCCTGTGAAGACTGTGCAAATCGGTGAGCTCCTTCCTCTGGAGATGAAGAATCAGCTCTTTACTTTCTTACAAGCCAACTCAGATGTCTTCGCATGGTCAGTACCAGACATGCATAGCATCCCTCCGGAAGTAATTACTCACAAGCTCAATGTTGAATCAAATTACCGGCCTGTCCGTCAGAAGAGAAGTTTTGCCCCTGAGCGGCAAAGGACCATAGATGAGGAAATCAACAAGCTACTTGCTGCTGACCACATACGGGAGGTGCAATACCCGGTTTGGCTTGCCAATGTGATTATGGTCCGAAAAACGAGCAAAAATTGGTGAATCTGCATCGACTTTACTTATCTCAATCAAGCATATCCCAAAGACAGCTTTTCTTTGCCTCGGATCAACCAACTGGTGGATTCCACATCTGGCCATGAACTCATCAGTTTTACAGATGCCTTCTCAGTGTATAATCAAATAAGGATGGATCCGATGGATGAAGAAAACACCTTTCATCACTGAGAAAGGCATCTACTGCTATAAAGTAATGCCCTTCGGATTGAAGAATGCAGGGGTCACTTACCAAAGATTGATGAATAAGGTCTTTAAAGACCAGATTGGGAGTAACATGGAGATGTATATGGATGATATGCTAACTAAGAGCACCTACGTCGCCAACCATATCGCCGATTTAGAAGAAACATTTAACAACCTCCGGCATCATCAGATGAAGCTCAACCCTCGTAAATGTGCATTCGATGTCACCGCCAGAAAGTTCCTAGGTTTTCTAGTGACCCAACGAGGGATTGAGGCCAATCCGAAGAAGATTCAATCCATTCTTAACATGAGACAACCAGTCAATAAAAAGAAAATGCAATGGCTCACCGAAAGAGTGGCCGCTCTGAGCCGATTCCTATCTAGATCGGCCGAGAAATGCTTGCCCTTCTTCAAAGCTCAGCGTAAGGCCGATGGCTTCGAGTGGACGAAGAGCTGTCATACATCTTTTGAGGAGCTGAAAGAGTTTTATCTACGCCGCCATTATTGTCGAAGCCTAAGGAGAAAAGCTCTTCCTCTATCTTGCTGCCTCTCCAGAGGCAATAAGTTCTGTACTGGTGCGACTTGCCTCCGATGAAACGTAGAGGCCTATTTATTATACTAGCAAGGTGCTCCATGATGCGGAAGTCAGATACTCCAGAACTGAAAAAATTATCTTCACTCTGATCATCTCTGCTCATCGTCTCAAACCGTATTTTCAAGCCCATCCAATCATAGTGCTCACGGACCAACCTCTTAGAGCTATCTTGGCTCGCTCTGACACCTTTGGTCACCTGGCTAAATGGGCCGTTAAATTAGGGGAGTTCGATCTTTCATTTCAGTCGTGGTCCACCCTGACGTCCCAGGTGTTGGCTGACTTCCTGATATAGTGTATCTAGACAAAGGAGCAATTCGAAGATCTCCCTATGAAGTGCCCAGACACTGGGGAGGATGCGGCGGAGGCCTGGATCCTTCATGTTGACAGCACCTCTAATTCTCAAAGGAGTAGAACTGGTCTTATTCTGGCAAATCCGGAGGGTGTCATATTGGAGTACGCCCTCCGATTCCTTTTTAAAGCCACAAATAACCAAGCCGAGTATGAGGCCTTATTGGCCAGAATCAAGCTTGCCCTAGAGCTCGGAGTAAAGCACCTCAAGGCCTTCACTGACTCTCAGCTCATCTCCGAATATATCGCTGGAGAGTATGAGGCTCGAGACCCTATTATATCTCGATATCTAAACAAGGTTAAGTCATTGACCTCTTCATTGGCCTACTTTACTATTAGCTACATTCATAGAGGAAAGAATGCCAGAGCCGACATCTTGTCGCGGCTAGCCACTTCGGCGGACGACACTTTGGGAAGAATATATATCGAACACCTGAAAACTCCAAATATATATGCAGCAAAGGAGATCCTACCAGTTATGCCAGAATCGACGTGGATGGATGCCTATATTCAGTACCTTACTAATGGTACTCTCCCTGCTGATCCCGTAAAGGCCAGGCTGCTTAAGTGGAGATCTTCTAAGTTTGTTACTGAGTGGGCAGTTGTACAGAAAGTCCTCTTATCCTTTCCTCAAATGCATTGGCTCGGCAGATGCTACTTATATCCTTAAGAAAATTCATGAAGGAATATGTGAAAATCATCTGGGGGTAGATCCCTGGCGCACAAAGCCCTTCACCATGGATACTACTGGCTCACTATGCGAAAAGACACTATAGAACTAGTCCAGAAGTGCAGCAGTTGCTAGCGATATTCTAGTATTCAGCGACAGCCAGCTTCCCAACTGAGCCCGCTCTCTGCTTCGTAGCCCTTTGCCCAGTGGGGAATGGATATTCTTGGATCGTTCCCCCCGGCTTCAGGACAACGAAGATTTTTGCTTTATTTCCATCGACTATTTCACCAAATGGATTGAGGTCAAGGCACTAGCCAAGATCATCGAGAGCAAGGTGAGGACATTTTTCTGGAAATCTATTATATGTCAATTTGGCCTGCCCCATACCATTATCACCGATAATGGTCGCCAGTTTGATAATGCTGCATTCAAGGCCTTTTGCACTGAACTGGGTATCTGTCACCAGTTCACTTCCATCGGGCAACCACAGACCAATGGAGAGGCAAAAGTCATGAATCGGACCATTCTTCGAGGACTTAGAACCCGATTGGATGAGCTTAAAGGCAGATGGATGGAAGAACTCCCAAGTGTATTGTGGGCATATCATACGACTCCTAGAGTCCCCACGGGAGAGACTCCTTTCAGCCTTGTCTTCGGATCTGAAGCGGTTATCATGGTGGAGATCAATCTTCCCAGTCCCCAAGTGAAATCGTATAAAAAAGAAGACAACCCCGAACGACTAAGGGCTAACCTCGACTTCATCGATGAGACCCGGGACCAAGCGCAGCTCAAAATGGTCATGTTCCGTCAACGAGCGGTGAAATATTATAATGCCCGGGTCCGCTTCAGGACATTCCGCCCTGGAGATCTAATTCTTAGGAGAGCCAAGATATCTAAACCAACTAAAGGAAGCAAGATGTCCCCGAATTGGGAGGAGCCTTATCGAGTCACGAAAGCACTTCACTAAGGAGCTTATAGACTCGAGGAGCTGGATGAACGGCCAATCCCGCGCACTTGAAATGTGAGTAATCTCCGCCGATATTACCAATAGTAAGTTTACTTAGCCAATGGTTATAAAAAAGAATTTTTTTCAATTTCATGTCTCTATTCAGATTAATAGTTTTCAAAAGGACCTCGGCGGTCCCGCGATCATAGACACCCCTGGACCGACGCGAGAAACCCCATGGTGGTTCAAGTCCTATAATCTCGACGGCCCCGAGTCAAACTCTCGGACCGGCACGAGAAACCTCGGTGATAGTTTTCAAAAGGACCTCAGCAGTCCCTCGATCATAGACACTCCCGGGCCGACACGAGAAACCCCATGGTGGTTCAAGTCCTATGGTCTCGGCGTCCCCGAGTCAAACTCCCGGACCGGCGCGAGAAACCCCCGTAGTAGTTTTCAAAAGGACCTCGGCAGTCCCGCGATCATAGATACCCCTGGGCCGACGCAAGAAACCCCCATGGTGGTTCAAGTCCTATGGTTTCGGCGGCTCCGATTCAAACTCTCGGGCTGGCGCAAGAAACCCCCGTGGTAGTTTTCAAAAGGACCTCGATGGTCCTGCGATCATAAACACCCCCGGGCGTAGAGGTTGTCAGAAGGATATGATACCCTTCGAGCCCATGACAAAGACCGGCGTGACTGTCCAAAAAGCATCCTAACAAAAACCTGAGAGGTGAATATGAACCTAAACATTCCCATGAAACCCACCTATCAAATCACCGACTCTCCAAATATGACCATAATGATGAAAGTGTATCTTGTTGAATCCAAAGGCTAAAGCCAAGACATGGTAACTCAAAAGATCGAGGCATTACAAAAAAAATAAGTTCGTCAGATTTAGGCGAAATATCTTTTCTATCAATAATTCTTTTATTTCAATAATCTCATTGTCATAACAAAAAGACCGACATTGGTCGGATTACAAAAATTGAAAGCAAAAAAAGAAACTAAACCTAGGGCTTGGCGGATCTTGGTCTATCCTCAGCACCACCACTCTCCGAATCTTTATCTTCATCCTCAGGCCGGATGTCTTCAAGGCCGATCACCTTATAAATCCGAGAGATTTTCTCCTTACATTTTTCAAAGCTCTAGGCATAGGCATCGAGGGCCGCCTCACTAAACTCGGCAGCAAAGTCCGTAGAGCTTTTATAAAGTTCAATGACCTCCCGAGCCCGGAATTCAGCGACGGCGACCTTCATTAAGGCCTGAACTTCCGCGACTGCCGCCTTCTCCATGACCTAAGCCTCGATGGCGGTTAGTTTCTCCATGACCTCCCAAACTTCCGCCTGAACACATACCAGCTTCTCCATGGCGGTCCGGGCTTCGGATTCGATCGTGTCGGCCCTATTTTCGTCATGGTCCACCTTTAGGAGAGCATCTTCCAACTTCTCCGTTGGCCTAAGCCTTGACATGGCTTCTGCCAATTTGGCCTCAGCGACTCTGGCCCTTCTTTCAGCCTCCTCGGCCTGGGCCTTGGAGGAGCAGTTTTCCTCCTGGGTGGCTCAGAGCTCGCTGGCCACCGTCGCCTCCCGGGTCCTGACCTTGGTCAGTTCCTTGGTCAGGTCATCAACCCGAGCCTTGAGGGCAACCAGCTTAGCCTAAGCACGCCCGCGACTATTGAAGCTCCCGATACAAGCATCCCGAAGGACGAAGAGACTGTTGGATATCTGCATAAACAAATGAATTAAAATACAAACTATATTCAACCAAGGAAATAAAAGTCAACACACTTATGTGGAGAGCGGCGGTGAAAAGAGTGTCAAGAAACCTCTCAATTGGCTGGCGACGGAGCTCAGCCTGAAAGTTCGGGAGAGTTGAACGGTGCCAGACGGCCTCGATGCATTGCCGTAACTTGGGATGGCCGGCTGAGTGGGACATCGTCGGGAGGCATCCTCGCTTCCTCAAGCATCGACTGGGTGACCGAGGAGGCGTCATCTCCAACATCCCGCGTCGGAGACGTTGCAGCCTTCACTTCTGGCGTGGTGTCACCTTCGGGTTCGGCGGCGGGCGAAGGTTCTTCTCTCAGTGGCTCTGCCTCAACCTCGACAAGAGGAACCCCTGCCACTGGTACTTCAGCAGAGGATCTTGGTTCTTTCACCAGGGCAGCCTCAGGGGCCGCGGGTGGAACCGCGAAGGGCCGGGTGCCCTGCTCTTCCAGACGGGACTTCTTAGGTGCCACCTTCGTCGCGTCGCTGGCAGCCTTCTTTCTTTTCTTGAGGCCCGCAGCGAAAAAGTCGGGAGAGAACCTCATCACTGCATAAGGAGGTAAAGATATCAAAAAAAATGATGAAAATGAAGATGAAATGATGATGATGATGATGTAACGCTCACCGGATGCCGATGGTGGCGACGCCGGCGCTGCGCTGACTTCACGAAGGTTATCCTTCGATAACAAATCTCGGCAGGAGGGGATGATGAAGGACATTAAGGCATCAAAGAGCTCTCGGTCTCTCTCCTCTACAATCGAGTTCTTATTGGGACTAGTGTCGAGATGGTGCCAAGTGGTTTTCATCCCCTCCACATGGACATAGAAGTATCAGGATTTTCATTCCTTAACCTTGGAGGGTAAATCAAGTTTGAGAACTCTTTTGGACCTGGAGGCAAAGCTCCACCATCCATTTTTCTTGGGGTTTCGAAGTTTATATAAAGCCCGGAATAAGGAGACTCGGGCGGGAGCGCCATGCAAATGGCAAAGTACCAGAAAGGCACAAACAATCCGAATGGAGTTCGGAGTTAACTGCATCGGGACAAGGTTGTACCTATCTAAGAGGTTGAGAAAGAAATGATGAAAAGGAAGACAAAGCCCACTCTTAAGGAATTCCTCGTACAGGGCGATCCCACCAGACCGACCACAGGTTACCTTGTCACCATGCCAAGGCGCAGACAGACAAACACTATCGAGTATTTTGTATTTGACCTTGAGGTTCTCTATGTCCTAGGTTTTCATGGTGAAGGTTATTCCCCAGACCTGCGGATTTGGAGTGGGTAGTCGAAGGAGATATCAAGCGAGAGGGTGAAGATGATACCCTATAGGGTGGAGATGAAGCCCTAGCAGCGAGAGGTGATGCCCTAAAAGGTGAAGGAGAAACCCTAGGTGCCGAAGAGGAAGCCCTAGGTGGTAAGGGGGAAGTCCTAGTCAAGGCCGGGGCGGCGGTCGTCGATCGACCACGAATGAAGATGCCACTGGGAGCCCGATGCCATGCCAGCTAGAGGTGATGCCCTAAAAGGTGAAGGAGAAACCCTAGGTGGTAAGGGTGAAGTCCTAGTCGAGGTCGGGGCGGCGATCGCCGATCGACCACAAATGAAGATGCCACCGGGAGCCCGGCGCCACGCCTAAAGGATTTCCTCCCTAGAAGGTTCTACTATAGGTCTCTTGCCCTTTCTATCGGAACGAGGATCCATGAGAATGAAAAAAAAAAAGAACAGAAAGACGAACAATAACTGACCTTGAATCAGAGGGATAAAAGCAAGAACTTAGTGTTAAGAAGGTCGAGAGAATGTAAAAGAAGTAATGGAGAAATAAGAAGCTTAAAGGGATGGGCGGGACAGTTTTTATACATAGATTCCGAAAGTCCCACCCACTATAATGCCATGCAGAGGCGTGGAGGCGGAGTTACTATCCAGCTGTCCACGAGTTATTGGAGGAACGCAATCCACACCTACACCTAATGACGGGACATAGGTAAGGACAATCCAATAATGACACACGAGGCATTTTTCTGAATCCTCCCGCGGGCTATGATGCTCCCAATGTCATTTCTTAAATGATGAGAAGACTTCGAAGAGACTTTACTTCTTCAAGAGCACGAGCCCGCCTCCGCTAATTTATGGCGCGTGGGATCCAATGAAGCGAAAATTTTGGTGCTCCTTTCTCTTGGCAAGTGCTACGCATGTGAGCGTCAAGACTCAGGAGCGAGGGGGCATATGATGTGGCTGGTAAAAGCAAAGTATAAGTTGACGAACAAAATTACCTGACGGCGGAAGTTATTTGAAAAGTCAATAGCCCTAGCAGAAGCGGCTCCAGGCAGCCCCAATAGAAGCGGCTCCCAGACAGTCCCAGTAGAAGCGGCTCCCTAGGCAGCCCCAATAGAAGCAGTCCCTAGGCGGCCCCAATAGAAGCGGCCCCTAGGCGGTCCCAATAGAAGCGGCTCATAGGCGGCCCCAGCAGAAGCGGCTCCTAGGCAACCCCTGTAAGAGAGGTCCCTAGGCGGCTCCGAAGCAGCTCCTAGGCGGCCCCAGCAGAAGCGGTCCCTAGGCAGCCTCAAAGCGGCTCCTAGGCGGCCCCTATCTGCGAAAGTTTCCTCATTGGCCCTGGGTCCTGAGCGGCTACGGTTTTGTCTTATCTTCAAGGCTCATCTCGACTTCCCAAGCAAGCCTCTGCCTTGGACAAAGCCGGATCCACTAACCATCCTTGATCCATATCAGTCCAAAAAGACAAGAACTGTCAGTTACAGCATAAGCCCCAAAAGTTATGATCCGTCAAACAACATTAATGACTCTGACCAGATGAGGCCCCAAATATCATAATCCATCATGAAGCTACAAATCTCCAAACCAATTAGGCCCAAAAGGTCATCAAGAAGATTTAATGACTCTTGCCAAATAAAGCCTCAAAAGGTGATCGTCTTTCATGAAGTGGGGAACTCAATCACACTGGTTCTGACATTCTATCTACAGAAGTCATGGCTCATCATGAGATTCCAATCTTATCAAGCAAGCCATACGGACTCAAAGTATCAATAAAAAGGGTAGGAGGAACCCCAGACTAGGGACGAACAATGAAACAAACACTTGGAGATTCCTATCATCTTCCTTCCTAACTCTCTCTCATATTGAGCTTCACCAAGCTCACGACTGTGATATCGATCACTGATTTGAGCATCGGAGGATCCCTGCCGGAATATCCGATCTTTGAAACTTCTTGTAGATCTTGGAGTCGAGGCAAAGTTTCTCCAGCGAACTAACGGTGCGTCCGCTGACGCTCAAAGACATCAACTTAAGGTGATCGGGCATCATTGGTCTTTAAACAATTTTATTAAAGAGGTATATAGAATCCAATAATATAAACCAAACTAAAATAAGATAAACCTACTTCTATGTCCTAATCAGTTGATCAAGTTTGCGTCTTGGTATTGTTATCTAATTCATTTCCGACGGTTATAGGCTTTGAACATAAAAGGTCACTGTTTCCAAATAATTCTGCATGACAAACTCTACGGAGGGTTGATGTAGACAATTAGTTATAAAATTTAAAGAATAATAAATTTAAATTGATCCTACGTCAAACCCATTTAAATGAGATAGGTCTGGTCGGTAGATGTTAAGGCCGAGTTTGAAGAGTTAAAATAAATGCCAGTGAGGTATTTTTCTTTTTCCTTTTTTTTTCACCGCAGGGTTCTCTCTCTTCAATCAACATGTTTTTTTGTCAAATCTTTCTAGAAGGGACACAAATCATCCCTCTTCAATCATTCAGCAACTGAAAGAGAGCTCAGCTATCTGATTGAAATTTTAGCTTTTTTACTACCCATATATGTGAAACATTAACATACCCTTGATCTTCTTAATTAAAAACCCAAAACGAACTTCTAGCATAATTGAATTAATAACCATTTAAAATTTCTGAATATCAACAAAATCATAGAACCACATTCCAATGAGATCCATTTTATTAGCCCTTTTTTGCTCATTTTACAAGGCATATAGAGCTAAATAATCATCAAAAGAAAAACAGACAATCTTGTTCTAAAATATATTATGGCCTTAATAATAAAAAAGGATGGATTATTTATCACATATCAATATGCATCTTCCTATTCATTAAGACATCCTCTTTTGAAATATAATCAGTGTTACTGGATACTGACATTCAACTCCAAAAATCTGTTCAGATATGTATTCGAGTAGGATATGTATCAGATACATGGATATCTATGGTGTTCTTTGGTAGCACTCTTAAAGATTGGAAGAGAGATGCACACTTTCAACAATGAGTTTGATTGCCTAATTTGGTATTAGGAGTGAGTAGTGGTTTTATAATGAGATTAGTTAAGGATGTAGGTGCTGAGATAACTTTGTCAAATATTATTTTATTAATACCCTTAAGTTAATCAAAAGGTATTAATAAGAAACATGTATATTGAAAGAGCTTAACAAACCCACCACTCTTTTAAATGTCCCAGTGTACTCCAGCAAATTTTATTTTCTGACCTCTCGAGCTTGACTCACATTAAAATGATATGATCACCTGCTTTGTTTCAAAAAAAAAAAAAAAAAAGAGCTTAACAAATAATACCTTTTAGCATTCTTTTTAATGTTGAAATAGATAATATTTAAAGGAATAAATATATAATCTAGTAAAATTTGCATGTTATCCTATATCATCGTAGCTCTCTTTTTCTTTTTCCACCTTACTTGGATGCATGTTGGAATTTGATTCCCATATCTATGTTCATACAACACTGAATGAAATACATTCCATGACATTGAGAAGGTGGTCTTGTATTTCTTTGACATAGACCTTTTACAAGTAGAGATACATACCACCCCTACATCTCTCCTTATGGGCACTCATTATCAAAAGCTGTCCGTGACAAAGCACCCATTCGACCCTTAATTAAGTAACCCACATGAATACCCTTTTTTTAAAATAAATTCTCTATATCGGCATTATTTAAGATGAAGCATAATTTTCATCTGGCATGGATCACTGAGTGAGGAGAAAAACTACTCAAAAGATATGGTTGAAATATCGATAATTTGATTTGCTTTCCTAATAACAAGCTAAAAAGAAAGGATATGAGTCATAATGCTGAAACAGATTACCTCTTTTGGTTGTCAAATTGATCTCTGCCTATGAATTTTATGATTTTTAAAATTTAAATAATTAGCATCAGATAAGGTGTTATATTTCCACTAAATTTATGTAGAATAGAAAAATACAAAATATACAAACTTCCAGTCAACAATGAAAATAAAACTACCAAATATCATTCCTCTCCAATCAATTTAATAGTTTGATAGCTTAAAAAAATACTGAATTAGAATTCATGATTCAATTTGGTAATATCATTGTAGGTCCATAAACACATAAACAAGAGAATCTACGATGTAGATTAAGGGAGTTTGACAATAACGACGTTGAGGCTTCTCTTTTTATAATTGGCAGGGCTTATCCATGAGCATATTCTACATAAGTAACTTATTTAGCAAGCAACAAAACCTTCATGAGAGAAACTAGAAGAAATAGTTCTCGTTAATTTTTCATTAAAACAGAAAACCAGAAAAGTCATGAGTCATATGTAGTGGCACCATGATGCAAATGATATCTTTTTTGCTTGATGCTAAATCTAAAAGGCTACCATACATCATTTAGTAGCATGCATCGATGAGTCAAGTTAGAAAATAACATACATTATGAAATATTGACCAGCTTTGCACGTCCGTTTTCCTTGTCCACCTCGACTTTTAGACCTAATCCAGTAATTTCAGGTGTGATGACAGGCTCTTGCATCTCAAGTTGAGCTACCTCATGTTGGTTTTCCTCATTGCCTTCCAGCAAATTCCTTATGGCCAGCAATCCCCATTCTCTCAAGAATGGATTGTCTTCATCAATGAGACACTGCTGCAATAGCAATGGAATCCCATTCAGCAATCTGATCTCATCTTGAACTTGCCTTCTTCGGTGTAAACAATTGCCAAGCACAGAAACTACATCTCTCCGATACCCTTTGTACGGGCAGACCTTTGAAGAAGCAGTTATTGATGGTTGCATTTTTTGGTCTTTTACATGAACCACAGATTTTCTGACAGTTGATGGGGGCTCAAGTTGGCATAGATAACAGAAAATAAGTTCCAGAAAGCCTGCAGATAGCAATGAGTCAATGGGGGCCTCGGTGGCTGGTGATGTAGGATTCTCCCAAGCACATATATCCCTCAATATAGCTAGCGAGTACCCTAGCACATCAATTGCAGGAGAACCAGTCGGAAGAGCAGAACTACCTCGGGAAGTAAAATCCACAATAGTAAAAGCAGCCTTCAGAACTTTCAGAATATCAAGGGCAAAATCATTGGAAACAGTGATATCTTCAGGTCTCTCAGTCAAGCATTTTGAAAGAATGCCCAAAAGGAATGCTTGCTCATTGGTAAATAGGTCATATTGGTATTCAGCACCACCGGAGCTCTTTGAAACATTTGATGAGCCTAGCTTTGAAAACAAAAGGGAAAAATATGGCTCCTCGATGCAGACTTTAGATAGCAGCCACTCCAGCCACTCTTCTTGATGACCAGCTGTAACAGAAACCAGAATATGGTTGTCAAGAGTTACAGTCAAACAAGTGGGAGTTGGAAGCAACTTGTACATGTCTTCTTTGACAACAACACAATAAACATGAAAGCACAATAGCTAAGTGAAATAATTTGAGCTCTCTTCAAGTGCTAGCATGAATATAAGATAAAAATCTTCTCAATAGTAATCCAACATAATGCATGAGTGCAATCACAAAGTTCAGCACTTTGGATTACTTATTAAACTGGTTCCTAAATGTTTGCACCAAAACTATTTATTTGTTTATTTATTTTAAATGGTGTGGTATGGAAACACAGCACATGAAAGTTGGATGAAGAATCGGTCATCAAGTAGCTATGTTGTGAGTGGAGATTGCATGAGAAGAAAGTGGGAACAAGTGGAAACATTTTTCTTGGACCAATCAGAACTGATTCAAGTATTGATCGACTGAACAACATCTAGTCATGGTTGGTCAATCAATTGTCTGATTACAAGCGGTACTTACCAACAAGGCAGATAGGGATTGGAGATTGCATGAGAAGAAAGTGGTCAAAGAGCAGAGACAGTTACTCACTTGGCATTTGTAAAAGAGATGGGACTACTTTTGAATCTTGTTCTGTCCTATGGCACAATCACCATATAACTCCAATGAAGATCTTATCTAGGCCATTTAGCCTCTTATGTACTTTAATTGTTCTATGTTGTATCACTATCTTTACTCATTGTTGATCATGTTACCTTCTAAATTGCGGGCCTTCTTTCAGTACCTTACAGCATGCTTCCTCTTATTTAGTTGGTCTTTATAATTTCAGTTTCTAGCAGCAATCAACCTCTTGTTTAATTTGATTTTTTTTTGATAATGGCCATCTTGTCATTATTATACATACTTTCCTTATCATTTTTCTATAGTTTTCAATAGGCTGCTTTAATTTTTTGCAGTTTACAGCATTGTTGATCATCAATCACACAAGTAATAGGAAATACTCTTCATTTGATGCATATCAAAAAAAAAAAAACCTAAAGACAGACCAATCAAATCTGATTCAAGATCAACCGGGTCTAAAAAATGGAAAACACATTTGTAATCAATATCAGATCTGATTTAAGTATTGAGTGACAAAGCAAAGTTTTGTATGGTTGATCCTATCAACTGTCTGATCAATCTGATTATGATCCCCCAAACAGATTCAAGTACTGATTGGCCAAGCAAGGCCTTGCCACAGTTGACCAATCAATTGTCTGACCAATCTAGTCCAAGAAGAATGAGAACAATAATTTGTCCGTCAAAGACGCATTTTTTGAATCGAGCTGGCTTATACTTTGGACCATTTTGAAAAGTTTCAGAATTCCAATAATTTCAGTGGTTAAGATTATGAGATAAAAATGGTAATCAGGTTTTCTAATAGACTAGAAATCAAGAGGGGAATAAAATGAAAAGGGCAATGAGGGGGAAAGAGAAAATACATTGGATCATGAGAGCATGATGACAATATGAAGAACATTGCACTCTGGCAAATCTCTGGGATATACTCTAAGCATTTATAATCACGACAATGGAAAAACTGACGCAAAACCAAGTTCCCTCTTTTCCTAATCCAATGCCAATAATCTACAACTAAAAGAATTAAAATATAACAAACTTCACGTTCCTTAAAAATTGAAAAAAAAAAATCTACCGCTTACCAATAAAAATCAGCATAAAATGGCGAAAGGAAGATTTTGATTTGATCCATCCGTACGGTTTAGGGTTTAAAGACTCCTCTACCAAGAAACCAGAAAAACAGATGGAAAGAGAGAGACGCACTAGTAGAAGCCGTTGTGATGATCTCCAAAATAATGGGCAGCCCCCTTTCGACCCCGCAAAGTTCTTCCAACCTCCGACGCCCACCATCGGAAGAACAGCACGTGTCCAGGACCATGCACAGGGGATCGCAGACCCAGGTCTCCCGGACCCGAGCCAGCTTCAAGAACCCAGCGGGGAAAAACCGGCCCCAGACAGCAGACCGGTGCTCCTCCCCAGCCAGGGCGACATTCCCCAGTAGCTGCAGCCCGGCCCGCAAGGCCTCCGGCGGGGATGGCGGTGGCCCCAGGAGGACAGCGGCGATTCGATCGGGGCCGCCGGATTCGATGAAGGAGTCCTGGCTCGCAGCCTCGCCAGCGCAGAGGTTTCTAAGGAGGCGGAGGTGAGGGAGGAGGGTGTGGAGAGGGGAGGAGGGGAGGCGGCGGAGGATGGCGGCGACGGTTCCGGCGGAAGTGAGACGCGAGCGGCCCTCCGGAGTCTTGGAAGCTTCTAGAAAAGATTCTAGGGTTTCTCCAGAGAAGACCATCTCGTCGCCGGCCATCTCTACTTGAGTGCCCTGAAACAGGCAGGGAGTTGGACCATGTTGCATGCACAAACGCTGGCTTTGTACGTGCGTATACGCGACCTACGGTTCAAGTAATTGAATATCTTCTATAATCTTTAAATTAAAATTAAAATTAAATAATTTAAATATATATATACTTTGATCGCTTGATATGTAAGTTAGAAATATCAAATTATATAATTTTTAGTTTATAAATGTTGGGGGTAAAATCGTCATTGCATTAATGTTCGTGCGAGGTGGCTAAGGTTAACATCCTCCCTTTGCCCCTTCCGGGCTTCCGTAGCTCGGCCTTTTCTGGGCTTCCGTAGCTCGGCCCCTTCCGGGCTTCCGTAGCTCGGCCTCCTTCGGGCTTCCGTGGCTCGGCCCCCTCCATTCTTCCGTAGCTCGGCCTTTTCCGGACTTCCGTAGCTCGGCCTCCTCCGGGCTTCCGTGGCTCGGCCCCCTCCGGGCTTCCGTAGCTCGACCTTTTCCGAGCTTCCGTAGCTCGGCCCCCTCCGGGCTTCCGTAGCTCGGCCTTTTCCGAGCTTCCGTAGCTCGGCCTCCTCGGGGCTTCCGTGGCTCGGCCTCCTCCGGGCTTCCGTAGCTCGGCCTCCTTCGGGCTTCCGTGGCTCGGCCCCTCCGGGCTCCGTAGCTCTGCCTCCTCTGGGCTTCCTTAGCTCGGCCCCTTCGAGCGATCCACAACCTAACATCTACCTCCGCGGAACCTGACGCGAGAGAGCCCGAACCTACCTGAGCGGCATCCTGGACAAGGAATCATATCGGAACGTGGCCTAAAGCCTATCGTAACCGCCCCAGGCCTACTCAACCCGATCTCGAGACACCAAGGAGCTCTCCCAGCCGTCGATACCAAAACAAATAGGGTACGGACCCTAACGGCCCCACAACGGCCTGATTATGTCCGTCTCCGTATCATAACAATCTCCGGACCTTCCAGAAGGCGCTCACGATCCAGGTGGCAGTCTATAAATATCATAATCGCAGATTCCCTCAGGTACGCAACTCTGTACGCACACTTGCGCGCTTACACCCCCACTCTCACTCTCCTACTCTCGCCGGTAGCTCGTCGGCGCTCCTGCCCTTTGGAGCCTCCGATTGGCCGCCCCCGGAGAGGTCTCCCGAAGAGATCCACCTCCTCACTGTCTGGTTGATCGCCGATTTCTTCTCCGCTGACTTGAGCGTCGGAGGGTCTTCCGCGGAGGACCACCCCCAGCGTCCCTCCGCGTGTGGGCTTCTTTTGCAGGTCCGCCCCCCTCTTCCTGGAGATCGACCGCGCCCGAGTTGGAGGACGGATTTCAGCGGCAACAGATTGGCGCTAGAGGAAGGGTCTCAAGTCCCATTAAAACTTGAAGAAAGGAGACAAGGATCTAGATTCGGAGAAGAACCTCCCCAATGGCCAACCGGAGAAGAGCAGCCTCTGATGCCCAAGATCAGGTCGCTTCTCAGAGGCCTGATCCGACTGGCGCTGCAGCGCCGCAGCCCCCACCGGTCGAAACTCCGTCGCCGCCCGCTATCCCGATGACCCAAGACCAGTTCGCCACACTGGTCCAGTAGGTCCAGGCCCTTACCCATCTGGTACAGGAGCGCCTTGCGGCTCCTCCTGCTTCGCATCCTCAGAAAGAAGCGGCGATTTCTTCTTCGCCGGCAACCTCCTCCTCTGATCCGCATGAATCAGCGGATCCCCCACATCGCCCCAGGGGGGACAAACCGGTCCCTCGAACCGGTTATGATAGGGATCCTCCCAGATCTCGGCGAGCCCGCTCCCTCTCTCCGGCGACATCTCACCATGACTCCACGCCGTCCCTGCGATTCTCGCGCCCAGCCCCTCCTCTAGTCGGTGAGGAGGAGATCCGCCGTCAGATCCAGGAGATGCGTCAGGAGCTGGACGCCGCCAAGCAGACCCATCTGCCCCAGCCCAAAGCGGAGCAGGGCATCCCTTTCTCTAAGGGAATCATGGAGGAAGTGATTCCCTCCCACGTCAAACTGCCAGCCATCGAGCCCTATCACGGCTCCACTGATCCGGACGACCATCTCAGTAGCTTCCGGTCAATAATGATGTTCCACGGAGCATCCGATGCGATCCTTTGCCGAGCCTTCCCATCCACCCTTAGAGGGTCCGCCCGAACCTGGTTCAACGCCTTGAAACCGGGTTCCATTGATTCATTCGACGAGCTGAGCTACTTTTTATTGGCCAGTTCGTCAGCAGCCGCCGCCATCGACGAAGATCCGACTCCCTCTCCGAAGTTAAGCAGAGAGAGGGGGAGTCCTTGAGGAACTACCTTGGCCGTTTCAACAAGGCCATGTTAGAGGTGGACCACCTTAATCATGAGGTGGCTATGTCCTCCCTAGCGGGGGGAGTTTCGAAGGAGAGCGACTTCTATCTGGCAATGGAAGTCAGCTACCCCCCATGTCTGTCTGATATGATGGCCCTTGCGGACAAGTACGCTAGGGTCGAGGAGTTGCGGAGAGTGGCCCGCGCTGAGCAAGCAAGAAAGAAGCAAGAGCCCAAAGTTCCCGACAGACACCGCCCTGTCCGTCGGCCAAGTCCGCCCCGCCGCCCAAGAGTCCCTCCACTGCCGCCAAGGAATCGCTCCCAGAGTCCTCCCAGGCGATTCGATCGCTATACTCCGCTGACTGTGCCCCGGGCGCAGATCCTCATGGAGATAGAGCGCCAACTTCCCCGGCCAGTACCTCTCCGAGGGAACCCGACTCGAAGGGATCCCGCTAAATACTGCCGCTACCATAGGGAGCATGGTCATGACACTGAAGAATGTTGGCAGCTGAAGAATGAAATAGAGAGGTTGATTCGGCGGGGACGGCTAGATCAGTTTAGGAGGGCACCCGAGCCGCAGCAGCAAGGAGGTGACCGCCAGCCCGAGCTCCCACAACTTCCTCCTCCACCCAATCCACCCGTGGTTGGCCGTATCAATATGATTGAGGAGGCCGGCGGATCGAGCTCCAGGGGCAACGGTGATGCACCGGTGCCGAAGAAGGCACGCACCGGCGAGCTCTCCTTCTCCGACGACGATCTCCTGGGAATACAACTCCCCCACGATGACGCACTAGTTGTATCCCTTAATTTGAACAATTATGATGTAAGCCGAATCCTTGTGGATAGTGGAAGCTCGGTAAACGTTTTGTACCTCGATGTGTTTGCCAGGATGAAATTGCTCATGGAAAACCTTCGAGCCGTGGATTCCACCCTGATGGGATTCACCGGCGACGTCATCGTCCCAGAAGGAATCGTCACCCTGACGGTCCGCGCGGGAACCTGGCCCCTTGTAGCCATTGTTCAGACAGATTTCTTGGTAACCGACCTCAGGTCCCCATATAACGCCATATTCGGCAGGCCGGGTTTAATGTCTCTCAAGGCAGTAGTCTCCATCCCGCATCTATCTATGAAGTTCCCTACCGAGCAAGGAGTTGGTGTGGTTCGGGGAAGTCAAGCCATGGCTCGGCAATGTTTCGTTACGAGCCTTCAGTCTAGAATGCCCGAAGTTGACGGGCTAGACGCTCGTGAAGACTTCGCCGAACAGCGGGGAGAACCGGCAGAAGAATTGGAGGAAGTACCATTGGACGAAGCTCGGCCCGACCGAACCATAAGGATCGGGTCGTTACTCAAAGGAGAGCCTCGGCACAGATTGATCAAGTTCCTCCGGAGCAATGCCGATATCTTTGCCTGGACCGCCTCCGACATGCCGGGAATCGACCCCGAGGTTCTCGTCCACCATCTCAATGTGGACAAGAAGCACAGGCCTGTCAAGCAGAAGAAAAGAAGCTTCGCCCCAGAGCGACAAAAAGCCATTGAAGAAGAGGTCGACAAACTCATAAAGGCCAACTTCGTCCGGGAAGTGAATTACCCGAACTGGCTATCAAATGTCGTCATGGTGAAAAAGTCGAACGGCAAGTGGAGGATCTGCATCGACTTCACCGACCTCAACAAGGCCTGCCCAAAGGACAGCTTCCCCCTCCCTCGGATCGATCAGCTCGTGGACGCCACCTCAGGCCACCAAATGCTATCATTCATGGACACCTATTCCGGCTATAATCAGATCCGAATGGCCCCTGAAGATGAAGAAAAGACCGCCTTCATAACCGACCGAGGTACCTACTGTTACCGAGTTATGCCTTTCGGTCTTAAAAATGCAGGAGCGACCTACCAGCGGCTGGTCAACAAGGTGTTCAAGGAGCAAATCGGCCGGAACATGGAGGTATATGTGGACGACATGCTGGTCAAAAGCAAGGAGGCGTCACAGCATGTCGAGGATCCCTCGGAGAGCTTTGCAACGTTGCGCAAATATGGGATGAAACTCAACCCAACCAAATGCGCCTTCGGCGTCAACTCGGGAAAGTTCCTCGGCTTCATGGTCTCCCAGCGAGGTATCGAAGCTAACCCCTAGAAGATTCAGGCCCTCCAACAAATGACGCCCCCAGCATCAATTAAAGAGGTCCAGCGCCTAACCGGGAGGATAGCGGCCCTTAACCGCTTTGTGGCGCGGTCGGTCGAGAGATGCCTCCCCTTCTTCAAAACTCTCCGATCGGCCAAAAACTTCCAGTGGACTCCCGAGTGTCAGAAATCATTTCAAGAGCTCAAGAAGTACCTCGGCTCGCCTCCGCTTCTCAGTAGTCCAACCCCAGGAGAGACCCTATTCTTGTACCTGGCTGTCTCGGAGAGCGCGGTTTGTTCGGTGCTAGTCAAAGAAGAAGGCAAGGTCCAGAAACCGATCTACTATGTGAGCAGGCTGCTCCGTGACGCGGAGACGAGGTACAACAGGATTGAAAAGATGGTGTTAGCCTTGATCACCTCGGTTCGAAAGCTGCGACCGTACTTTCAAGCGCATGCTATAACAGTCCTGACTGACCAACCTATCAGGGCGGTGATCCATCGTCCGGAGACGTCGGGGAGGATGGCCAAATGGGCCGTCGAATTAAGCGAGCATGACATACACTTCCAGCCTCGCCCAGCCATCAAAGCTCAAGTGCTGGCCGACTTCCTCCTCGAGTGCACCATCCCGGAGGACGGTTCTACCCCAGACTCTCTGGAAGAGCCAAAGTCTGGAGCCCGGTGGCTCCTCCACGTCGACGGGTCATCCAATGCACATTACTCCGGCGCAGGTCTAGTTCTCACCAGTCCTGAAGGGATGGCCTTTGAGTATGGCATCCGATTCTACTTCCCGGCTTCCAACAACGAGGCCGAGTATGAAGCTCTGCTAGCCGGTCTCCGGATCGCCCGCAACCTGAAGGTGGAGAAGCTCAACGCCTTCACCGACTCTCAACTGGTGGCTGGCCATGTTCGGGGAGAGTTTGAAGCTCGGGAACCAAACATGGTTCGGTATCTCCAGGAGGTGCGTAACTTGCTTCCCCACTTTTTTGAATTTGAAATTATTCAAATTCCCAGGTCCGAGAACGCCCGCGCCGACCTACTCTCCCGACTGGCGACCACGGAGACAATGGATGCCGAACAAAAGTTCCACCTGGAAACTCTGGAAAAGCCGAGCATCGCGGAAGCCGACCGCGTGATGCAAGTTGATGCCGAACCATCCTGGTTCGACCCTATCCTCAAATATCTCAAAGAATGATCGCTTCCGTCCGACCAAAGAGAGGCTAGGAAGCTGAGGCTGCAAGCCATCCACTACGTGTTGATTGACAACCAACTGTATAAGCGGTCATTTTCCATGCCGCTGCTTAGGTGCCTCCGCCCATCAAAAGCGGACTACGCTCTGCGCGAGGTACATGAAGGTATCTGTGGCAACCACCTGGGGAGCCGGTCCCTCTGCCATAAAGTGTTGCGACAAGGCTATTACTGGCCGACCATGCAAAAAGACGCGGACGATTTGGTCCGCGCCTGCGACCCCTGCCAAAGACATTCAAACATCCAGAGACTCCCTTCCGCCGAGCTAGTTTCTATATCCTCCGCTTGGCCCTTTGCCAAGTGGGGGATGGACATCCTCGGCCCATTCCCGCTTGCAACGGGACAGCGAAAATTCCTGCTTGTCGCCATCGACTACTTCACCAAATGGGTTGAAGCGGAAGCGGTCGCACAAATTACCGAGGCACGGGCCCAAGACTTTGTGTGGAGGTCCGTCATCTGCCGATTCGGCCTACCCCACACTATAATCACCGATAATGGCAAGCAGTTCGACAACTCCAAATTTCGTCAGTTCTGCGAGGAGCATGGGATCCGACATCACCTCACTTCGGTCGGGCACCCGCAAGCCAACGGGGCGGCCGAGGTGACTAACAGAACCCTCCTCCAGGGGATTAAAGCTCGCCTCTCCAGAGCCCAAGGCAGATGGGCAGATGAGCTACACCATGTTTTATGGGCCTACCGAACTACCCCGAGAATCCCAACAGGCGAGACCCCGTACCGAATGGCTTTCGGCACGGAGGCCGTTATCCCTGTGGAAGTCGGCCTCCCATCATTGCGGGTAGAGAGCTACTCAGAGGAAGCAAGCAACGAGCAACTCCGCACCAACCTCGACCTGATAGAGGAAGTCAGAGAAAAGGCCCGAATCAGGATGGCTGCTTATCAACAGAGGGTGGCCCGGTACCATGCCTCCCGGGTCAAGGGGAAAGCTTTCCTACCTGGCGACCTTGTCCTCCGGAAAGCTTCTGTATCCAAACCTCTGGAGCAAGGAAAGCTGGCGCCAAACTGGGAAGGCCCATACCAGATAGCAGAGATTATTGGACCAGGAACCTACAAGCTGCAGGATCTGGATGGGAAGTCCATTCCCCGGACTTGGAACGCGGACAACCTTCGCAAATATTATCAGTAGGGTATGTCCTCTTTGAATTCATTTTTTGCATGCCTCACCGCACGCTCCTGCTTATCTGTTTCCTCAAAACCTGTCGCATGAGTCATTATGCACCATGTTGTTATGAATTGCAAGGAGAAACGGATACTGCTTACCAATCCTCGGCACAACCGAGTTGTCTGTTTGAACAGGAAATCTCCGAACCTTGGTAGGGCCAAGTAAAATATTTCTCCGAACCTCGGCAGGGCCGAGCAACAAATCTCCGAACCTTGGCAGGGCCAAGTAAAATATTTCTCGAACCTCGGCAGGGCCGAGCAACAAATCTCCGAACCTTGGCAGGGCCAAGTAAAATATTTCTCCGAACCTCGGCAGGGCCGAGCAACAAATCTCCGAACCTTGGCAGGGTCAAGTAAAATATTTCTCCGAACCTCGGCAGGGCCGAGCAACAAATCTCCGAACCTTGGCGGGGCCAAGTAAAATATTTCTCCGAACCTCGGCAGGGCCGAGCAACAAATCTCCGAACCTTGGCGGGGCCAAGTAAAATATTTCTCCGAACCTCGGCAGGGCCGAGCAACAAATCTCCGAACCTTGGCAAGGCCAAGTAAAATATTTCTCCAAACCTTGGCAGGGCCGAGCAACAAATCTCCGAACCTTGGCAGGGCCAAGTAAAATATTTCTCCGAACCTCGGCAGGGCCAAGCAACAAATCTTCGAACCTTGGCAGGGCCAAGTAAAATATTTCTCCGAACCTCGCAGGGCCGAGCAACAAATCTCCGAACCTTGGCGGGGCCAAGTAAAATATTTCTCCGAACCTCGGCAGGGCCGAGCAACAAATCTCCGAACCTTGGCGGGGCCAAGTAAAATATTTCTCCGAACCTCGGCAGGGCCGAGCAATAAATCTCCGAACCTTGGCGGGGCCAAGTAAAATATTTCTCCGAACCTCGGCAGGGCCGAGCAACAAATCTCCGAACCTTGGCAGGGCCAAGTAAAATATTTCTCCGAACCTCGGCAGGGCCGAGCAACAAATCTCCGAACCTTGGCAGGGCCAAGTAAAATATTTCTCCGAACCTCGGCAGGGCCGAGCAACAAATCTCCGAACCTTGGCAGAGCCAAGTAAAATATTTCTCCGAACCTCGGCAGGGCCGAGCAACAAATCTCCGAACCTTGGCAGGGCCAAGTAAAATATTTCTCCGAACCTCGGCAGGGCCGAGCAACAAATCTCCGAACCTTGGCAGGGCCAAGTAAAATATCTCTCCGAACCTCGGCAGGGCCGAGCAACAAGTCTCCGAACCTCGGCGGGGCCGAGCAACGAATTCTTCGAGCCATGGCAAGGCCAGGTAAAAATCATTCGGGCTAAAACCCCAGCAAAAAAGCCTAAACCTACGAGCCTCGACCAAAGCCGAATGGCCCCCAAATAGTCCCCGAAGGACTTCGTCCGGTTTAAAAACGAGCGCGTTGAGTAAAAACCGTCGACGCGCAAGAAGAAGCCACCATTGGCAAACCCACTCTCGAGGCCATCGAGCCCCATGTAGTCGGCCAAAGGCCCCAGGCAGAGTTAGACGATTTCCCTCTCTGCCACTGGAAATCTTTTGGGTAACGCCCCTATAACCCGTCGTTCAAAGAGCCTACATCAGCGCGCAAAAAACGACGGGGCCGCGCCAACCCCCTGATTCATTACACGAGTGAAGGCCATAAACTCTTAAGGAGAGGGACTTCAAAAAAGTGGGACCCAACTTTCATTCATAAAGAGGACTACAAAGGGGCGGTAAAAAGCAAAAATAAGAGGGGAGTCCCCGAATCAGAATCCAGAGTCACTCCCGGAGGCTAACAGCTCCTCCAGGCGCTCCGCCAAGTCAGCCACCTGCTGACGCAGGGACGCTATCTCCTCCCTTTGCCAGTCCATCAACTGGCGCGAGGCTTCCGCCTCCCCGACCGATACATCCAAATATTCTTCAGCGGTCCTCGCGAGCTGCTCGTTATTCGCGAAGGCCGACGCCAGGCTCTCTCCATCAACGGTGACGGAGGTGCGCCTCCCCTCCGAGTGCGGCGGGCTATCAAGTGAGGAACGCGACTCACCTGATGATCGCGCTGGAGAGGCCATTCTTTTTTAGCTCAAAAAGAGGAATGGTCAAAAGCGACGCCCCTCGGTCGTATTTATACACGCCAGGAGGATATCTCTACCAGTCGCGCCGCAACTGCCAACTAGTAAGAACTCGCCATGCGTTGCCGATTCAATGCTAGCAAAATCCGAGGTATCGCGCCCCGTCCCAAGCAAGATCGATAAGCGCGAACAGATTGTTCGGGGGTTCCCCAAGCGAACATTTTCCGATCTGTCACCCCTCGCATTAAATGCATTCGGCGCTTCCCCAAGCCGCTTAATACCGCCCCCCTTTCTCGGAAAACGTGGGAGTCCAGCGCTCGGCCGGTAACTTGCCCCCTCGGGAGAAGTGGCCACACCAATAAAAGCGTGACAATATACCGTCCGTTCCGCTCTGGCGCCCCCCTTTTTATCAAGCGCCGTATGGACCTAACGCTGTGGCCTGCAACGGCGGCTGAATCGCTCCTTCCGAGCTACAATAATCTCCGAACCTCGGCAGGGCCGAGCTACCAATTCTCCGAACCTTGGCAGGGCCAAGTAAAATGTTCTCCGAACCTCGGCAAGGCCGAGCTACAAAATCCTCCGAACCTCGGCAGGGCCGAGCTACAAAATTCTTCGAACCTTGGCAGGGCCAAGTAAAATGTTCTCCGAACCTCGGCAGGGCCGAGCTACAAAATCCTCCAAACCTCGGCAGGGCCGAGCTACAAAATTCTTCGAACCTTGGCAGGGCCAAGTAAAATGTTCTCCGAACCTCGGCAAGGCCGAGCTACAAATCCTCCGAACCTCGGCAGGGCCGAGCTACAAAATTCTTCGAACCTTGGCAGGGCCAAGTAAAATGTTCTCCGAACCTCGGCAGGGCCGAGCTACAAAATTCTCCAAACCTCGGCAGGACCAAGCTATGAAATTCTTCGAACCTTGGTAGGGCCAAGTAAAATGTTCCCCGAAACTCGACTATCCAGAGTGACTGGTTCCTTGAGCCATGACGAAAAGGGATGCGAATTCCCTGAGCTTCGGCTAAGGCCGACCTACGATAAATCGGGTTCTAGAAAAAGCGAAGCGCAAAAACACCAAGTTTCCGACCAGAGCAAGGGGCGTGTTTCCCCGAATGATCTACGAATCGCCGAATACGAACCTCGATTAGTTCGAGTGGCGTGAGATCCTCGTCTAAGGACGAACGGAACGCTTTTGTACCCCACAAACAACAATGACTACAAGTTCGGCACAAGAAAAGATAGAGGTCAAAAAACAGAATATAACTCTCTTTATTGCCGATCAAGATCAGTTACAAATGCCTCACGGGCGTTATAAGAGCATTAAAATGCGTAAAATAAAAGCAAGTACAAAACTCAGGCAACTAGACAGTCGTGATCGCATCTGGTCGGTTAGGGCCGATAATTGCCCGTCGATACGGACCAATAGCTGCGACTGGCTTCAAGTGGTGGCGATATCTCGGCGACCCAACCGAGATATCTGGATGGCCATCCCAGACCACCCAACTGGGGGACCCCTCGGCGAGCGGGTGGGAAGCCAGCGGACCTTGGCGTTAGAACGCCCTCCCGAACCGAGCGCGTGCCGCCGCGCCCCGCCGAATCTCAAGGACAAGGAGTCGGCGAACGGCGCGCTTTCACCCCCCTTTCCGCGTGATAAAGGATTCCCCAAGCAGCTGAGCCCAGGAATCCGAACCAGGGAAGGAGGCGAAATTCACACAACCCATGGGAGGCCCGCGTGTACTTCCGACCCCACGTCTCCGAGCAGGAGCCGCAGAGATCGCATTGGAAGCGCATACGTGCGCTTTCCGTGTGATCTCTGCGCCCCCCATGTGCGCTCTCCATGTGATCTCCGAGACTCATCCCCTAAGGACGAGCCATTCTTCAACAGCTCCCCGGTCGCCCCAGCTGTCCAGCGGCAAGGAGCCCACGAGAGGAAAGCTTGGCCCTCCTACTTGCAACAACAAAGAAATGAGCATAACGGAAACTCTAATGGAAAATACACTTTGGAGATAGCCAAACATGACCCCTTTCTCCCCTTTTTTATAGGCAGGGAAGACTCGGGATGAGCTATCAGAGCTGAGAGTCCCGAGATTCAAACACCTGTCCCACGCCTCCACATGGCCCCTCAGGGTGAACGCAGCACCCCACTGCGCGCCAAGCCCACCGCCTTAGTTGTGACGTGTACGGAGATCCCTTCCTGATCCCGAATCACGGTCATTAAATGCAGGAAATCGTCCACTGACGCTTCGAAAACTGACGGATTCAGAATATCGTCCTTCGAAAGTGATGTCTCCCAATGGTGAGCGGTTGCGTGTGCAGCGAAGCGATTCGCATGGGAAAAGAGCACCTTCCGGAAAGCTCTGACGCGACTTTATGCCCCCCGCCGCGCCGTATTATCCATCCTGATGAAATAAAAACCGAATCACCTGCGGAACACCAGGACGATCGACAGAATAGCAGAATGCGCAAAGGCCTTTTTGCCTGTCGGCCCCAGCCAACCTATTTTTGCCTGTCGGTCCTAGCCGACCCGTTTTTGCCTATCGGCCCCAGCCGACCCATTTTTGCCTATCGGCCCCAGCCGACCTACTTTGCCCGTCGGCCCTAGCCAACCCATTTTTGCCCGTCGGCCCCAGCCGACCCATTTTTGCCTATCGGCCCCTGCCGACCTATTTTTGCCTATCGGCCTCAGCCGACCTATTTTGACCGTTGGCCCCAGCCAACCCATTTCGTCCGTCGGACCAGGCCGACCTGATTTGCCTAGCGGCTTTAGCCGGTATGTTTTCCTTCAGTTTCAAGATAAGGATGACCTAAGAGCCTCAGGGGACCATGGGTCGTTCACAACCGAGGCTAAACGACAGCGAAATCACGCGAGAAAGACACTCAAATTGAAACAGGAAATTCTTTCACTGTGAAATGTCGGGCAAATATCTAAAGAACGAAGATACACAAACAGTTCTTAAGAACCAGGAGCTGTATCAGCTTTAGGAGGGCCCTCAGTTACATCTGCGGAAGTATGACTAGACCCACCCTTCTCCAATACTCTTGCCCCCTCGGCGGCAACCTGCGACCGCCCCTCAGAAACTGCAGCTTCGCCGGGGCCAGGGGCGGCGCCAAATTCGGCGTCAGAAGCATCAGCGTATTCGTCTTCATCTTCTTCTGCGGACTCGCCATCTTCAGAATCTTCAGCACTCATGAAGGAAAGGTCCCATTCCGGGTGCTCGTTAAGAATTTGCTGTTTGCACTCCTCCTTCCCATGAAGGAAGGCGTCAACGCTGATAGCGTCTTGCCTCCCCCTGAGTATGGCGTGCTGTGTCTTGGTCTCCACTGTCTGCTTCTCAGCCTCGATCACCTGGGCCTTCAGGATGATGTTTTGCTCCTTGAGCTCGCTAGCCCGCGTCTCGAGCTCCGAGCTCCTATCACGAGCGGACGCAAGCTCACCTTGAAGAGCCCAAACCTCCGACTCCATCTTTGCCATCTGAAAAATCCAAAATCAAATCAGCATTGCGAGAACCCAGCCGGAAAAACAAAAAGAGTAAAATAAGAGCGTACCTCCCCCTCTCGCTTGGCCAACCGTTTGGCCACCTCTTCTGCCTCGCTCCTGGCTCTCGTCCTGTCAGCCCCTATCAGCTCAACCCTCTCCTGCAGAGTGCCGATCTTCAGTTGCCTAGCTTCGGGATCCCTCCGGGCCTGGGATAACTCGGCGCTCACCTGAGCTATCGTCCCCTGGTCCCACCTAGCACTCTCCTTCAAACGGGTGATTTCACCATCACGCCATTTCAGTTTCTCCTCCACTTCGCCGAGCATCCTTGCCAAACGCCTTCTTTCCTCGTCGGCCTCTCTCCCCAGCCGACTCATACTTTCGCCGTGTTCCCGCCGCATCGCCGCGACCTCAGCGGAGTGTTTTGACTCAATTCTAGCCAACTCCAAGCACGCATTGTCGTTCTTCGCCAGGAGTTCCTCTAACTCCTCCACCCTGCGCTTCTGCTTGGACACCTCAGCCAGAGCGACCTGGTGTGCCGCCCTTGCCCCCTTCAAGTTCCTATCCATCGTGTCCATGAGCTCTTCAAACTGCTCAGACACCTTCAGCCGCGACTGGAGCTCGGCATTCTCCCTCCGGGCCTGAGCACTGGCCCCCGTCGCCAAACTCAAGCGCCAGCAAATCGCCCGGGAAAGCAAAACACTCTGCAAAGGCGAAAATTGAATAAGAGGCCACGATGGGATCAATCGAGAAACGTCTATCGCACAAGAAAAATAACTCACCCGCGAGGCATAGGCCCGGGTCATTCTCATCAAGGTTGTGTTATCGATGTCGGAAAGAAGATGGATACTCTCTGCCACACCTTGCTGCCCAAACGCAGCATCGACCAGCCCCAGGTCGGCAAACTTGTCCGCCGAAGGGTCCGCGCCCGGATACAAGGCCGATCTTATCATGGCAGAGAACGCCTCCTCGATACTAGCGTCCGAGCTGCCGAATGGGCCAACCCCGCCTGAAGGACCAGCCTGGGCGGCCTCCGCCTGAGAGGCCTTCAATCTCCCAGCCTCCTCCGTCAAGGCCCTGGCTTGGGTTTCTTCAGATATTTCAGCCAGCCCAAGCGCCAGCCTCCCCAAAACCTTTCTCGAAGAAGCTCCCAATGCGGAGCTCCCGCCTTGCTGCGTCTCCTCCTTCGACGCCCCTCCCTCGGTCACCACCATTTGTATCTCCGCCGCCGGGCCCTCCGAAATCCCGGCCTGTTCCACCACTTGCGTCTCCTCCGCAGGCTCCCCCGAAGCCTCAATCTGACCAACCTCACTGCCACCAGACTCCCCGGCAGATAAACCAAGTAGGGGCCCCCCCTGAACTCCCTCAACTACGGTCGCCTCCTCTCCCGCTGGGGGCTCTGGTGATCCCGCAGGGACAATGGCCCCCTCAAAGATGGCTGCTTCTGCCGAATCCACCGCCGCTTCCTCTTTCAGGGGGAACGCGGTCTGGCGAGCCGATGGAGCTCCATCCGAGCTGTCTGAAATCTCTAGCACGAGAGGGTCGGGCACCACAACCGCCCTCCCCGGATCCTCTCTCACCCCCGACGCCCCTGCAGCGACTGCTCCGGCATCCGGCGGGCTTCTGGTAGATGTGTGGGCCCTTTTTTCGGGCCGGCCGCTATCCACGCCGCCCCCTTCTCCCGAATGTTTTCCTCTCTTCCTCTTGGAGAGGCTCGACAATGCCGACCTTGCGGCTGCCACATCAAAGCACACATACTCAGAATCAAGCACACTAATCGAAAAAGATACACGGCACGAAAGAGACTCACCTTGCGGGTCCAAGGGGCTGAGCCCGGCTGCAAAGAGGGCCCCCTCCGATAGCAGGTCATTAGCCAAAAATACCTGCCCGTTGCGGAGGATGTCCAAGTCCTCCTCTTCCTGCGCCGACAAGGCCGGATGCGTCTCCGCATCCCTTACAACATCCCCCCATCTCGAGGGAAGTCAGAGCCGATGTTCCCCTCCGCGATGACAAACCGACTCTTCCACCCCTTGATGGAAGAGGGCTTATCCGCGATTACGTTGAAGGATCTCCGGAGCCCGATGTACGGCCACTCCGATCTCCTCCTGGAAATCAGGTGGTAGCAGGCGCGAAAAAGGGGAAGGGTGGCAACGATCCGAATCTGGTGACACATCGAGATGAACCCGATGACATTCCGCCAACTGTTCGGAGCCACCATTGACGGGCTGATGTTGTAGTGAGTCATGATCTCCTTCACCAGGGGATGGAGAGGAAAACGAAAACCCGCCTTCAAACTGTCCTCGTAGATAAAGACCCCGGACTCTAAATCTCGAGTAACCCTATCTTCGGGTTCCGGCGCCCGTAGGACGATGTCCAAGGGCAAGCTATACCGTTGATGAATCCTCCCCAAGTCCTTGGCAACGATCTCGGAGGCCACGTCGTCTGGGCTCATCGCCATTGAAAGAGGTACCAAACGAAAGCAATGAGCGTCGGAGAAGATGAAAGACCAGAACCCACTTGGAAGCAAAGCGAGAAGACGCCAAGCGCACGCGCACACATATGTATATATATAACGCCAATGCGGCCGCCACTTCGCTTCTCCACCAAGGGAGCCTCCCTAAAAAGGTGGGGCGTCCCATCCTAGGCGCCCCAAATTGCCTCGACAAATACCCAATCGATCGGGATTCGGGGCGTGGCGCGATCCCAGCCGTCGCTCGCGAGGGAGCCTTAGCCCCGAAGGCAAGACGACCATGTCGCATTAATTAAGGCATCATTGCGTAAGCCAGTTAAACCAAGACGTCCCACCCAAGACGCGCCATTCGAACTCGTACTCCCTACGCCCGAACCTACGCTTCGAACTAGGGAGTGGAGGGCATGTGTTGGGGGGTAAAATTGTCATTGCATTAATGTCCGTGCGAGGTGGCTAAGGCTAACCTCCTCCCTTTGCCCCTTCCGGGCTTCCGTAGCTCGGCCTTTTCCGGGCTTCCGTAGCTCGGCCCCTTCCGGGCTTCCGTAGCTCGGCCTCCTCCGGGCTTCCGTGGCTCGGCCCCCTCCGGGCTTCCGTAGCTCGGCCTTTTCCGGGCTTCCGTAGCTCGGCCTCCTCTGGGCTTCCGTGGCTCGGCCCCTCCGGGCTTCCGTAGCTCGGCCTTTTCCGGGCTTCCGTAGCTCGGCCCCCTCCGGGCTTCCGTAGCTCGGCCTCCTCCGGGCTTCCATGGCTCGGCCTCCTCCGGGCTTCCGTAGCTCGGCCTCCTCCGGGCTTCCGTAGCTCGGCCCCCTCCGGGCTTCCGTAGCTCGGCCTCCTCCGGGCTTCCGTAGCTCGGCCCCCTCCGGGCTTCCGTGGCTCGGCCCCCTCCGGGCTTCCGTAGCTCGGCCTCCTCCGGGCTTCCTTAGCTCGGCCCCTTCGAGCGATCCACAACCTAACATCTACCTCCGCGGAACCTGACGCGGGAGAGCCCGAACCTACCTGAGCGGCATCCTGGACAAGGAATCATATCGGAACGTGGCCTAAAGCCTATCGTAACCGCCCCAGGCCTACTCAACCCGATCTCGAGACACCAAGGAGCTCTCCCAGCCGTCGATACCAAAACAAACAGGGTACGGACCCTAACGGCCCCACAACGGCCTGATTCTGTCCGTCTCCGTATCATAACAACCTCCGGACCTTCCAGAAGGCGCTCACGATCCAGGTGGCAGTCTATAAATATCATAATCGCAGATTCCCTTAGGTACGCAACTCTGTACGCACACTTGCGCGCTTACACCCCCACTCTCACTCTTCTGCTCTCGCCGGTAGCTCGTCGGCGCTCCTGCCCTTTGGAGCCTCCGATTGGCCGCCCCCGGAGAGGTCTCTCGGAGAGATCCACCTCCTCACTGTCTGGTTGATCACCGATTTCTTCTCCGCTGACTTGAGCGTCGGAGGGTCTTCCGCAGAGGACCACCCCCAGCGTCCCTCCGCGTGTGGGCTTCTTTTGCAGGTCCGCCCCCCTCTTCCTGGAGATCGACCGCGCCCGAATCGGAGGACGGATTTCAACGGCAACAATAAATATTTTAAAAATAGTATACCACCCTCCAAAACTGGGCATATTCAATTTCAGTAAGTACTGTGAATTCTTTTACAATGGTGCTTACATTTTCTTCAATCAAAGGTAAAATTACATTGTTGACTTATATTATTTAAAAAATTAAAAATTATTTTTATTTTTAAAATAATTATTGAAACAGTATTTCAATCTTAAGCGAACAATATTTAATGCGAGGTAAAATCATCATTGCATTAGTTGATAGACATGGTAGGTAGCAGAATCTATTTCTGGGCTTTGACTCACTAACTGCTATGTTTAGAAGAGGTCTACTCCTCATCGCACAAAAAGACAAAGTATCATCGGTTATCTCTAAACCTCGATAGGACTGAACCATCTCCGTACCTTGATAGGATCGAGCCTTTTTTTGTACCTCGGTAGGAGCAAAGTATATTTCAAACATAATCAAGTTCTGACTTCTCAATATTAACATCACTCTTGTTCGGATTATGTTGGACGTTACAGAGGATGAATCACATCGATTGCTAGGATATCGAAGCGAACCTCCCTAGATGAATAGGGGTCAGATATAGTACCCCTTCATTATCAATGGGATTTTAGCCTTATCAATCACTAACTTTCTAAAACGTGCCCAAAAAAAAAATCAAGTAATGATTTATCATCTCGATAATGCTAAAATATTAAGTTCCAAGACTTCCCAAGCATGATATAATGCTCTCAAGCTCTCAGAAATCCGAGCGGATGCCATTGATATCCATAAATCTTCTCTGGAGCATCTTTTTTAAACAATCTTCTTCTCTTATCTATTTGTTCAAGATTTTTACTGACTTACGTATCAGAAAGTCTTTCGCAGAAATTACTTCCTTCGATAACTACATGAAGACTATTTTACAGATCCATGAGAGCAGAAGCTAGCTATCCAAATTTGTGTCATCCTCAAGCAAAATAATGAAAATATGCAGCAACAATACTTATCTGACCTAAGATTAAAAATATGGCATCAATGATATAATAATATAATTCATATTTCTTTTATCAACCAGCAAGATAGTGTTTGAAATAGGGAATAAAAAGGGAATATCTTTTCTTATTCCCAAAAGTCATGACTATAAAGGATAGCTAGGAATAAAGTTAACCATAGGGATAACCTATCTTAACCCTTCAATTTATTTCTTAGAAAATGCAGGAATAGTTGATTATCCTTTCAAATAAGAGTAAAAAAAAGTTATCATATCGATTTATCTGCATTTGATATGATCAATGGGATAGCCAAAGAATATGTTTAGAAACAACTAAAATAAATTTTATTTCATATATTTATCTATGAATAATTTTTTTTTATCAAACATTACCTTAAGGTAGTGTTTGATAGAAAAAATATTATCCATGGATAAGTGTACGGGATAGAGTTTGTCCCCTGACTATCCCTAGGGATATCCCTGGCTATCCCATTGATCATATCAAATGTAAAAAGGTAAATTCATAGGATAACTTTTTTTTTACTCTTATTTAGAGGGATAACCAGCTATTCCTGCATTCTCTAGGGAATAAATTGAGAGGATATTCCATGATTAATTATAATTAATCATGAATTATTCTTTTGATTAATTTTATTTCTAATTATTTTTTATAATTATGACTTTTAAAAATAAAAAAAAATATTTGAATATTCTTTTATCCTCAATTTTAAACATTACCTAAGTGTCTCCAATCATGCTCTGACGAGCAGACAGGCGTCATTTGAGACGGCTGGTTGGGAACCGCTGTCCCGAACGAGCCCTTGGATAAGTTTGGCATCCAAAGGCAACGGTCCAAAAGATGAATGAGTTCTTCGGGCCTAGTCAAGAGAAGGCAAGGAAGGAAAAGTGGGAAATTAAGAAGCGTTGGGGATTACCGTCAAAGATGGGCTGCTGATCTTTATGGGACCTTCCTGGGATAAGACCGTCAAAGATGGGCTGCTGATCTTTATGGGACCTTCCTGGGATAAGACAGCAATGAGATTACGCCCACAAAAGAGAGGGGACAAGACGGTTCAGACAACACCTGGCTAAAAAAATATTTTTTATACACAGCAAACGTGCTGTCTGTTCCTTTGTGATCTTAGTATTCGGTCTTTGATTATTAGAGAAAACGATTTATTGATAATACATGCCTCATAATTTATTCTTGATTCACACTATCTTTGAAATTTTTTTATACGAGCTAGATATAGTGTTTGATCTCATTTTATGGACTCTCAATCTACTCATGGATACTCTTTTTTCTAGAAAGAGGTGTATTATTATACTCCGACTATATTGAACAATATCTCATGAATGATCGGCGATGGTTCCTTGATCGATGTTATTCAGGATATATGGATTTCTGATCTCCCCTTTTTCGATGGCCTATTTTTATTAGCACTGATGTTCCGCTTGGTATGAGGGTGCAGGATCTCATAAGTTAGGAATTCTCCACTTGGGATACTCCTGCGGTGTCCAAGTTATTTGGGGATGAGCTTTCTCGGCGGATTCTTTCTATTCCACTTATCCAGGGGCACATACCTGATATGCGGTTATGGCAGAGATCTTGTCTCTCTAGGACTCTTACTAGGAACCTCATAAAGATGTATAGACCACAGTCCCAAGGCATGAGGGATGCTGTTTGGATCTGGAAGCTCTCTATTCATCCCAGGGTTCAGTTATTCATCTGAAAGATTATGTAGGACTGTCTCCCTTCTTGCTCTTTGCTCTCTAGGAGGGGTCTACCTATTGTGAAGACTTGCCCGCTATGTGGGCAGGCGAAGGAGACTACATATCACGCAATCTTTACTTGCCCTAGACTGAGCGAGATTTGGTTGAGGATGAGTTATACCTGCAGAGTGGATGTTACGGGTTTCTCGCGCTTCCCATTCCTTGATGATCTTCGGAGACAGCAGAGCGCTCTTTGGGCTATTACTGCCTATCAGATCTGGCTGTCGCGGAACCTGCTTATTTTTACCGATGATACTATATTTTCTCACAGACTTGAGCGAAAGGTCAGATCTATGTTTGATGAAAGTGTACTTCATCTCACTGGTTTTGATTTTCATATCTCTGGCCACTGGGGCTCCCCTGCTGCTTCGGCAGTGAACCGATGTACAGTTTTTATCTCTTGGGAGCCCCTCCTTCAGGGTTTGTTAAAATCAATTTTGATGAAAGTGTACGGTGAAGACTTGCAGGGTCAACCTTTATTATTCGTGGGACCGATGGAGCCTTGCTGGTGGCGGGCAGTTTTGGTTCTTTAGATTCTTCTGTCCCCATGGCTGATCTTTATGCAGCGTGGACTGATATTTCCTATGCTGTTCGGATTTTTCATGCTTATAGCCTTTTTATTGAGGGGGATTCTCTATCTGTTATCCAATGGCTCCGGATGGGATACTGCAACCATGTCCCTACCAATCCTCTTCTCAGCGACATTCAGGCTACCTTGCGGCGATCTCACAGAGTTCACATCCGGCATATCTATCAGGAAGCTAGCGGTGATTGTGGCCCATCATGTTGAATTCGGGATATGAAACCAAGATGACCCCTATTATTTTGTACTTAAGTAAATTTTGTACTCTGATATTTTTGAGCTAACTCGCACAAGGTTAATATGATCTGACCCAAAAAAAAAAAAAAAAACACAGGACGTATCATTTGAAACAGTATTGTTTTCAGCGATAAAAGCTCAATCGGTGTCTTGAGCCAAATGAGGCTCTTTAGATTCCTTCCTTCCTATCTAGCGTAAATCAATACATCCTTGCTATTAGGCTCTTTCAATCACTTTTATTTTTTCTCTTCGCTCTATCTCTCCTACTTCTATTAGTTTTTGTTAATTTATATATTCTATATTTTCAAACATTTATATTTTATTAGATAAATAAATTTAGTTTAGTTTTCGTTATCTCTATTTTCACTCATCTTGACGATTATTATCTCATGAGGATAAATACGTACCTTTCTTAGCTATTCTTATACTTGATCAAAAAGTAGAGCTATATGATCCATCATTTTCATGGTGATACCAATAATAAAAAAAACAAGAATTAGAGAAAGCATTAATTGAATCGTAACAAGGGCGTCGGTGGCCATGCAACCCAACATCGGTGGATCAAAAATATTTTATTCATATCCATACCAATTCTAAGACAGCAAATGACGGTGATTAAGAAAGTGGTCAAATGAATAGATCCGGCATCCATTCACGGAGTCGTTTTTCAAACCGGTGCCAAAAGGCACCGGTTTTAAACAAAAGGTACGGGATCAAAAAATTTTACCGGAATGGTGTTAAAGGGAAAAACGCCATTTCAAATGGCGTTTTTCCTGCTGAGTCATCTTGGCCCCGTCAGCTGGGGTCTGACAGGAGCCAAAACGAAATGCCATCCCAGATTGGAATCGCCACTTCAAGTGGCGATTCCATCTATCTGGAATCGCCACATGAAGTGGCGATTCCAACTAATTGGAATCGCCACTTGAAGTGGCGATTCCACCAGATTGGAATCGCCACTTCATGTGGCGATTCCAAATAGATATGGAATCGCCACTTGAAGTGGCGATTCCAATTAGTTGGAATCGCCACTTCAAGTGGCGATTCCAACACAGAACCCCCACCAGAGACCGGTCGGGGGTTCTTCTTTTAAAGGCCGCGGCTTTGTTTGGAAGGCAGCGGGGGTTTCTTTTAAAGGCAGCGGAGGCAGCGGGGGTTTCTTTTAAAGGCAGCGGAGGCAGCGAGTCTTCTTCCACCGGGGGTTTTTCTTTGAAAGGCAGCGGGGCTTCGTCAATTTGGTATGCATGAGATGTGTGTATACATTCCCTCATATAATTGATATTAATATATTTTTTTTTGACAAAGACGAAAGCAATATAGATGTTTTATTTTTGCTATCATCATGAGTGATTAAATGTTCCATACCTTGGGAACCAATATGTGCTAAATGCTACTAAACACACATCTCATGCATATTTAAAATTTTTTGTTGTTTGTTGCTGATCAGAGATAAATTTTGATCACCTTTTTTTCAGATGGAAACTGTACGTGTTTTACTATATTATGATGGATCAATTGAACATGGTGGCCAAGAAGGGATACATTATAATCAACCTCCTCGTAAATGTTTGAAATTGAGTACGGGAACATGCTTCGCTGAGTTGGTTGATCAGATACGTACAGTTCTAACAATTCCAGAACAGAGACATATCATCAGATTGATGTGGAGATCTCCAACATTGCATCAAAAATATGTGCTTCTTCCAATTGAGGACGACGACGATGTGGAGCACATGTTGACATTTCCCTCGAAGTTTCCAGATTATCGATGTATTGAAGTCTATGTGTTAAAGGATGATGTTCCTGAGCCATATAGTGTTGGTCATGTAGAGAATGTTCGAGACAGTTCTCCTATTGCCCAGCAGCAGGAACAAGTTAGGCCTATAGTGGATTTCCCAATGATTGAGGGAATGATGCCAGCTGTACAAAGTGATGATGTGGTAAACAATCAGTGTAATATTGATAGTCTGGGAATGGAGTCAGACGAAAGTGCAGATGATGACTATTGGCCTGAACATGACGACTCAGAAGAAGAGTCATATGAAGATGAAGAGTCCTATGGAGACGTGGTAGTTCATGACACTGGCTTTAGTTCGATTCCTGCATACATTCATCCAGACCCTATTCCAACTCAGGTACATGATCATCAAGCTTTTGCATATGAACAAGTTCCAGAATTTTATAATGAGTTAAATTTGCAAGATGGTGGATGTGTCAGTACTCCAAGAGAGTTGCCCTTCAAATCTCAATTTTGGGATCCATCAATGACTGAGTTTGCTAAAGGATTATTGTTTAATACTAAAGATGAACTGAAGAGAGCATGTGAAATGTATCACATCAAGAAGCATCGCACATATAATGTGGTGGAGTCGAAGAAACTATTCTGGTCTGTGAGATGTGCCTCTTCAAGTACTGCCCAACGGTGTCCGTGGAGGTTGCGTGCTACCAAGTTGAAGAAGCATGGATTTTTTGAGATCACAAGGTATGAAGGGCCGCACTCTTGTTTATTCAGTAATTTAACTCGGGATAACAAACATATTACATCTCGAGTTATTAGCCATGCTGTTCGACACATAGTGGAGAAAGATCCAAGTGTGAATATTGAAGCTATTATAGCAACCATTGCAGAACAATTTCACTATACAGTGTCATATGCCAAAGCATGGCATGGAAAGCAGAGGGCATTGATTGATATATTTGGTGAATGGGAACCGTCATATGCAAAGCTCCCTAGATACATGCTTGCAATGCAGAATGCTAACCCTGGAACAGTTGTATGTTGGGATTTCTACAGTGAAGCTAGTTCTTCTGAACGGGTCTTGAATTATGTATTTTGGGCATTTCAACCATCTGTTGAGGGGTTTCGGTATTGTCGCCCGGTGATTTCTATTGATGGAACACATCTTTATGGAAAGTATCGAGGGAAGATGCTGATCGCAACAGGCACTGATGCTGGTAATAGGATATTTCCACTAGCCTATGCAATTGTGGATGAAGAGAGTACAGCTAGCTGGAGCTGGTTTTTGCTGAGGCTTAGGAGGCATGTTGTGAAAGATAGAAATGGAATTTGTCTTATATCTGACCGACATCCTGGTATACTAAGTGCCATAGCTGATAATGAAATTGGATGGGCTCCACCAAGAGCTTATCATCGATATTGTTTGAGACATGTTTGCAGTAATTTCAACTCGAGATTCTCCAATGTTCAGTTGAAAAGAGCAGTATGGAAAGCTGGGAGCGAACATCAGCTTCGGAAGTTTAACTTTCTGATGGAAAGGATTAAAACAGTCAATGCAGAGGCTTGGACTTGGCTATCGGAGTTAGAGCCGGAGAAGTGGACATTGGTACATGACGGGGGCTTTCGCTACGGCATATTGACAACCAATCTCTCGGAAGTTTTTAATTGCGTGTTGAGGGGAGCTAGAAATGTTCCAATTACTGCGTGCGTGCAGATGACATTTCATCGTCTTGTTAAATACTTCAATACGAGACGCGCAGAAGCCTTAACGTATGTACAGGAGAACCCTAACAACCTTTTCACTCCTCATATTTCGATTAAGATTGCTGAAGGTCAGGCCAAAGCTAATGAGCACAGAGTAACTAGATACAACATGCAAAGAGCTACTTATGAAGTAGTGACAAGGAGGTTCAGTGAAGCTCTCAGGGGTGGAGGAAACGTTCAGACTGTTTCTCTCAGTGACCGTATTTGTTCATGTGGGAAGTGGACAATATATAAATATCCATGTACACATGTGTTAGCAGTGTGCCAGGAGATTGGCATGGACTCAGCGTCTTTTGTTGACGAAGTATATAGTATTCGCTCCTACATTGCTACCTGGGGTGGGGAGTTCAACCCGGTACCTCATGAAGACTACTGGTTGCAAACACCGATCACGTGCATACCTGATCGGGATCGTCTTAGGCCGAAGAAAAGAGGAAAGCCAAAGTCTACTCGGATCCATAACGAGATGGATGAGGTTCAGCCTAGAAGAACAAGTCGATGTTCGATTTGCAAGCAAACAGGTCATTCCAGGCGCCGATGTCCTAATGTAACCGTTGGACCTTCGGGATCTTAAATTTATGTACTGCAGATGGCCATTGTGTGCCTACGATGTACTTGTCTTAGGAACAATACTCTACTTGGGCCTATGACTTTCATAATTTATGGATGTATTTACTTGATGTCATGTTTTTAAATTGATGACGTGAGTTTCGATTGAGTTTCGGTTAAGTTTCGGTAGATCTTTGTTAGAGTTTCGATTGAGTTTCGGTTAAGTTCCGATCAAGCTTTAATTGAGTTTCAGCAAATGATATCTTTCTATTTTTCGTTTGTCACTCAGGCAAAAACAAAAAAAAAAAATTTTGGGGGGTGTTTGGCTCGGGAGTCAATTGCTGACTATGTAAGTACTGTTTAAGCCCCCTGAATTACAAGTTCCTGAATTATTCCCATATGCTGAAAGTTTTATGGGAGTGGACTGAGAAAATCGTCACTTGGAGTGGCGATTTCTGGGTTGAAATCGCCACTTCAAGTGGCGATTTCAAAATAGACAAGTTTTAACCGGCAGCATTGAAATCGCCACTTGAAGTGGCGATTTCAACCCTGAAATCGCCACTTCATTTGGCGATTTCAGCTTATACAACAGCAACATGAAATCGCCACTTGAAGTGGCGATTTCAACCCTGAAATCGCCACTTCAAGTGGCGATTTCAGCTTATATCAGCCGGCCCATGAGATCGCCACTTGAAGTGGCGATTTCAACCCTGAAATCGCCACTTCAAGTGGCGATTTCAGCACTTCAATTTTCTGAATTCTGCTTCTGCTGCTTCATCAATTCTGCTTCTGCGAGTTTCAGCTTCATGAAATGGCGAGTTTCAGCTTTTGAATTCTGAATTCAATACCGAAACTCAACCGTAAATCAGTCGAAACTAAACCAAAACTCAACCGAAACTCAACCTAAACTCAAAACTTGACTGAAACTCCAACGAATCTCAACCAAAACTCAACCGAGACTCAAAACTTGACTGAAACTCAAACGAAACTCAGCCGAGACTGAGCGGCAATTGAACCGAAACTGTACCGAAACTCAGGCGAAACTCATCCAAAACTCAGCCGAAACGCAGGCAAAACGCAGCCGAAAGTCAAACGAAACTCAGCCGAGACTGAGCGGCAACTGAACCGAAACTGTACCGAAACTCGGGCGAGACTCATCCAAAACTCAGCCGAAACGCAGCCGAAACGCAGCCGAAAGTCAAACGAAACTCATCGAGACTCAAAACTTGAATGAAACTCAAACGAAACTCAGTCGACACTCAGCCGAAACTCAATCGTAATTGCCAATCATGAATAAAAGTTTATGCATTAGAAGAACACAATCTCATAGAAATAAGATATTACGGATACATTAAAAAAAAGGAAGTTTTACATCATATGATTTTAGTACAACAATGTAGAAAACCTAGGTTCCACATCCTCGTCGAGGAGGTCGGCGAATACGTCCTGTTCGTCGCCTATAGGTCACCATCGGTACAGGAACCTCATCAATCACCTGAGATACCGCCTCCTGCGTGGGGATCGCGCTAGCATTGAAAACATCATGCATAGCAGCGTCCAAATGTGACCGGGAAGCATCAGCACCCTCACATATCTCGGCGATGTCCGCATCGGCAATGTCATCAATGTGATATGCATTGTGATATTGACTAGCAGATGTACCCTCCCCAGCATCTCTCATCTGCGAATACTCGTGTGCTGATGGGGACCGCATGCAAGAGGGCGATGGAGTATAATGAAATGTCTCCATCATCGGATCAATGTCGGCTCGTGTGAACTCTGGCACCTCCGGATAGTGTGCTGAAGGGGCTGTGCTCCGAACATGCTGATGCCCGATGACGTTCAATGTACCATGCGCCATCGACGACGCGCTTCTCAAAATCTGTAGCCGCTCATCGTCCACTGGGGCGGCTAATGCCCGCTCGACCTCGATAGTCAACTGTTGAAACCTTTCATGCTGCATACAATATGACAACCAAATTTCATATCATAGCTTAGTAACTTAAAAGTTAAAGATACCCAAAATAAATTTAAAATCAGTACCAGAAACTCATATGAAGTGCCTTCCCCTTCATAACCACTTGCACTATACTCAGAGCGGCCTACACATATTCGAGTGATGCTCCTAAACCAGGCCATATAATCGGGTGTGCATGAAAATCCTGCTACTATAGGCTCTCCCACAATCACGTGCTGGCGCCGTGCATTCCATGTTGCAACATAAGTCCCGTGCACATCATCCCATGCAGTATATGACCTCCCCCGTCGATCAATCTGATGAAGATGTAGCGACGTATCGCATGGACATGGTATGCATTGGCGACATCCAAATTGACGAAGCACCCGGTCCGGCAAATGCCACTCAACTACATCAAAACATATCAGCGGGATCCGTGCCATCCAAATATCAGAACTTACCAAGCAGCTTGGAGGTAAAATAGAGATAACTGCTGCCGAGTAAGGACACCATAAGAACTGCATAGAAAATATCTAATTAAACCTTAACTAACATAATGAATCGATATAATTGAATTCCATATTGCAAAATGACATACCCGTTGCTCACTATCATCCAACACATCCAACTGGTCCCTATAAGCACGTAGTGTATGCGTTGGAATATTTTTCATGTTATATCTAACATGCCATCTAAACCCCCACGGTGCACCTAAGTGCCAATCATCATCAGCATCCGAAGGTCTCGCCTCCGGAATCTCGAGTCTCGTGGGATGGAAAATAGGAAATCGTTCCCATGCCCAAATCTGCATGTTTGGATAATTCAAAATGTTAATTAACAATAAAAATTACCTCGATCTCAAACATTAGAATAAAGTGTTTACCTGTAGCAATGGAAGATATCCTCCGATATCAGACTGAGTAGGGCTCGTAGCTCGACACAGTGCTCTATATAAACCAGCCAGCGTTGCCGAACCCCAGCTAAGAGCGGCAAATGCCTCCAAGTCTTCCAGAAATGGCACGTACATCAACTTAACTAAATTACCAGAGGTATCTGGAAGAATAACTCCACCAATGATTCGAAGAAGTTGTCCCCTCACGAACTGCTGGATAACCTCATCATCCACATCTTCGTCCAAGTGAAGGTCGCGATAGAATTGATCGAAGAATGCCAATCGAAAACGACCTTTTGGAAATGCTTCGACAGGAGGCTCAACACCAAATAGCCTCCCAAATATAGCCTGCCACTCCGGAATAGTATGGCGAGGATCTAACCCAGTAACAGCAGAACCATCAATCCGAAGGCTACTCAAAATACTCACATCCTGTAATGTAATGGTCGCCTCACCAAAAGGTAGATGAAATGTGTGAGTCTCTTGCCGCCATCTCTCTACCAGTGCAGAAATAAGGCCGACATCCAGTCGAATCTGGCCAATCCGATATATGCCAAACATGCCGACACGATCTAGGTAGTACTGCACTCGTGGGTGTGACATTCCCGGTGTCTCTTTCCAGATATGTGCGTCATGCCGACGGCATCTAAGAACCGGTAACTCCTAAAATAAAAATATTTGATACATCCGCATCAACATAAACAATTATTAATTAATTAAGAACCGTCGATCAATAATATATACCTCGTCTCGAAATATATTCGTTGATCTATGTAACTTTTGCAAAGTGAGAACAGTAGGATCACGAGGCCCTGGATCTAAGACATTATGAGCCATATCTTGATAATCTGACAAAAGCAACATTTACAAGCAATCAATAAACATTAAAAATAATTGCCGAATTATAGATCAAATGTGGGACGTTCACATCCATACAATAAAGCAAAAATAATTTTTTTATATAGAGTATGGGACTTTCTGTACCTTCTAAACTAGGATTATTGAATTTAATTGAGATAATCAAGACTTTGTTTACCTCGTAAACTCTAACCAAAATATGGAATTGAGGGGGAAGATCGGGCGGGGAAAGGAGGCCTTCAATGGCTTGAAGGAGACGCTGCCGAACGTTGATCGCTGCCTTCCAAATTGACGAAGCCCCGCTGCCTTTCAAAGAAAAACCCCCGGTGGAAGAAGACTCGCTGCCTCCGCTGCCTTTAAAAGAAACCCCCGCTGCCTCCGCTGCCTTAAACCCCCGCTGCCATTCTTTTTTACCGAAGCCGCGGCCTTTAAAAGAAGAACCCCCGACCGGTCTCTGGCGGGGGTTCTGTGTTGGAATCGCCACTTCAAGTGGCGATTCCAAGATTGGAATCGCCACTTCAAGTGGCGATTCCAACTAATTGGAATCGCCACTTGAAGTGGCGATTCCACCAGATTGGAATCGCCACTTCATGTGGCGATTCCAAATAGATGGAATCGCCACTTCGAGTGGCGATTCCAATCTGGGATCTCGTTTTGGCTCCTGTCAGACCCCAGCTGACGGGGCCAAGATGACTCAGCAGGGAAAAACGCCATTTGAAATGGCGTTTTTCCCTTTAACACCATTCCGATAAATTTTTTTGATCCCGTACCTTTTGTTTAAAACCGGTGCCTTTTGGCACCGGTTTGAAAAACGACTCTCCATTCACGTGCCGTTTGGAAGGCAACATCATCAAATCGGATACGAGTTCTTTATGATGTTTAATAATAATAATATATATATATATCGTTATACAAATATTGGTAATGCTATTTTTTTTAATATTTTTTTGGTAATGCTATTAAAAAAGAAGTATTGTCACGTGCGCCCTTTTCTCTTCTGTCCTCTTATATCGAAACGTCGTCATAATCTAACATCAACCATACCACCGCGATCTTCGCCCATTGCCGCTGTCCGCATCCCCTTCCTCGAAACTCCCCGCAGTCCGTTCCCCTCCTCGGATCCCGATCTCCGCCGGTATCTCACCATGGGGCACATGACGAACGGCTTGACCGGGGAGGCTTCCGGCCTGAAGTTCCTGATCTACGGCCGAACCGGGTGGATCGGCGGCCTGCTGGGCCGGCTCTGCGAGTTGCAGGGCATCCCCTACGCCTACGGCGCCGGCCGGCTCGAGAACCGGTCTCAACTGGAGGCGGACATCACGGCGGCGGGGCCGACCCACGTGTTCAACGCGGCCGGGGTGACTGGCCGGCCGAACGTAGACTGGTGCGAGACCCACCAGGTGGAGACGATCCGGGCCAACGTCGTCGGGACGCTGACGCTGGCAGATTTGTGCCGCGAACGGGGGCTGGTGCTCATCAACTACGCCACCGGATGCATCTTCGAGTACGATGACGCGCACCCGCTGGGATCCGGGATCGGGTTCAAGGAGGAGGACACTCCCAACTTCACCGGATCCTTCTACTCTAAGACCAAGGCCATGGTATGCGATCCATCCCTTTTCTCTCATGATATGTATTTTGGTTTCCAGATTCAAGAATTTCTTTATCGAGCTCCGAAACAGAATCATTTCGGTTGTTGGGTTGGTTTTTCGTAGTTCTAGTCGATGAGGTATTGGTTCGTTATGATGTTATCAGATCTCGATGATGTTATAGTTTTGATGATCTATGTTATATAATAAAAAATAAAAAATAAAAAAATTTGTTGGTGAGGATGGATGCGATTAGCTTTGTTTGTTTTTGGTTCAAAAGAAAGATTTTTGGGAATACGGAATTTGAGATATTTGTTAAGGGTGTGAGATTGAACAAGTTGTAGGAAGGAGTTAGGGAGTGAAGGCAAGAATGTTGTACATGTGGACAGCTTGAGGGGCGTGTGGGCTATAAGCTCAAATGTTGGTGCCATAGAGGCTTTTTCTACGGAAAAAATTGCCTCTTGCTTTTTATGGGTGGTGCTGGTGCTAATGCTGGTGTCGTAAATAAAGAAAAGAGAAGTCTAAAGGGGTAAGGGGGTGGGATAAGAGGTTTTGAACGTGTGAATGGAGTTTTAAATGAGTGGAATTAAAGCCTGATTTACTAAAAAAACTTTAAAAGTATCATATCTGAACCCACACCACCAGAGGCTTCGTTTCATTTGCCTGTATCGAGTGGTGTTTGGAGAATGCTGATAAGCCAGCTTGCAATCTGAGCATTATGATGCCAAGCATATTGACAGATAAGCAATATACTCCGTGAAACTGAAAACTTGTGTGTGTTTTATTATAGGTTATATGCCTCTGTTCACTTATTTGTTTTTATATCTATTTGAATACAATATTTTGCCTTTATTTGCGAAATAATTCCTTGTTGGATTGGTTGATTAGTTTCAGATATAAACCGCTGAAACAATTGTAAAAGAATTTCTAGATATTGTTGAAAATTCTGACAAGGTAGCTAGTCTATTATTGTTCATTAACTTGTCATATTGGATGTTCTGTTGTCATTTATAATAGATTCTTTCCCCCTTTTCCTTGCATGAAACTGTAGAAATTGACCAATTTTTGCTAGGGCTCCATATTTGAAGATGCTTTTGTTGCCTTTCTGACTGACTTTGCTATTGTTATTAGATTTGCTACCATATAAAATCTGATGCATATGGCATGTACATGCATCCAACCAATTTTCTTATTTACAGACAAAGATCATACTACATGCCAGGAGCACATCTCTGCTTAATTAACCTGCCTCTAATTAGTAGAAAATTCCCATCATATAGATGCAGTGGATGAAATCTGTCAAAAATGACGGTCCAGTGTTACTTAGCTTTATGTTGTGATTTGGCCTCCCTTTAGTTAGTTTCTAGAGAGTTACATTTTCTGTGCCCTTCTTGGTTTAACTAACTTTCAAACTCATCCATGGACTTCTTAACTAAGTAATTAATGCAACTCTTTGGTAATAGCATAAGTAGGTGCTTGCTCGAATTTACATGTTAATATGCGAGAAACAGATATATTAATAACTGAATGGTTATTATTGGCTGACTAGTGCTATAACTCAGTAATGGTCTTGTGTTTGCCTTTACTGCTAGGCATTTCTTTTTCATGCATCATTGGTGATGTAATAAAAACTCTTTAATTCTGAGTATTAATTGGTAGTTTAGATTAGATATAATCTAGAGATGTTTGGGTTTTGAAGAACTGAAGTGAATATGATCTTATTATCTGCTCTTTTGGTTAGTTTAGATTAGATGTAATTAAGAGATGTTGCAACAGAAATTGTTAACATGAGTCTTGCTGAAAATATGACTGGAAATTATAAAAGAAGGAACAAAGTCCTTGACAAAAAAGAATTATAATCATTGGTATGAAAAGTATCAATATATGAATCACCCAAGACATCCCGAAAGATTATATTCTTTACTTAATTCTCAAATTACATAAAACGAATATAAAGGAATGACCCAATATCTAGGACTTGCTAGCTGGCACTAATCTCTTCTAGTTGGATAAAATTTGTCTTTGAATTCTTTGTGCTTCAATTTGCAGGTTTATCCTAAATAAGTTGGTAGAAACGTCATGATTTGTTGCTTGAATAGTCTAAGTTCTCTTGTGACAACTAGAACCTTCTCTGCCTTCGAATTTATGTAAACATTACAGGATAATTCATCTGTAAGGGAAGATGTAAGTAGGTATAATAAAATTGAAAGGGCATAGTCAAATAGATGTCTCCAAAATGCCAAGAGTTTTGAGGCCATTCCAGAAGAAAAGATAAGAGAACTTTCATGATTTATGGAATAGAAAGGAATGAGAGATGGAACTAATTCCTTCTGTAGCGGGAGCAAGGGAAGTAGCAGCGCGCGAGGAGATAATATGCATGAACAGGAAAGTAAAGAAGAGAACAATAACCCAACATGTGGTCAAGTCATTCAAGAATAGGGACATGTAGTTCACTTTAAAACTCAATCCAGATTAATGATTACTATCTTAATCTAATCTATAATCAGAAAACTCCTGAAGGCAATGAAGACTCTACTTTCCTGATTGTAACTCTAGGGGTTCAATGCCAACTTTGACTTGGTGAGCACCCACCTAGATATCACTATTTGCTTACACCAAAATATATAGAAGATAGAACCAAAAGAAACTATGATATGAGAGACTATATTGCATGATATAACTCTTTTTGTCATGTGAAATTTTATTATCTAGAAAGATAACACCATTATCTAAACGATACAGGGTGTTTGACCATATGAAGCGAGAACTGTATGCTCTGTGGTTATTACAGATGCATAATTGCATAAATGGCAATATTCAGATTTGACCACATAGAAGAAAATCATGTATTATTTGCCCTTTCATGGGTTTCATGTGCTGACAGGATAAGATTTCTCTTAATTATGTAGCCTGGTTTCATAGGCTTAAAATGTTCTCAGCCATAACAGAAAGAAAAGTTTTTGGACTTCATTATTGCTCAGGACTGATAGAGATATAGACTAAAAGATATGCTTTATGTCTTTACATTTTTAATGAGAATTCATTTTGAGCAATGTGTGCCATTTACTATATATGTGCATGTGTCTAGTATTTCCAAAGAGTATTTGATCTAGTGTGTAGAGTACGGCTTACACACAGAAGACTAGATCATCGGTTCTTTGGAATACAAGTTTATTGTTCACAGTTTTAGATGGAATTGGACACACCATCAGTAGAGCTGTAGCACAAATTTAAGTAGGTCTGTCTTGACTACGGGGAATGGTTTATTCTAACTATTTGTGCTAGTACACTTTATGTGTATTGAACAGGACCCAGTTGAGTTGATTATTTTATACTGACTTTATAAAATAATTTAGAACTCATGAATATTATGATTACTTATGCTCTTAATCTGAATTCTATTTCTAGACACGTGTATGTAGTGTTTATTGCTTTGATTACACATAGAGTGAGATTCTATATGAGTCAATAAACTCAGTGGGTTGGGCAATAACATTATGTATATGGTGAATATTAATAGTTGAAGGAATCCACGTCCGATTAATTTGGACTGATGATATCCCCTTGAGAAAGCTTATAAGTTTTGATCGTATCAAATCTTGCAAGTGGATTTTGAATCCGATACGTCAAATAAGTTAAGTGGATAAGTCTCAAGGATAATAACAGCCAATTAAATTATATTGTCAGTATTTAAATTTAATTGGTGGATATCTGTAATCTTAACGTGGGGAGATAATAAGTATTTAATATTAAGGCTCGAAAATATAAATTCGAATATGATTAGGAGTACAATTATAATTCTTTAGTGGAATGAATTATAATTTACGTAATTAAATCCTAACCGGGATAGGATTAGGAGATTTAATTACGTGGGAAGTCCTTTTCATATTTGCCTATTAGGTCCCTGTTGTAGCCCTATAAATACCCTCTCAATTGGTTGCTAGGGTTAACGCTTTTGAGAAAAAAGAAAAGCAAGAAACCCTAGGTCGGCCGAGAGAGATCCCACCATCTTGTGAGAGAAGCAGGTATTTCGGGAATACGGCGGAAGGCCAAAAGGTTGAGGTCGAGCAATCAAATCAAGTGTTCCAGCGTTCAAGTCTGAAGGTATAATCTTATACTCATAGATTAGAACGGTAAAAGATTTTTGCATTACTCATATACGCTATAGCCGTGATCTTGGGGGTATTCCGCGCTCCCCAACAAGGACAAGATATCCTTGGCCTTTTGATAACTCTGGGGGCTTGAAATAAGGTGTGCGTAAAATTCTTTTGTAAAGTCAGAATGTCAGCTCCATGCCATTGATATGTTTTGAAGTTAAAAACAACCTCTCTATAGATGTTAAAGGATGTTGAGAACCTAGTGAAGAGGGTTAACAAGCCTCTGTTAAGGACAAAATTTTAAGAGGGAACATTATTAAATTTTAGAACATAAATTTTCTACATGTGTGTATGCTTGCATGTTTCATGCATACATCCATGCATGCATGCTTCTGTGCATCCATGCATACATGCATCCATTTATACATGCATGCGTGAATGTACATTTAGAATTTGTGATTATTCTTGGCTGGGATACGAAGGTCATGGGCGGGGTGATGCATAAATCTCATGAAATAAGTTTAGAATTTATGTTTATTATGTTTATAGAGGAAATATTTCGAAAAGTTGCCAATTTTGTCAAATATTAAACCAGCAAAGACTGAAATTTTGAGTTTGTGTATCAGGGTATGTAAAATGTATTCCAGTTTCATTCCGAAAGATGTTTGCAGAGAGGATGATTCTTGGCTGGAATACAAAGGTCATGGACTGAGTGAGACAAATCTTGTGAAATAAGCTTAGAATTTATGTTTGCAGGGGAAATCTATTAAAATCATCAATTTTGTGAACTATTATGCCAGAGAGGATGGGAATTTTAATTTGGTGTGTTAGGGTCCATTTTGGGTCTGAAAGAGGTTGGCAGAATGTTTTTGAACTCCCTTGTTGAATTAAATTCACAGTACACTTGCAGTGTAAGAACGCACCAGTACACAACGTTTCATTTTCCTTGCTCAAAAGTCCCCACATCTTAAGTGACTTAGTGAAAATAAAAAGAATTGCAAATAGGATGTTTGGGCCTCGAGTTCTCTGATACTTATGAGCCAAAATCTTGTATGTGGTGACCATTTCGCTTGGTTCTTGGAGGTAAATTAAATGTTTGCTGCATTTTGTTATTCAAAGAGCTGTTAGGAGACTTGAAATTGGTGTAGTGAGTGTGATTTTGTTTATTGAAATGAAATTAACTAGGGCTGCAAGTGAGCTGAATGAAACATTGGGTTGTTCAGCTTTGGCCTGGTTAAATCAAATGTGTGTTCAATCCCTACTGAAGACAAGCCGAACTATATGCATTCAGGCTTGGCTGTTGAGCTGCTTAAGCACACCTCATCTGGTCTTTGAAGCATGTGAGATTGACAGTAAATATGCAGGGCCAAAATTAATTACTTATGCTGTTTGCTGGAATGAATGGCAAGTAGCAAACAAAATTGAAAGATGCCAAAAGGATCTAACTTTTTTACTCGAAATCAGAATGAAACATGATGTAATACAAGTGATCGGCAAAAGATATTTTGCATGTTTTTAATTTGGAATGTTAAGTAATGATTTAAAAGCTAGTTTCAGTGAAGACAACAACATAAGAACCATGGAAAGTAATCTGGATTTTGACAATTCTTTATGTGGTTCTTTTTCCTTTGATCTTCAAGTTAAAAATAAGGTGGATTTTGGGATAAATTTTGCTGTACTACATATTTTGTTGTTTGGAAACACAAAAAGTTTCATAAGGTGGCGCAAAACTTTCTGCAGCAAACAAATCCTAGATGGACGTTAAGAGGAATTTAAAAGACTCGCATACTGAAAAATTATTAATAAAGCATCTAATCTCAGATATATCTATGAAAAAATATAGATAGAAATGCTCGGAAGTTATTTAGATAAACTTTTTTCATGTTTCATAAATTCTTGGGGACTAGTAGGATGAAATATATTTCAGAAATGTTTTATGGCATAAAGTGAAGCAAATATCTATGATGGTCATGGAAATTTGTGATAATAATGGCTGAGAGGAATCTTTGTTTTGACGGTGTTGGCATCATTTTGCACAGGTCCATATACATATATGAACGTTTCTTCTTTATGCTTGTAACTCCTCATCGTTCATAATCTGAAAAGAGAACTAATGAACAAAGATCTACATGGAGGAGAAAGGGAATAAAAAACCAAAAACCCCTTTGAGAGCATGTAGAACATATATATGCAACGGACTTCAAGGTTTTGGGAGTAAAAGATTGAAATATTAAAACCATTCACCAATTAACTAATAGATGAACCAGTTTAAGAGGTCCATTATCTTTCTCAATGTTTTGAAGTTCATGAAGTTAATTGACTCAGCTTGGTAGCCATGGAGTCTCATCCCTACTCCAATGTTTCTGTAACGACCCGGGCCCTCGGGCCTGTTTCGTTACAAGAAAGCAAGATAGACAAGGCCCACACTAACTTGGGCCACCACAGCCCAAAAGGGATCCAATTGATGCCTTGTTCTTCTTACTTTACCATATATAAACCACTCAACCAACTTTCATTTTTTCGATGTGGAACTATTGGGAGGGATATCACAATCTACCCCCCTTACAGAGGCGACGTCCTCGTCGCCAGAGGTAATTGATCACAACCATCAGGCAGGCAGAATTCTAGAGGTGGCCCCCATAGGTTCAAGAGATGGCTCCCATCCCCCATGGATGTAGCACTTTGCCTTGTGTGGCACTTAGCTCCTGCACTTCCGATTGGTGCATGACTCTAATACCATATTGACACCAACTTGGGCCACCACAGCCCAAAAGGGATCCAATTGGTGCCTTGTCCTTCTTACTTTACCACATATAAACCACTCAACCAACTTTCAATTTCTCGATGTGGGACTATTGAAAGGGATATCACAATCTACCTCTCTTACAGAGGCGATGTCCTCGTCGCCAGGGGTAATTGATCATAACCACCAGGCAGGTATGATTCTAGAGGTGGCCCCCACAGGTTCAAGAGGTGCTCCCATCCCCCATGGATGTAGCACTTTGCCCTGTATAGCACTTAGCTCCTGCACTTCCGGCTGATGCATGGCTCTGATACCATATTGTAATGACCCAAGCCCACGGGCCCGTTTCGTTACAAGAAAGCAAGACGGATAAGGTCCACACCAACTTGGGCCACCACAGCCCAAAAGGGATCCAATTGGAGCCTTGTCATTCTTAATTTACCACATATAAACCACTCAACCAACTTCCAATTTCCCGATGTGGGACTATTGGGAGGGATATCACAGTTTCCTTGATTGTTATACTCCTGTGGTCTAATTTTTATCCAACCTAGATTGTTTTGTTTCTGCAATAGATCTTTCTGATGTGTTATCAGCTTCAGTTCCTCCACAAAAGTCATTCTGGATGGTTCATATCATTACATAACATACAATGTATGTTGCCTAAAATTTTTAGTACTGTTATAGAAAAATTTGCTGCCAGTGTGTAACTGTGCTTTCATGTTGCTGATTCTGCGTCTGTCACTTGACAGGTCGAAGGGTTACTGAAGAATTATGAGAATGTTTGTATCCTCCGTGTGAGGATGCCCATCTCATCAGATCTTTCAAATCCACGCAACTTTATTACCAAGATCGCGCGGTATGAGAAGGTTGTTGACATCCCCAACTCCATGACCATCTTGGATGAACTTCTCCCCATCTCCATTGAAATGGCAAAGAGAAATCTCACTGGGATCTGGAACTTCACCAATCCTGGTGTGGTTAGCCATAACGAGATCTTGGAGATGTACAGAGACTACATTAATCCAAACTTCACTTGGAAGAATTTTTCTCTCGAGGAGCAGGCAAAGGTGATAGTTGCTCCTAGGAGCAACAATGAACTTGATACCACCAAGTTGAAGAACGAGTTTCCAGAGCTTCTATCCATTAAGGAATCCCTGATAAAGTATGTGTTCAAACCAAATCAGAAGACTTCTGCTGCCTGAAAATCGAGTCTGTTTATTCAGCTGCTCATGAATGTAGTTTTTTTTTTTTTTGGTGATTAGAGTGAAAGTAGTTGTTTCAATTTGTGATGGTCCACGTATTCATCGAATAATAAACAGTGATGGTTAAAACCTTGTCATTTCACTCCTATCATGTGCCGTACTGTGAACAGCAAAGAGAACCTCTTAGTGGTGGAGTCGCATCTCATCCCTTGATTTTTTTTTAAATTATTCTTTGGAGTTATTTTATGATTGTATGTAGATCATTGCTCTTGTTCTTCAGAATGTCTAAAAAACTTCAAGTTTTTAATTCGAAAAAAAATTGTCAAAGTAAAGTTGATCAGACAATCAAATTAGCATTAGCATTAGTGTTTATTTGTGAATCTTGTATCTTTGCGTCGAATTTCGATGATTTCTTTGAGAAAAGTTGGGTCAATGCACCTGCTAGCGTGGTCCCTTTGTTCGGGGCACTCTGCCACCAGAAATTGGATGCACGGAAGCAAAAGCGGTTGGCGTGCTTTGGAATCATCTGGTGTTCCGAGGTTAGGAAATTGGATGAGGCTAGGACGTACGTGTTGATTGAAGCCATAGACGGTGTATTGCATAACGTGACGAACGGAGAAGCAGACAGCGAGGGATGGCGTCCGAGACGGTGAGCTTCTAGCTAGAATGCGTCGGTGGCAAAGACGGGAAATCTCTTGCCCAAGGGATCTAGAAGCTAGAGGTGATGGCACCCAGCAAGCCCCAGCATTTGAGAAGGTTGGACGAGATGGTTGGTCGAGATATTGTGAAAGAGGGTCAGCCAGGGAAATATTAATTAAAGTCGAGTCACGAAGCCACGAGGCAACGGAGATGGATCTCGACGGCGGAGTCTGAAAGGTAGGTAGGTTGCATAGAGGATTCCCGTAAAATGTGATGACGAGGTTGTTATCACAGGAGACGAGCGACGAGGCTTCTTAATACCATGCAATTCTAGTTACCCCTTGTAACGATCCGGACCCACAGGCCCGTTTCGTTACAAGAAAGCAAGACGGACAAGGTCAACACCAACTTGGGCCACCACAGCCCAAAAAGGGATCCAATTGGTGCCTTGTCCTTCTTGCTTAACCGGTTATAAACCACTTAACCAACTCCCAATTATCCGATGTGGGACAATTGGGAGGGGCATCACAATCTACCCCCCTTAATAAAGGCGACGTCCTCGTCGCCAGGGGTAATTCATCACAACCACCAGGCAGGCAGGATTCTAGAGGTGGCCTCCACAGGTTCAAGAGGTGGCTTCCATCCCCCATGGATGTAGCACTTTGTCCTGTGTGGCACTTAGCTCCTGCACTTTCGATTGGTGCGAGGCTCTGATACCACTAAAGCTGTCACGCCCCAGACCCAAAAATTTGAGCTAGGATGACAACCCGCCGCATGCCGGGCATGCAAGGCGTCTTGAACTTATCACATAAATCAATATAAAGCAAATTTCATATCCATGATTTGTTACAAACCAGAATTATCAGTCTTGGGCTATCTGCCCTACAAATAAATCTGAACTAGATCAAAATAATAAAACTAACTCTTCTTAATAGAAACTCCTTCTATTTCAATTATCCATCTTCATTCCTTTCCATCAAAATTTTTCTTTAAGTCTCTGTACATCTTAGTGCCACCTGGATGCACAGTATAGGGAGAGTAGTGAGCCTCTTTCAAAATTTCAGCCTTTAGCTCTTCACTGTTTGGCACACAAAGTCTTCCTTCAAATTTCAGGGATCCATCATCCATTATATAAAATTCATTCTGAACTCCTGATTGTACCACTTCTTTAATCCTTTGTAGCTCTGGATCTTCCATCTGGGAGGACTTGATTCTGTCAACTAAGGTCGGCTGGAGTACAAGTGCTGCAATAAGTCCATCAGACTGCTGTACTCTCAGACCAACCTCCCACTTCTCCAGATCTCTCAATACGTGAGGCTGGGAGGTAATCATAGCAGCTAACTCAGAAGAGGATTTTCTGCTCAAGGCATCAGCTACTACATTGGCCTTCCCAGGATGATACTGTAGATTCAGGTCATAATCCTTCAATAGTTCCAACCACCTCCTCTGCCTTAAATTCAGCTCCTTCTGTGTGAAAATGTATTTTAAACTCTTATGATCTGTATACACATCACACGACACTCCATATAGATAATGCCGCCAAATCTTAAGAGCAAAAACCACAGCAGCCAATTCCAAGTCATGAGTAGGATAATTTTGCTCATAAGGTTTCAGTTGTCTGGAGGCATAAGCTATCACTCTTTCATTCTGCATCAAAACACATCCCAATCCTTTTCGAGAGGCATCAGTGTATATAGTAAACCTTCAGATCCCGTTGGAAGAACAAGAATGGGAGCTGACACCAGGCGCTGCTTTAACTCCTGAAAACTTTCCTCACACTCCACTGTCCAGTCAAACTTCACTCGCTTTTGGGTTAAGCGAGTTAGGGGTAGAGCAATGCGAGAAAAATTCTCCACAAATTTTCGGTAATACCCGGCTAATCCCAAGAAGCTTCTGACTTCTGCCACATTGGTAGGTCGGCTCCAGTTAGTGATAGCTTCAATCTTTTTCGGGTCCACAGATACACCATCTTTAGAGATTATATGACCCAAGAAAGATACTTGATCCAACCAAAATTCACACTTCTTCAGCTTGGCATAAAGCTTCTTCTCTTGCAGAATCTGTAGCACAATTCTCAGGTGGTCCTCATGCTCCTTATGGCTCTTGGAATATATCAGAATATCATCAATGAAAACCACCACAAACTGATCCAGATATGGTTTAAAAATTCTGTTCATTAAGTCCATGAATGCTGCTGGGGCATTAGTTAACCCAAACGGCATCACCAAGAACTCATAGTGGCCATATCTGGTTCTAAATGCTGTCTTTGGTACATCCCTTCTTTGACTTTAAGCTGATGGTACCCGGACCTAAGATCAATCTTTGAGAATATCCGGGCTCCTTGAAGTTGATCAAACAAGTCGTCAATCCTTGGCAGAGGATACTTATTTCGCACTGTTACTTTATTGATTCCCCGGTAATCAATGCAGAGTCGAAGACTGCCATCCTTCTTCTTAACAAATAGGACTGGAGCACCCCAAGGAGAAGCACTGGGTCTAATAAATCCTCGATCTAGGAGCTCTTGCAGTTGATCCTTCAGTTCTTTTAGCTCAGCCGGGGCCATACGGTAAGGGGCCTTTGATATAGGCCCAGTTCCAGGAACTAGATCAATAGAGAACTCGACTTCCCGATCAGGAGGTAAATTAGTCAAATCCTCAGGGAAGACATCTGGAAATTCTCGAGCTATGGGAATATCCTCCAACTTGGTCTCTTCTTGCTGAAGGTCCTTGACTACAGCAAGAAATCCTTGACCACCACTCATCAAATACTTTCCAGCCTGCATCGCTGATATGAACACTGAGGCTAGGTGTTTATGACCACCAATAAAACTGAACTCAGGCTGAGCGGACTAAGCCTGCAGAATCTGTGCTGCAAGTCCCGCATCGACTGTGCCATACCCGAGAGAACCTGAAGCATCTCGGTCTGGAGTTGCTGCTGATCAGTCCCAACTGAATTGGCAGGGGCAGCAGCTCCAGTGGCTTCTAGACCTCCGGTTGGCAAGCATTACCAACCTGGGAACTCTCATCATTTTGTCGACTTCTAATGCGACGTGCCATTCTTATTTCCTGATAAATTAGTTGTAATTAATATCACTGTAAGCATTAATTGTTAGGCTTTCAAAGCATAATTTCTGAGATTCCTTTAAATTTATAATTTGTCTCTATGTCACTCTAGTGTTTTGCCTAAAGTATCATCATGTATATGTCCCTAATGTCATAACCTCGCTCTGATACCATATTTGTAACGACCCGGACCCACAGGCCCGTTTCGTTATAAGAAAGCAAGACGGACAAGGTCAACACCAACTTGGGCCACCACAGCCCAAAAAGGGATCTAATTGGTGCCTTGTCCTTCTTGCTTAACCGGTTATAAACCACTTAACCAACTCCCAATTATCCGATGTGGGACAATTGGGAGGGGCATCACACCCCTTCTACTCCTATTTTATTTTCCATCCTACTTCTCTTTGTTTTACCTATTTTATTTCTAATGAGATGTGACAGTGGCCTAATTAAGATGTTAATTCTGGATTCCAAGATTCTGAACCTTCCTTTCGTACCATTCCATAATTAACGAAATGCTTTACTAGCATACTCTCACTATTTCTCTGGAAAGAAAATTAAAAGGGAATGAAAAAGAGAAATATAAGATTTATTGCATTGAAAATGTTATTCCTCACTCCTCAATGCAACTGAGTAATTGCAAACAGATTCACCCCCTGTTGCCAGTGGCAGACTCACATGTACGTAGTTTTTTATTTCTGGGAACAGATGATATTAAGCAAGGACTCGTGATAGGAATGCTGTCAATTGGCACCAAAGATGCCGTTCTTATGGTGCATGGAGGAACCATGAAATGATCGTGGCACGCGATCAGTTACTAGTTCATCATCATCAGAAGGAAGAATGGTGTAAACCACGAATGGCATCCTCACAACATGCGTCGCATCCTTCCATAAGATGCTGCCAGAGATGAACTGCTGCGATATGTTTCCACCACTCACCTGAACAGTGAAAGATTTCGTCTCGCCAACAGAAGAGAAGGAAAGGACCGGAGGGGTGATGGAGACTATCAAAGGAGATGATGAATCCCAACAGGCAAAGTATGTCGAGTTCGGTGCTCCCACATTGGTCACTGTCCGAGGAAACACTCCCCAGATTTGCTGCCCATCAATCACGGACAGCGCAATGGATGGGTAGTTGAGGTCCCAAGCCTTCCCAATGATGGTGGTGTTAGGACAAGTGCTCGAGTCGCCGGTGACCAACCTAAGTGTGCTTGTGTTGTAGCCCTGCTTGCAGAGAAAGTCGACGTAATCGCTCTCAGATGCATCAAAGATCAGTCCTGGATTCAGAGCCTGCACCGGGTCGATGTGGCCTGCACCGTAGGCAAACTCGGCATCGTTGTTCTTCCTGGGATCCATGACGGTGGCTGCAAATTAACCATGCACGGCATGAGTCATTTTAGGTTAAATTGATTGTCTGAAAAGCAAAAGCTCCATTTTCTTGATTCAATTTACTTTACCAGTTGTCATGAGAGCAGACTTAATGGCTGCAGGCGACCAGCTGGGGTGTGCCGATTTGATGTAAGCTGCAGCGCCGCTAACGTGCGGGCAAGACATGGACGTCCCGGAGATCACGTTATAATTCACTCTTAGTGGGTCGTCTTCGGAGGTAACCGGAGCCACAGGGGACCAGGCGGCAAGAATGTCTACGCCAGGAGCAGTCAGATCCGGCTATGGATATTGCCAACTGGTCAGAAGCTCATGACATGCAGTGCTGATAAAAGATTTAAGAATGAATTCAGATGAAGCGAGAGGGATCGTCAGTACCTTAAGAATGTCAGGGACGACCATACTGGGTCCTCTTGATGAGAATGAGACCACGATGGGAGCCATGACATCATCCATTGTCTCGCCCATCATGATGGTTGCAATGGGATTGCTGACAAAGGGTTGTCGCAGTGGGTTCAGTGAAACAGGAACAGCTTAGCAGAAGAGTAAATGAGATGATTGGTTTGCTACATTCCTCTTACCTAGCGGACTGGATGTATGCCAGTATTTGTGCACCATCGTCTAGGTCGATGTGCGTTGCAGGCAACGGGTAAGCACTGGCGACATCGGTGTATAAATCACTACTCATAATGATTCCAACTCCATCAGCCATTAAAACACCAGCACGAGCATCACTTGACATGGAGTCACAGAGTACTATCTTGCCCTGCGTTTCGTAGGAATTCAGAGAACCAGGAATGCAGTACTTTGAGTAACCCTCAAATGCACCGGCTGAAATGTTTGGAGCACTTCCACCATATATCAATGGATATGTGCCCGTGAGAGGGTATATGTTGATGGAGCTCCCCTATATTAATTAATTGAATATGTTAAGCAAGACATGCTAGTAATTAATGTCGTCAGAAACTAATCTACAAAGCAGAATCTAGTACTCACGATGAAGGTCAGTCCATTGCCAAGGACTACTTTGGTTATAAATTTCCTGTTAATCGAGCTAGCGGCAACGGTGATTGTCCAAGGAGCAACATTGGTCACCGTTCGCGGGTCAGGTCCGGCATTGCCCGCAGAGTTGGCTGTCAAGATGCCATTCTTCATTGCGTGGAACGACCCGATGGCTATGACATCCATGAAGAAAGGAAGAGGGGGCCCTCCAAGGGAGACGGATAGTATGTCAACTCCATCAGCAATGGCATCATCAAATGCAGCCAAGATGTCGGCCGATGCACATGATCCAAAGGACCAGCACACTTTGTACATTGCGATCCTTGCGTTTGGAACTCCACCTCTTGCAGTGCCTGATGCCAGACCGAAGAAGCTGGTGTTGGGCACCAGCACTCCTGCGGCAGTGGAGGCCGTGTGTGTGCCATGTCCCAAAGAGTCTCGTGGGGATTTGAAATCCGTGCTGCCATAGATACCTTCGCTGTTGTAGTACCTAGCTCCGATGATCTTTCTGTAGTAGGGAATTATTTAAGAGTAATCAAAACGATCAGATGCTTGAACCAAGGGCCATACTTTCTGTTCCATAACAAAGACACAGGAAGGAGAGATTACTTGTTGCAAGTGAAGTTGGAAGCCTGACAAGTCCCTTTCCATTTGGCAGGGGGAGGACCCATGTCCTTGTCATTGAAACTCTCAGATTCCGGCCAAATTCCTAAAAATTCATAGACATAGAGCTTTCAACATAAAATCTGAGAACTAGTTGGGTAATACGTACCGATTAGAATGTTGCGCGATAAGGAAGGCAAAAGCCCATAAAATAAGAAGTCCCATGAGTATATTATATTTTCTTGCATCCTAATACATCCATGGGTGGTAATGAACAATCGTTTAAGGTGCGACCGAGCATATTATATTTGCATATACCTGTATCAAGTAGTCCAACAATGACATCTCCTTCACTGGGATAGCGAATAGCTCTGCCAATGGAAAGACCCATGAAGTCCCATGAGTTTGTGGTGTGTAGGTTGAATATGGTGTTTGGAAGAACAGAGACCACTCCATCCATCCCTGCAGTTACATAAAGAAAGATGGGTACACAATTGAAGGAAGGATACATGCATCACGGACTAGTTATTCTTACCCTCAATCTTCGCAGCTTCTTCATCTGTCAACCTTGCAGCAAATCCATTGAAGCTTTTCCCGTAACTATACACGAGAGACTTTTTGGCACCAGAGCTACTGTAGTTAGAGAACCAATCTTAACCTCTCAGCATATTTAGGAGAGCACCACTCTTGATGGCTTGATGCTACCGATGAATTGAAATTTACTTAACAAAAACAACATGGAGTTTAACATGATACTGGACTTAAGCAGGACATGAGACCATTAACAGAATCATGTAAATAGTTAAAAACCCATTACAACAAATTTTATGGTTGAGCTATTATCAGCAATAAATATTTTCCGCTAAACCCTTCTTAACTATGGGTATTTGCACCTATTAACTTTATTTTGGTTATTCTCCAGCATCATTCTAAACCCAACCACCAACCTCGTCAAACCGGGATTCTCTTAATTGGGATTGAAGCGAGGACCAACGCCACTCGAAATCAAACACTGGCTCCTTTCCAAGTGATAAGGGTTGATCATACGATGGTGAGATCATACGTACTACCATGATATTATTCTCTAGTAACTCGCATCCAATTGTCGTTCTATTAATACGTGCCATTTGCAACTTTAAGAAAAAGATATATCGACAAGCTTCGGAAATATCAATTGGAATACGTTTGGACAATTTGAACCAACTTGACTTCATCGTTGGAAGGACTTTTATTACGTTTCATGCAACCCTGAAAGCTAATTTATTAGCAACAAACACAATTGAAAGTCTATAACTAGCAGAGTTAACCATAATTAATGACCTTCCAAGGACGTCCCCAAGGATGGAGCGATGCATTGACGCGGCAGAAGCCCCACTTTTAGGCTTTTCCCCCATGTACACAATGTGAACCTGCACCCAACTCAATCGATAAGTTTTTAAGTAACTCCTTATCTCGAGTCTCCACCCAAAAGAAAAAACTAGTGAACGTATGCTTAAAAGTGGGGCAAAAGAAACGCAAATAATTAAAAAGACTACCTTTCTTTCCTCATGGCAATGACTGCTTATCAGAAGGGATGCAACTAGAAGCGCATAAAGAAAAGAAAATGGCTTCTTGGCCATTGATGGGATCCTTAAATTAATAACTCACGCTCTCCTGAACCAATTCAACTAGACTGTAATGCTCCCATCGGCATGGAAATAATTTGAGCTATTTATAAGCTAGCCCACTTACATCTTCCAAATGTCGACTCTTCGCTTTCTCCGTTAAACTCGATCAGAAGCATCACTTTTGCAACCTCCGCCAAGAACTAGATGAGGACAATCATGGTATCGAACCTCTTCTCAGTGTCCTCTTTCGTTTGTTACCTTCTTTTGCTATCGACTCTCACTTTGTTATCATATTTGAGTTGAGAATCAGCGAACAGGCCGATGAGGATCCATTTTGAGTTTCCAAGGATTCTAAGCTTCGTCGTGAATTGAGTTCTTGACGTTTTTCTTGGATTCTCCTTTGTGAGTTCGCAGACGGCTGGTTGACAGCTCTGTCTGATACAGTAGCTAAGCGATAAAAGGAAGAGGAAGAAGCTTCGATGGACTTTCCAGTCAAATGTCCTAAGCTTAAAGGTTGCTCGTGGCGGAGTCATTTATGAAAGAAAAATAATCATTCCAGATTCGTTATTATTCATATGAATAACAAAGACAACAAAGAACAAACATACTTGGATCCATAAGTCTTGATGGCTATGGATTATGATCTTTCAAAGAAAGACCCGGTATTCATAAATTTTTACCGTATTACCCAGTATTCATAGATTTTTACAGTATTACTTTTTAATGGGATAAGAGAATACGAAATCTTTTTCTACCACGGTTAGTCTTCTTCGAGAACCATAACCCCTTAAATAGGCTAATTCCTTAGCCACTTTATACCAAATTTATTAATTTCATTGGCTAACCAAATAATGGCATAACACATTTATCATGACATGTGTGGCTCCAAATAATTGTTTAAATTTCTAACAATCTTTCTATGTACCAGATATATACCGTTATAAATATGTTAGACTTTATGAGCTCAAAACTTTGCCATTAGAAACATAAGGCATATAGAACTGTTAGGATATATGCCCATAAATACATGTTTTGATGCTTTATAAATATCGAAAATCTCTAGATTATTTCAACGTGACTTTAAATATTATATAAATGTTATATACAGAGGATAATATTTAATGTAAAATAATTTAAATTTATCCATAATTTTAAATTAAAGTTGTGATCTTTAATTTAAAATTACTAGCGCAATTCATTACATTCTGAATGAAACGATCTTATCCGGATTGTTGATAATGAGATTATCGGAATAAAAGTACTTTATATAATTTGATTATATAGGACTGGAATGCGATTAATTATGAATCTCTAATAAATTTTATTGTTAAAATAGAGCATTCAAAATTAATCAATGATGATCATATATGAATCAATCTTAATTTTAAGTAATTAATAGACTCCTATTTATTGTATTATATTTTTGACATTCACACAAATATAGTGTCAAATTCTTGGTGTATTAGAAATATAATAATAAGTAGCCTGGAATATTAATATATAAGTTGAAATCTATTCCTTCATAAAGAAGTGTTGATTCGGGGCTTGAATAATAAGAGCGCTCAATTTATGATTGGATTATAAATATATTATTCATTATAAAATTAATGGTACTTATGGATAAAGATATAATTAAAATGTTAACAAAAATGCCTAACTTTAATTATAAACCATTTATGGAGGATTGATTTATATATAGTGAACAATTCAAATCCTTTTGAATATAATTAATTTGATAATTTTGAGAGTACCGTTTCAAATTTTTAGTGAAGTAATTTGGAATTATTAATTTTAATATTTTAATTAAGATGTTAATTGAATATCAAAATTATTAAAGCTTAAAATTATAATGTCCATAGTTCCTCTATACGGCTCCTTTAAATTATGTGAACTTTATGATATATTGGATTGAGTTATTAATTTAGAATTAAGAATTCTAAATTAATTTACACACAGAAATTAATTGAATTAATTTTTATTTTTAAATAATATGATTATTTAAATATAAATTTAAAATTATTTTAAATTAAAAATATATGATGTAGTAAGAAATGATAGTTATTATTCTCTTAAAATATACAACAAAAAATAATGTTAAAGTAATCTTCAAGAGTTGAAAGTTATCTTTAATTTTTAATTAATTAATTAAAAAGGATGATAGTTATTATTCTCTTAGAATATAAGATTCATGAGAGAAAAATAACGTAAGATGATTGTCATCAACCACAGAGAGATTTCTCCTTCATCTTCACTTTATCTCATGAGTTGAGAATATAAAGTGAATAAAAAAATCTTAGTTATGTGATCCCAACCCAAAATCAAAAACGTCCACTCATTCATCTTCAACATATTTTGGAGAACGTCTAGAAAGATCCATGGTGATCAAAAAGATTTGGTAATTCCAAGGTGGTGTTGGCGAAGTTCAAGACATTCGACGAAAGGTCAATTTCTTAATATTCTTATTATTTTTATTATTAAATTAATATAGGTATAGATTGTTAAATAAAATTTTTAAGATATGCGATTTGATCCTTATCTCGCTTTCGCAAACATCTCAAAATCGTTTTGAGATTACCAACAGATGGTATCAGAGCAGGTTATACCCATATTAATTTAATAATAGATTATATATAATCTTTATGTGATTGGGTAGGCGCTCATGCATTATGGTCTATGTTTTTTAATATTTTCATGTTGATGAATGTATGTGTGAATGGATTGATTGTTATTTTTTTGGTTCCATAGAATAGTTATGCATTGTTTTTCATGGTTTTGAGAAGAGTTTTTCATGGTTTTGAGAAGAGTTCTCAAATAAAATTTTTTTATATAAAAGAGTCCTGCTCTATTGAAATTTTTTGAAAGGCTGCTAGGATTTTTTTAGGAAAACCTTCCCATCTTCCAAGGAGGTTTTGGGTAGAGTTATTTCCTTTGCTTTGAGTCCCAAGAATTCGAAGAGCCTCACCATTTTCTAAAAATTCGAAGAGCCTCATTGTCTCCAAAGTCGTGAAGAGGGAGGACGAGGAGGTGGTGATAGAAGTCCCACGAATTCACGGAGCCTCACCGTCTTTCAAGACGAATAGTGACATATGGATTTTTTTTTAATTTCGCTTTTATTGAATATTTTTATTATGTTGATAATAATTACATTTCCATACATATTATATGCCATATTAAATAGAAAAGTGCCTACCTATTTGTTGTATGTCATGCATTTAAGTGTATTATTAGTTTTAGTAAATTATATTTAATGCACTTTTCAATAAATTTAATGAGATTAAATTTGTATATTAATTTAGCAATTGGATTTACAAAATTAATGTGCCAAATGAGAAGTTTTAAATTTAAGTGTTATATTTTAAGTTATCACATTTAACTTATTTTATAATTTAAAGTGTTTAAAATTATAAAATCTTAGTGATTTAAATTGTTTAAATTAACTAAGGGTTTATGAAACAAAAGTTGTTTTATAAATAAAATACACTTTTACAAAATAATGAGTGGAAAGGTGATAAGTCTATTTATTATCTCAATTTAACTATTAAAATAAATATAAATTACTTTAAATTTATTAAAAATTAATACTTTTTATGAATGTTTGCAAAAAGGAGCCTATAGACGGAAAGAGCTCAATTTTTGGAGTTTAACGATGCAGACGACACTCAAATTAGGACTCGGTTTGCCCAAAAAGAAAGAAAGAGATGATTTTGCATAATTCTTCATGCAAACTAAGGCATGTGATGTTGAACGGATGGCTGAGAAATTTTCTCAAAATATATGAACAATCTTGAGCGTCCGATTTACTCCAACTTTGACTAGGAGGAAACCCTAACGAGCTCTATAAAAGGAGGACCTCACGCAATAGTTGGGGGAGGAGTTTCTACAAAGCTCTTTTTATTTTCTTTTATTTAGATTATTGTATTTAGGCCAGAGAGAGAAAAATTATGGAGGGAATGCTGGTGGCAGTAATGCATGGCTAGATTCCTTCAACTTAGGATGATGAAGAAGCATGTAATCAGGTTTTATCTTTCTTTTTTTTTAATTTCTATGCAATAAAAATCATGCTCTTCTTTATTATATATTTTGAGTTATTTTTTTGATTGAGGTTTTGATTTGGTATACACGGCCTATACCCTCTATCGATGTACCGTAATCTCAGGATATGGTACATGCAAGTAAGAGAGACAGATCGTAGTATGATAGATTAGACCCTTAACCTTGCAATTATTAGATAGTTTATACTGACGTGCCATGACCTTTGATATGGTTCGTGCCTGATAAGAGATAAATTATTTTAATTTTAAATTTATAAAAATTATTACTATTGTAACATTAAAAAAGAAGATAAAACCTATTTATGATGGATTCAAATTTTTGGGTTGCTTCTTCTATCGTCTTAATTTTGTTAATTAAGTATTTATTATTTTTAATAACCACTATTCTAAATATAATCATCTACAATTAATTTTCTTTTATTTCTCTTCGCAAAATAATTACCCTTGATCCCGAGGATACGATCCTGATTCAGTAGGTTTTATTTTTTATTACCAACAACAGCGATCAAATTTTGGCACCATTGACGGGGATCGAGGCACGATTATCATTGCTGGGGACCAGGCACAATTAGTTTAGTAAATTTTTTAAAAAAATTAAATTAATTACCATGATTTTTAAATTTTATTCTTATTTTTTTTATTCTCTATTATTGTTTCATTATTATTCATGCTTCTATATTAAAAAAGGAATAGAAAAATTTTTTTGAATAGTTATTGCTCTCTTTATTTTATTACTTTTTTAGTTACCTTAATTATTAGATTTTCTTATTTTTTTTAACATAAAAAAATTACTTTCCTTTTAATTAACTTACCTTAAAAGAACTGAAAGAAAACCCTAAGACACTTTCTATAAAATATAATTAATTAAATAATAATAATAATAATAATAATAATAATAAATAAAAATAAAAATTATTTTATTTCTATGCTTGGATTGACTTAGGTAAATTTATTTTCTGCGAAACTCAAAATTTTCCATTGACATCTCATAATTTATTAAAAATTAGAAACTTAATCATAAAAATCTTTTAAAAAAAGTAATTAGATTAATTTTGTTTGATAATTTCAAGAGCTGGACATATGCTTGTTGCACAGCATTTTTATAATTAACTTTAAGGGCACAAACCCTTAATCAAGATAAGGTGAGGAGTTGATCACCCTTACTTAGCCCATAAATCACATCATTCATTTTGCATTAACCCAAGCCTTTAACTCTAAAATTAACTAGACGTCAGCCCTAAGAAACTTGAGCTCAATAGGATAAGACACCCGAAAGAGTTGGACCGGGTTGAGATTGACTGCTTAACTGGTGTCTAGAAAAGAAAAGAAAAGTGGTTACTTAATTGGTTCCATTCGCTTACCTAGTAAGTGGCGGGGGGACTCCCACTAACCATACCCTTAACTGGCTAGTTGATCAGTTAATTTTTAACTTGAATGGCTCCAAGGTAGTCTTGAAAGTTAGGAGCTGTCTAGATCTAGTTAAACCTAGGGTAGAGAGTCTAATCTTTGTTAACTTGATTGCTAATAATTATTAAACCCTAACTAAATTATTCTTCATTGCTCTTAGTTCTAGGAATCTTTTAGGATATTTTCTTTTAAATATTTTTCTTTCTCTTTTATTATATTAGTTTTAAAAAATAAAAAAAATAAAAACTAAATTACTATTTGCTTTAGAGTGTATTGGTAGGGTATATGCTTGGTCGTCGATTGTTATAACCCAACCTCATACCTTTAAATCCTGAAATAGAGAAAACTTGAAGAGTAAACAGAGCACACATTATGGATCTTAATCAAGAAAACAATCCATCATGTTAATTGAAGGAGTACTTCGTCCCTTCACAATATATATATTCACCATGCATACAAGTACCCCTAGTAGAGGCTGTCCAATATGAAATTAAGTCCAGTGTAATCCAAATGTTACCAGCTTTTCATGGATTTACAAATGAAGATCCCTATAAACACTTAGATGAATTCTTAAAAATTTGCTCAACTGTCAAGATTCAAAATTTCTTTGATGAGGTACTTAGGCTTAAGTTATTCCTTTTCTTCCTAAAAGATAGAGCTAAGTATTGGTTAAATTCACTAGATACTATAATTTTAACTTGGGACCAACTTTAGAGGGAATTTCTTAAGAAATACTTGCCTATAGGAAAAACGAATCAAATCAGAAAAGCCATAACCAGTTTTTTCGAGTTAGATAGATAATAAATGTTTCGTGAAACATGGGAAAGATTAAAAGAATTAACTAGAAAATGTCTGCACCATGCAATACCTAAATAGCAGTTAATTCAATGTTTTTATGATGAATTATTAGAAAGACATCGACAAATGGTGGATACCTAATGTGAAGGAATATTTATGCTAAAAAATGAACATGAGGCATGGCAGATTTTTGAAACTCTAAGTAATAATTCCTTATACCATAAGTCTAGTGCCCGTAGAGATCCTCCCACAGAACTTAAGAGAGATGGAATATACAATATAGGTCAGTCTATAGACATCTATATCAAAATTGATGAACTATCCCAAAAACTTGATCGAATTCTACAAGTTGAAAATATATTTTCCCTATCTACTCAATTACATGAGGTTTGTATAATCTGTTCAAGTCTAACTCATTCTATAGGAGAATGTCCAGCTGCATACCAATTTCCTGAGCTTGTTCAGGAGCAAGCCTACCCAGCACAAACCCGAATGGCTCCTAAACTAGGAAATGATCCATATCCGAATACTTACAATCCTAGCTGGCAAAATCACTTAAATTTTTCATGGAAACCCCAACCTATAATCAGTCCAACATCAATTAGACCTAACCATCAGGAGACCCAATTTAAAGCATGTCGTATCCAAGTGCTCCTCAACCTTCACCAAATAATTATGATCCTACTTTCAAAGAGAAGGTGTTACAAGCATTGAAAGGGCTAGAAATGAATACTCAACTTCTTCACTCACACACATAATCCGTTGCAAAACTAGAAACCCAAATAGGTCAACTAGCCACAACATTCAGTAAAGAGAATAGGGTAAGCTACCGAGTCAGCCCGAAGTTAATCCTAGGGACCTAAACATTCAAGGATCAAAATAAGGAGCCCAGATTAACCAACTAAGTATTATTCATACATTAAGATCTGAAAAATAAATAGATAACCAGGTGGTACATATAAAGAAGAAGAATTAGAAGTTCCACCACTTGAACAACTTATTGAGCTGGATCAGTTCGAAACACCTGAGGTATCAGAGTCTAATATAATGTCCAACCCACTAGATGAGCTCATGTCAGAAGGAGATAAACCAAAAATTAGGGTTGTAGCCCTATTCTCAAATAGACTTAAGTTCAATCCAAATTCAGCTCAATTCGATAAGATTTTGGAGGTCTTTAAGCAAGTTAAAGTGAACATCCCCTTACTGGACATGATCCAACAGATCCCAGCCTATGCCAAATTCCTTAAGGATCTATGTACCAAAAAGAAGACCATCAATGTGCCCAAGAGAGCCTTTTTGACAGCCAGTGTGAGCTCTTACCTATCAAACCACATGCCAGTGAAATACAAAGATCCAGGGTCACCCATTATTTTATGCATTATGGGGAACACCCTCATAAATAGGGCTCTATTAGACTTAGGGGCAAGTGTTAATATATTACAATACTCTGTATATGAGCAACTAGGGTTGGAAGAACTAAAGCCTACGAAAATGACCCTACAACTAGCAGATCACTCATTGAAAGTATCCAAGGGAATAGTAGAGGATGTATTGATCAAAGTTGGTGACTTAACCTATCCGATGGATTTTGTGATTTTAGAAACTGAACCGATGATAAACCCAAAGAGCCACATTTTAGTGATTTTAGGTAGACCATTTTTTACCACAGCTAATGTCCTAATTAATTGATGAAATGGATTAATGAAACTTTTCTTTGGAAATATGTCAATTGATCTTAATATTTTCAATCTTACCAATACGTATCAAACGAGTGACTCAAATTATGTTCAAGATACTGTTTATGATCCCATTGACCTTAGTGATGAAGAACTTGACCAAGAAATCTGCATAAACCAAGATGGAGAGCAAATTAATGAGGTTGCTATAATTAATAAAAAATTAAGATGAAAACTTTCAACTGAACCACTAGAGAAAGTACCTAAATCATTACCCAAACCATCAATAAAGAAAGCACCCAAATTAGAACTGAAACCACTTCCCAAGCATCTCAACTATGCATACCCTGCCTGTGATTATTTCAACCGACCTAAACTCCTCACAAGAAGGAAAACTATTGAATGAGAATAAAGAAGTATTAGGATGGACCATGGCTAACATAAAAGGGACTAGCCCCTCGATCGTTCAACATAGAATTCACTTAAGAGAGAAAACCAAGCCTATAAGAGACCCCCAAAGAAAACTTAAACCAACCATGAAGGAAGTAGTAAGGGAAGAGATCATCAAACTCCTTGATAATGGTAATCAAAGTGAGCCATAATGTCTGACTGAAGACGTTAAACTTAGCGCTTTTTGGGAGGCAACCCAAAATTTTTATGTTCTAACTTTTATTTTCATGATTCTTATTTTTAGGAATAAGAGACTACTCCGCACGATCACTCCTAACATTACATGAGGCATATCTTATTCAGGTGGTGTTTCTTCTTATTTTATTCTTTCTTACTTTATTGAGGACAATGAGAATTAAGTTGGAGGGTAAGAGAAACCTTTTTGAAAAATATTTTGAAAACACCTTGGCATATTTTTAAAAAAAAATTAAAATTTTTATAAATCATGTGCTATAAAAGAAATTCTTGAGCAAAATTGACTAGAAAAAGGTAATAGAGTTAGAAAGTATTGGCTATTTACTGTAGAGAGCCAAGGAGTAGACTAACTAGTCAGACTTTTAGTAATCTACTTAGGTCATCTAAAGGCTATTAGCACTTTCATTGCACATGCACACTGACGAGATAAATTAGGTATTAGCTGTAAGGTCAATTGAAAATTCAATTATTACTAAAAATTGGTAATTGATATACACCCTAATAAGAGAAACTTGAATTTAAGGAAAGAGCTACCTACCTGATAAAAAAATAATATATATATATATATAAAGAAAAATAAGTCTAAACATTGGTTTCCCTTTAAGTTACCGGGCACCTTTGCCTAAGTAAGCATTGTTGTTCGCATCAAAAAAATAGGCAATGTAAAGATATCGCTAAAAAAATAAAAATAAAAAAATAAAATAATATATATCAGGCAGTATAAAAACTACCTGAGGTCATGTGCTTAATTTGAGAATGTATAAAAATTTGATCAAAGTAAGTGATAAGCGAAGATACCATTTTTCTTACAAGCTAGTACTGAAATGCTAAGTTAGCCATCACAAACATAAGTGCTATAGATCTATAGATGAACTCTAAAAAAGTTTCTGATAATTCTAACTGTAAAATTTATTTCAGAAACTCAATACTTAGTTAGTGATATCTTTTTTCAACCTAAAGCTTAGATTTAATTTTGCAAAAGATAATTTTAATGATGCATCATTTTATTTTAATTAGATTGCTAAGGGACTAGTAATGATTAAGTTGGAGGGCGTGATAAGTCTATTTATTATCCTAATTTAACTATTAAAATAAATATTAATTATTTAAAATTTATTAAGAATTAATATTTTTATGGATGTTTGCAGAAAAGAGCCTATAGATGGAAAGAGCTCGATTTTGGAGTCCAATGATATAGACAACACTCAAATCAGGACTCAATTTGCTCAAAAAGGAAGAAAAAGATGATTTCGCATAATTCTTGGTGCAAACTAAGGTAGGCGATGTTGAACAAATGGCTAAGAAATTTTTTCACAATATCTAAACGATCTTAAGCGCCCGATTGACTCCAACTTTGACTAGAAGAAAACCCTAAACGAGCTCTATAAAAGAAGGACCTTAGGCAGTAGTTGGATGGAGTTTCTACAAAGCTTTTTTTATTTTTCTTTTATTTAGATTATTGTATTTAGGCCTGGAAAAGAAAAATTATGGAGGGAATGCTGGTGGCAGTAATGCGTGGCTAGATTCCTTTAACTTGGGATGATGAAGAAGCCTATAATCAGGTTTTATTTTTTTATTTTTTTTGTTCTTAATTTCTATGCAATAAAAATTATGCTCTTCTTTATTATATCTTTTAAGTTTTTTTTTGATTGATGTTTTGATCTGGCATACGCGGCCTGTACCCTCTATCGATGTACCGTGATCTCAGGATACGGTACGTGTCTAAGAGAGATAGATCGTAGTATGATAGATTAGACCCTTAACCTTGTAATTATTAAATAGTTTATACTCTAAGCGGACATGCCGTGATCTCATCCATGCCTGACAAGAGATAAATTATTCTAATTTTAAATTTATAAAAATTATTACTATTGAAACATTAAAAAAAAAGATAAAACCTGTTTGCATGGTGAATTCAAATTCCTTCTTCTACTGTCTTAATTTTGTTAATTAATTAGTTGTTATTTTTTAATAACCACTATTCTAAATATAATCATCTATAATTAATTTTTTTTATTTCTTTTCATGAAATAATTGCCCTTGATCCCCGAGGATACGATCTCGATTCATCACTAGCTATAGTAGTGAGTAGGTTTTATTTTTGATCACCAACGACAACGATCAGAAGGGTAATATGATAATATAAATATTTGGTCTCCATCGTTAGTACAACACCGTGAGTTATTAGTAGCGCCTCAAGACACTTTGATTTCGTTCTCCCTACGGAGGCTGTTTACTAATGGCAATAACAAGGTTGTCTTCCATGAGATAGGATTTTTAAGATATATTTTAGAATTGTTCTACCCTACGGCAGCAATTTCTAAGTTAAGTCTCAAAAGGTCTGATAGATGGATCGCACTCATGAAGAAATAATTAAATTAGTTAATTATTTTTTAATCAAAATTTAAGAAAATTAATGAGTATTTGAAATATGAGATATTTTAAGAGATACTTATTAATTGAGAAAGTCTCATTTTAATTAGAAACTATTTGATCGGCACTTAGTTGTGGAGATTAAAATTCCTTAGGCCTTTAAAGTAAACATGTTTTTGTGTATTTTAACATGTGTATTCATGCATCATATTTACTTTGCCTTAAACTATGTGATGATATTTATATAATTATTTATTAAAAATATTTTTTATTTTTCAGCAAATATGTCAAACCCGATTTTCTCACTTCTTGCCTCTCAAGTTTTAACTTGTAAAAATTTTGTTAAGTGGAAAAACAACATGAATATCCTTCTCATTAATAAAAACTACTACTATGTCCTTAAGGAGGATTGTCCTCCAGTGCCTCCAACCAATGCCTCTAAAGTTGTTACTGAAGAGTACAACCATTGGGTTGTTGCAAACAACAAGGCCCGCTGCTACTTGTTAGCAGCAATGAATGAGGTGCTTAGAACTAAGCACGAGGTCCTTAAAACTGCAAGAGAGATTATGGAATCTCTGTAGTAGATGTTTGGACGCCCATCTGATCAGGCTCGCTATGAAGCTGTAAAAGCTGTTATGAATGGCAAAATGAAGAATGGTTCTTCTGTTCGTGAGCACACATCCTCAAGATGGTCAATCATTTCAATGAGGCTGAAATCAATGGAGCTAAAATTGATGAAAAGATTCAGGTTGGCATGATTCTGGAGACACTATCTTCCATTTTTCTTCAATTCAAAACTAATTACATTATGAATTATAAGAAGTGTAATTTGACTGAACTCCTGAATGAGCTACAAATCTATGAGACTCTTATAGATAATATGGGAGGCAAGGAAAATGTTGCTGAAGCCAACACAGCTAAGGGAAAGCCTTCTTCTTCAAAGAAAAAGATGAAGAATGTGAGAAAGCAAAAGGACAACAAGAAAAAGATCCAGAAGAAGAAGGAAAAGGTTGCTCAGCCTAAACCCAAAGAAAAATGTTTCCACTGTCATTAAGATGGCAATTGAAAAAGGAACTGTGCAAAGTACCTTGATGAGCTGAAATAGAAAAAGAAACAAGATGCTTGAGTCTGCCCGAGATCTTCAAGTGGAATATTTTACGATAAGAATAGGCAGTGGAGAAAAAGTGTCAGCGATAGCAGTAGGGATAGTTCAACTATTGTTTGCTAATAATAAATATTTGCTTTTGAACAATATTTATTATATTCCAAATTTAAAATGGAATTTGATTTCGGTGTCAAAATTGCATGAACAATTTATTTATATTTCTTTTAGTATTGACTTTGTTTCAATTTACAAGAATAGAATAAATATTTATTTTGGGTATGTTGAAAATGGTCTATATTTTGTTAAACCGATTTTCAACAATTTGCTTCAAACCAAAATGTTTAAAGTCGCTAAACCAACTCCTAAAAGAAGAAAAGTTGCAAATAACAACAATGACACATATTTATGGCATTTGAGGCTTGGTCACATTAATATAGACAGAATAGAAAGACTAGTGAAGGATGGTCCCTTAAGAGAGCTAAGAGTTGGCACCGGTTTGTGAATCCTATCTAGAAGAAAAAATGACCAAAAGACCTTTTTCAGCAAAGATGAAATAGCAAAAGTACCTTTAGAGATCATACATGGTCATATTTAATAAAGAATAAAGTCAAGAAGACTGTCTTCATCCTCCACCTAGCATTCAATCATTCTTTGGCACTGCTTTTAAGAAGTGCAATGGGAGATGTTTTGCGGTCTTGATCTTTGCCTGACTGGCCATCTGAATTAGCTAGGATTGTGTTGGCCCAGATGGCAACCCAAGTGAGGGGTAAATTGGGTTCTTTTAAAAATTTTGCACTTAAAATCAATTTCTCAAGATAAGTGTGCACAAGTGAGGTGATGCAATAAATGATGAACACTATGTAGAAGAGAGAGAGAGCAATAAGCACGACAAATGCACAAGATTTATAGTGGTTCGGTGTTGGCCACACCTACGTCCACTCCCAAGCAACTTTTGGGTCCACACTATAATCACCCAGATTACAGCTGAGTTATTTTGCAAGATCACAACTCGAACTTGTTGTTTTGCACCGGGGTCACAACGAACCCAGCTGGTTTTCACAGGTTCACCAGCACAAAACCTAACGTAAGCTAATCTTAGCTTATCCCGAGGTCAACTACCTCAACTAATTCAATTTTCTTGATTGAATTAGAAAACAAACAATTCAAATATATGTTTATAGCAATTAAAAGCTCCTCAAATGAGCAAATATGCAAAGTAAGTAAAATAAGATTAGAAAAGTCTGATTTGAAGCAATGTGAAGTTAAGCTTTTCTTCTTTTCCTCTCCTCTTCTGAAAGAACTATCAAAGCTTGAACTCTAATTCTTGAAAAGACTCGGTGAAGAGAGGGTTGAAAATTTAGGGCACTTGCTCTTCTTTTTCAAATCGGTGGAAATCATTAGGATTTGATCTTAAAAGGCTGTTGGATTCCTCTTCTATCTCTTTTCAATAGATGGGCTTGGACACAAAAATTTTCCTTTTGAAAACTTCATGATTTCTCTCTTTTTCTTTTCATTTTTTTCTCTTCTCTATTTTTGAATGGACGAAGCCCCTTTTATAATCCTTCTTAATCCAAGATTAGGTAAAAAATAGCCATTGAAATATACTTGGATTACTTTCTCATGCAAAGAAATAGATCCATTGGAGGGTAGGTGAAGAAATGTGATCGTTGGAATCGACACTGACAGATTTAAAAATCAATTCTAACATGTTGGAGTCAGCTCCAACTTTTCAGGTGTCGGCTCTAAGTCTGGTTTCCAAAAATAGTAACAAAAAGTCCATCGTGGAGTCGGCTCCGAGATTCTATGGTGTCGGCTCAACGTGAGCTGGAGTTGGCTCTAATCTCCTGAGGTGTTGGCTCTAACAATGTCCCAAAAATGTAGTCTCTGTTTCTCAGGTTAGAGTCGGCTCTAAATATCCAGGTGTCGGCTCCAAAATCTAAAGCAGAAAATAGTTCTCTATATCTCAGGTTAGAGTCGGCTCTAACTTTTCAGGTGTCGACTCTAAACCATGCTGAAAGTTTCAAAATGTTCTGATATGCTCTGGAGTCAGCTCTAATGACTATGGGTATTGGCTCCAAGTTCTGAACTTGATATATTTCATTAAAAACTAATTCAAACTAATTTTTATATAACTTTTGGATAATTTACCTTTCTAAATTCCTGAAACATATGTCAATTACATTAGTAATCACAAGGAATATACTCATGGCTTTTGTTAATCATCAAAATCAATAAGTGGGTCAACAATCTCCCCCTTTTTACGATGATAAAAACATTGAGTATATGCATAATCAATTAATGAAATTATTAAAATGAATAAGTTCTCGTAGTTAAGCTCCCCCTAAATGAGGTAGCTCCCCCTATAGATGTGCATACAAAGTTCATTTAGATTCCAGGCATATACATTCTTTTTCCTTATGCATATTTTAATTTCGTTTATCATTAATTCCATAACTTCATGCATATATAAGTACATATACTCTTTAATTGCCCTATGCATATACATAAATACTCTTTCTCCCCCTTTTTGTTATCAACAAAAAGGTTAAGAAGAGGATGCATCTAGCTTAAATTAACATCAAAATATATCACTACATCAAAATACAAACACAAGAATTGAGTAACTCAAGGTTCAAAAATTTAAGTAACAAGATTAACTTCATATTACATTCATTGAGTACAAAGTCATTATATCAAAATATTCATTAAGTCATTACATACTACATCATTCACATTACATCAAAATATCAAAATACATCACTAATCCTAGTTAAAATCTAAAAACTAAAGAAAGCTTGAAATAGACTGAATTGAAGTTGAAACGGCTTGGAAATAGATTATCTCAAGATCCTTTTGAGTTCCTCTAATATCTGTCACATCCCTTTCTCTTGAATCTTCATGAAATCATTTAACATTTTCTCAACCAAAGCAGCTGCAACTGTAACTTTCTCCTGAAGATCAGCATTATATTTGGAATAAGTGTCAGAGTCACCTGCTATATCTTTGATTTTATCAAATATCAACTTTAAATCAGTCTTTAAGGCAACTGAAGATGAGCTCAGTGATGACTCAATCACACTAATTTTATCTTCCAAAGAGTAGCATAACTGCCTGATTCCCATAAGTTGATTTTCAATCTCATTCTTAATCTTGATTTCATGATTCATAAATAATTCTTTAAGCTGCTCCAACTGTCTCTCAGAAAATCCAGTGGATACCTAAGTAAAGGATGCAGAGGCCGGTGCTGGTGCTGGTGCTGGGGGTGCAGAACTGCTGAGACCTGGCGAAGAGTGCCTCACTGATGGTCCTGCCACTAATGGACCAGGGGCCGCAGTCTCAACCTCAGCTGCTCTATCATCCATATGCCCTTTCCTTTCCCAATGGCCATTAACCTTCACAAAGCCCATACGGTGTAAAGTTGCACTATTATGTAGTCCGTATGTCTAAGACTCTTCATTGGCTCATTGTCTAAGATATTCACTCCTTGACTCTGAAATGCCATTGTCAAAATCATTCCATAAGGTAATGTAGAACTTTTCTTACAACATGCCTCTACCATGTATTCAATCATCATACTAGGTAGGTTTATAGGCTGACCAGTAACAACACAGTCCATTACGACTATGTCCCTCTCAGACACATACTCAAACCTTCCAGTCTTGGGAAATAGGATTCTACTGCATATATTGTGCAAAAGCCTCAGTTCTAGGGGTAATTGATTTGCCCTAACTTCCTCAAATTCTGCCACATCTCTACCAAGGATTCTAGACAATGCTTCACCCCTCTCACTGTGAGAGTTAGCAATCAATCCAACAACCGGTATCTCCTACAAATTTCCTAAAATCTCCGAAGTCAAATGAATTCTTGTTCCTCTAACATGACTAACAATGCCTTCGTCTCCTCTTATTAAATTGTGATAAAAATCCTTTACGAAAGCTGGGTAGGTGAGAACATCCAAGGAATATACCTTTTCCCCATCTCTTTGATTTGTCTTCCTAGAGTGAAACCTTCCGCTTCAAAGAAACCAAAATTGACTTTTCTTCCCATTGTAATAACTTTCCCAGCTAGGAGATCTATTTGGGGAGAGGATGGACTAGGAATAGCGCTTGGAGTAGAGGATGATGAGGAAGAAGTCGAGCTAGGCGATGGTTGTTTCGCCGGACGCCTCACCGTTCTTTTTTCCATAGTCACAGTTGCTCCAAAGACTGATCCGCGTTGCTTAGGTGCCATTGAGTGCTAGGAAGGGATGAATTAGAGGGATTCTTAGTTTTGGAAGAAGTGGAGAAGGTTTTGGAAGAGTTTGGAGTCGATTGGGACGAAGAGGTGTCAACTCTACCCTAATAAAGTCAAACTGGGACTACAAGATGTCGGCTTCCGCAAAGCAAGTGTCAACTCCAAGTCACTAACACAGTCAATGCCCAAAATAGAGTCGGCTCTACAAAGGCAGGTGTCGACTTTAAGTCACAGACAGAGAGCAACACATACTAGAATCGACTCCAAAATTAATGGTGTCGGCTCCAAGACAGTTTTAGTGAAAAATGATAGTTTCAAAGAATCTGAAACTTGTCAAAATAATCATTAAATATAGGATAAATCTTCCTTATAATGTGGTGAATTAAGAGGTTTAAATATCTAGATAAGTTTTCCTTAGAATCATAAAAATGTTTTTATGAAAATGATTGAATTCTAGATAGTCATTCCTAGGAGATTTAAAATCATTCCTATGGATCACAGACTCCTAATTCTCCTCTAAGATAACAAAATCTTTCATCACTTAAGGGTTTCATGAACATGACCACTAATTGTTCATCAGTACATACATAATCAAGATAAATATCATTATTAGCTACATGTTCTATAATGAAATGATGTCTTATTTCAATGTGCTTTGTTCTTGAGTATTGAATAGAATTTTTAGTTAGATTTATTGCATTAGTATTATCACATCTAATTGAAGTTTTATCAAGTGTTATACCATAATCTTCAAGTTGTCGCTTAATCCAAAGGATTTGAGCACATCAACTTTCAGTTGCAACATATTCAGCTTCAGCAGTTGATAATGCAATTGAATTTTACTTTTTACTAAACCAAGAGATTAAGTTACTACCTAAAAATTGGCATGCACTACTTATGCTTTTTCTATCTAATTTACAACCAGCAAAATCAGAATCAGAATAAGAAATTAAATTTAATATTGAGTCTCTAGAGTACCATAATCCTACATTTTTAGTTCCACTTAAATATCTGAGAATTCTTTTTACAGCAATCAAGTGAGATTCTTTAGGTTCAGATTGATATAGCACATAAGCATACAACAAACATAATATCAGGTCTACTTGCCGTTAAGTAAAGTAGAGAACCGATTATACCTCTGTAATATTTTTGATCAACTTGCTTACCATCTTCATCTTTATTGAGTTTGCATGAAGGACTCATAGGTGTTCCAAGAGTTTAACTGATTCCATACCAAACTTCTTGAGAATTTCTTTAGTATACTTTGTTTGGTTGATAAAAATCCCCTCTCTTTCTTGTTTGATTTGTAGTCCAATGAAGAAGTTGAGTTCTCCCATCATGCTCATCTCAAATTCACCCTGCATTAACTTTGCAAATTCTTAATACAGAAGATCGTTAGTAGCACCGAATACTATATCATCTATATAAATTTGTACTACCAATAAGTCTTTATCTTTTTTTTTCAAAAATAGGGTTTTATCAACATTTTCTCTAAAAAAATTATTTTTAATTAAAAATTTACTTAGTCTATCATACCAAGCTCTAGGTGCTTGTTTTAAACCATAAAGTGCTGTGTAATTTAAAAACATGATTTGAAAATTCATGATCTTCAAAACCAGGTGGTTGTTCAATAAAAACTTTCTCATTTATAAAACCATTTAAAAATGCACTTTTCACATCCATTTGAAATAAGTTAAAGTTCATATGACATGCAAATGCAAGTAACAATCTAATAGCCTCTAATCTAGCAACAGGTGCAAAAGTTTCATCAAAATCAATTTTTTTTACTTGATTATATCCTTTTGCAACTAATATAGCTTTATTTCTAATTACAATGCCATTTTCATCTAATTTATTTCTAAATACCCATTTAGATCCTATAACAGGATAACTTTTGGGTCTATCAACAAGGGTCCATACTTTATTCTTAGTAAATTGATTTAATTATTTTTGCATAGCTAACATCTAATTACTATCTTTTTTGGCTTCCTCGATAGTTTTAGGTTCTATATGAGACACAAATGCAAGATTTATTGATATTTCTCATTGATGATCTAGTTCTTACACCTTGAGATGGATCTCCTATGATCAAGTCCTTTGGATGACCATAAGAATATCTTCAATCTTTAGGTAGATATACATCATTACGAGTAGTATCAATACCATCATCCTTAGGTGAATCATCATCCTTAGCCTCTGGTTCATGATCTAAAGATACATCTACATTCAATTTTTCAATATCTCTTTCAAGCAAATTTGTATCTTCCTCATCATCTATCTTTTCATAACTTGATGCCAAAGATTCATTAAAGACTACATGAAGTGACTCTTCTACAATTAAATACTTCTTATTAAATACCCTATAAGCTTTGCTAAAAGTGGAATATCCTAAAAATATACCTTCATCAGATTTTGCATCAAACTTTTCAAGATTGCCTTTACCATTATTATGAATGAAACATCGACAACCAAATGCATGAAAGTAACTAATGTTAGGTTTCCTATTATGCCATAATTCATAGAAAGTTTTCTTAAGGATTGGTCTAATTAAGGCTCTATTTAGGATGTAACATGCCGTGTTTATAGCTTCTGCCCAGAAATACTTTAGGAGTTGGCTTTCACATAGCATAGTACGGGCCATGTCTTCTAAAATTCTATTTTTTCTTTCTATAACTCCATTTTGTTAAGGTATTCTAGGTGCTGAGAAGTTATGAAGAATGCTATTTTCAATGTAGAAATTTTTAAATAAATAATTTTTAAATTTTGTTCCATGATCACTTCTAAGAGACACTATGGTAGTGTTTTTCTCATTTGTGACTTTCTTGAAGAATTTCAGAAATATAGGGAAAGTCTCATCTTTGTGGGCTAAAAATAATACCCAAGTGAATCTAGAATAATCATCTACTATCACAAGACCATATTTTTTTCTTCCTAGACTAGTGGTTCTATTAGGTCCAAAAAGATCCATATGAAGTAGCTAGAGTGGCCTAGTAGTAGAAACAATAATTTTAGATTTGAAAGAATTCCTATTTTGCTTTCCAAATTGACATGCATCACAAATTCTATTGTTTTTAAAATTTAATTTTGGAAGACCTTTAACTAAATCCATTTTAATTAATTTTGAAATTAAGTGTGTGCTTGCATGGCCTAGTCTACGATGCCATAGCCATCCAATCTCATTTACCTTAGCATTATAAGTAATTAGGCAATGGTTACTAGTAGATAAATTGTCTAAATCAATTAAGTATATATTGCCATTTCTATTTCTAATAAATATAATGCTATTGTCAGTGGAATTTGATACAGTGCAAATAGAAGCTTCAAAAGAAACTTTGAAACCTTTATCATAAAGTTGGCTAATGCTAATTAAATTATGCTTTAATCCATCTACATATAAAATATTTTCAATAAAAGTGGATGGAGTGATTTGAATTTTACCAAAGCCCATGATTTGGCCTTTGCCATTATCTCCAAAAGTTACAACTCCTCCTCTTTTTGCTTCAAGGGTGATGAATTGCTCCTTATCATCTGTCATATGTCTTGAGCAGCCACTATTAAGATACCATTTTCTTTTTGATCCTTTGGCCACAAGACACTCCTGCAAGGCAATAAAATCTTATGTTTAGGTACCCAAGCCTTCTTGGGTCCTTCATGGTTAGTAGCAATAAACACCGTTCTTTTTGGAACCCATATCTTTTTACATTTATGACTTAAATTCTTATGAGACATTTTGTAATTATATTCATAAAATTTATATCCTTTTTTGTTACAATGATAACATGAAATATCATTTTTGATTGGTTTCTCTATGAAGAAATTGTTGACACATTTTTGTTTCATGTGTGATCTATATCCTAAACAGCTTTATCAAAAACAGCTCTTTGATTGTTCAAAAGTAGATTAAGTTTTTCTGAGCTATTTGTAAATTTATCAATAATGTTCTTATATTTTTTTAATTTCTTTCTTCAAATTAAGATTTTCAGTCGAAATTGATTCCTTTTCTTTTAATATGTCTTCTTTTTCAGATTTCAAATTTTTGATCTCAAGAACTAGTTCATTTTTCTTTTTAAGAAGATCTAAGTTTTCAGTTTTCAAAGTTTTGTTTTTGGTTCTCAAAATCTTGAAATCACTAACTAATTCATTAAAAGCATCATATAATTCATCAAAAGTGAAATCATCATTGGGGGTTTCAAAATTTACCTCATTTTCATCATTTATCATGAAGCATATGTTGGCAACCTCTTTTTGATCATCTTCGGATGAAGACTCTTCGCTGTCGCTCCAAGTTGCAACATAAGCTTTCTTCTTCTTTTTGTATCCCTTCTTTAGTTGAGGACATTCAGATCTAAAATGTCTCGATTTTTGCATTTATAACATATCAAGGGATCCTTTTTCTTGTCCTTATCATTTTCTTTTTCTCCTTCCATTTTAATTCCAGATTTTCTCTTGTGGAAGGGTCTCCTTCTTTGCATGAATTTTCTAAATTTCTTTGCAAGGAGAGCTGTCTCATCATCTTCACTGCTGCTCTTTTCATTTTCTGCAGCTTTGAGTGCTATTGTTCTTTTCTTTTTCACATCTTTCTCTTGATGTTGTTTCATTGTAAGCTCATGGTCATAAGGGATCCAAGTAGCTCCTCCAAAGATAGGATATTCAAGTCTTTGGCTTCTTGGATTGCTGTCACTTTGGCTTCCCATGATCTTGGAAGAGACCTAAAATTTTTCGCACTAATTCAGAGTTAGTATAAGTCTTACCAAGACTTTTTAATCCATTTACTATATCAATAAATCTAGTATACATGCATGTAATTGATTCATTTTGTTCCATGCTAAAAGTTCATATTTATGCACCAAAATGTTAATTTTAGATTCTTTAACTTGGTTGGTACCCTCATGAGTAACTTTCAACCTATCCCATATTTCTTTGGCTGAGATGCAAGTGGATATTATATTAAATTTATTTGCATCCAAAGAACAGTATAGAACATTCATGGCTTTGGCATTGAGCTGAGCCATTTTTCTATCATTTTCATTCCAATCCCTTTTGGGCTTAGGAACAATAGATTCGTCTACTATGTGCGTGGGAGTGCTAGGACCATTGATAATGATACTCCAAAATTCATAGTCTAAAGCTTGAATAAAAATTCTCATTCTAGCTTTCCAATATAAATAGTTTGTGCCACTAAACAAAGGTGGTCAGTTTGTTGATTGACCTTCAGAAAAAATGATCCAGTTTGAGCTGCCATTTGGATCTTTAGCTCTTGATTGTTAGATCAAACCAAAATGAGCACAAGCTCTGATACCAATTGTTGGCCCAGATGGCAACCCAAGTGAGGGGTAATTGGGTTCTTTTAAAAATTTTGCACTTAAAATCAATTTTTCAAGATAAGTGTGCACAAGTGAGGTGATGCAATAAATGATGAACACTATGTAGAAGAGAGAGAGAGCAATAAGCACGACAAATACATAAGATTTATAGTGGTTCGGTGTTGGCCACACCTACCTCCACTCCCAAGCAACTCTTGGGTTCACACTATAATCACCAGATTACAGCTGAGTTATTTTGCAAGATCACAACTCGAACTTGTTGTTTTACACCGGGGTCACAACGAACCCAGCTGGTTTTCACAGGTTCACCAGCACAAAACCTAACGTAAGCTAATTTTAGCTTATCCCGAGGTCAACTACCTCAACTAATTCAATTTCCTTGATTGAATTAGAAAACAAACAATTCAAATATATGTTTATAGCAATTAAAAGCTCCTCAAATGAGCAAATATGCAAAGTAAGTAAAATAAGATTAGAAAAGTCTGATTTGAAGCAATGTGAAGTTAAGCTTTTCTTCTTTTCCTCTCCTCTTCTGAAAGAACTATCAAAGCTTGAACTCTAATTCTTGAAAAGACTCGGTGAAGAGAGGGTTGAAAATTTAGGGCACTTGCTCTTCTTTTTCAAATCGGTGGAAATCATTAGGATTTGATCTTAAAAGGCTGTTGGATTCCTCTTCTATCTCTTTTCAATAGATGGGCTTGGACACAGAGATTTTTCCTTTTGAAACTTCTTGATTTCTCTCTTTTTTCTTTTCATTTTTTTCTCTTCTCTATTTTTTAACGGACGAAGCCCCTTTTATAATCCTTCTTAATCCAAGATTAGGTAAAAAATAGCCATTAAAATATACTTGGATTACTTCCTCACGCAAAGAAATAGATCCGTTGGAGGGTAGGTTAAGAAATGTGGCCGTTGAAATCGACTCTGACATATTAAAAAAATTGATTTTGACATGTTGGAGTCAGTTTCAACTTTTCAGGTGTCGGCTCTAAGTCGGGTTTCCAAAAATAGTAATAAAAAGTCCATCATGGAGTCGGCTCCGAGATTCTGTGGTGTCGGCTCAACGCGAGTTGGAGTCGGCTCTAATCACCTGGGGTGTCGGCTCTAATAATGTCCCAAAAATGTAGTCTCTGTTTCTCATGTTAGAGTCGGCTCTAAATATCCAGGTGTCGGCTCCAAAATCTGAAGCAGAAAATAGTTCTCTGTATCTCAGNTGGGTATCGGCTCCAAGTTCTGAACTTTGACATATACCATTAAGAACTGATTCAAACCAATTTTTTATGCAAAATTTGAATAATTTACCTTTCTAAATTCTTGAAACACTTGTCAATTTCATTAGTAATATAAGGAATATACTCATGACTTTTGTTAATTATCAAAATCAATAAGTGGGTCAACAAAGAATTTTTCTTAATATGATATGTTTAAAAAGACTAAATGAAAAGTGGGCTGGGCCTTGATGTGGTATTGGGCTTCTCTTTTATACTTTTTGGGTGATTTCAGATTTTCATAAAATGGGGAGCAAATACAAGGCATATCAAATTTGATATGAAAAACACTCCAACGTAAAGAGAAAACTATGTGATGAATACAAATTAAAACTCCTGTATCAAGAGAATAATTATAATATCTCTCAACCTTTGCCTAAACTTAAGAATACAAATTTTTTAAAAAAATACATAAAAATATCCTCTATTTGGTGAAGTACAATCTCACCAAAAAAAAATATCAGGAATTCCACAAAATCTTCACATTTCAATGAAACCCAATAGGCCTATGAGATTCACTAACTTAATTTTGTCTAAGAAGAAACTTCTCGATATTTGGCCAACCATAAAGATTTTTTCATCCTTATTTTTTTTTCCAAAAGCATATATATAAGTTCCTAAAAGAAATAAATTTTTTAATTTTAAATTTTTTTTATCATCAATATAGAACAAAAGCATCAACAAGCTTCTCAATATCACTTTTTTCGAAAGTGATTGCATAGGCTCCTAAAGGAAATGAGGCTCTTATCTTCTATATTGTCAATTTGGCATAATATCCACTTACAAAATTTATATAATGTTATCATACACCTCAACGGCACCTTGGAAATTTGTAACAACATATAAGATGACTTATTTTACTGAAACTTGGTCATCTTAAATTATATCATTACCTGCTGTAGTACCATGGAAATGATGATGCACAACTCTCCTTTATAATAGGCTGATATTGCTACATGTTTTGATTTTAAACTTTTCTAACTTGAACAAAAGCTTAGACTTCAAATAATAAAATAAGAGTTCAGGTTTAATCCTTGACAATCCAAGTATTTGAAAAGAGTTAAGAGCTACCTCCAACCAAAAGGAGATTGTTAATCATGAACAAGTATGTGGCACATCACTTTCCCATGAAATTTCATTCAGTTCCTGAGTGATAGTTTTTGTCTGATAACAGTCATTAATTTGTAGAATTTTAAGTTAATAATAAGTCCTGCACCATATGATAGGATTATGACAGTAACTTCTCTTTTGATTTGAGGACATATTATTGCAGTATTAACTCAACTACATATCACTAGCATAGAAAGCCAGCCACTTAGATATTGTAAAATATTATCAACTTGGAAATAACAGCAGATGCATAAAACCTTCTTTGCCTTCTTTCATTGCCATAGTCAACTAGCTAGATTCTGGAATTTTAACCTTCACATCAGTATACACAATTTCTATATAAAAACAAGTGCTATCAACCTTTGTACAAACTCAATTTTAACAAACTTATAATTCACCATCAGATTACACCGATGAATGCGTATCTTTGGGCACCTGAGACATTTAACTTAATCTGAAGACACTTGAACTTTCAGTACTGTTGTCAGATGATACATGAGGGCATTAGTTAACAGAAATGAAGCCAAATACAAACAAGACAGAGAGGGAAAAGAAGAAGATGACTGTTTAACCTCTACCATATTATTGCTTATTACCTGCTCAAGCAGTGTAGTACTAGTATCACATATACTGCAGCCTTCCTTGTTGCAACTTCAAAGAGCAAGAACTTTTGGACAAGGCTAGCAGGGTGTTGATAATCATGTTAACTCTAGGATGCTAGCTACTCAACAATTATCAACAATTTGACAGGATGCCTATGATTCAATTGAATTTTGATTTCAAGAGTATACAGTTTCAGGTTATCTAAAAAGAAAAAATATCATGCTAGCTAAACAAGATGCCTAATTTCACCTGACATGAATCTGAATAAATAAATTGCTAATTGATTTGTTGAAAAAAACTTCACCATATATGATCTTATAAAACATGAATTTTGCTGGTGGTTGTTTAAAAAAAAAGACAGCTACCACATATATAAGAGTCTTCACCCTTCAGAAATGTCAAATTGCACCAAGGTTAGGCACTCAAACAAGCAAATATATTCATCACTCTCACAAGGACTAGCAATGAAAATCCACATCAAAATATTAATATTTGTGCAGTGCGACAAGAGAGGCATAGGCCCCAGTCTTGATGCCTGTCAAGGCCTCATGATTTCCCTTCTCTACGATCACTCCATTCTTGACTACTGCAATTAGATCAGCATCTCTGATAGTGGATAAACGGTGCGCAATAATAATTGCAGTCCGGTTGACCATCACACAGTCCAATGCATCTTGAACCACTCGCTCGGATTCAGCATCAAGTGCACTTGTAGCTTCATCCAAAAGCAAGATCTTTGGATCTTTTATTATTGCTCGTGCTATCGCTATTCGTTGCTTCTGCCCACCAGACAATTGAACACCTCGCTCTCCTACTGAAGTGTCATAGCCCTGCAGTATACCAGATTTTTGAAATGACAAACAGTATAGAAAACTAACCACTCATCCTCTCATCCATTAAGCACCTTGTCAACATTTATTTGATTATCAGCAAGAATATAGTTGAGCTTTTCTGACCTTCTGTAGTGCACTTATAAACTGGTGTGAATTAGCCAACTCAGCAGCAGCTAAAATTTCTGCCTCTGTGGCCTCCCCTCCTTTCCCATAAGCCATGTTGGCTCGGATTGTATCATTGAACAAAACTGGCTCCTGGCTCACTAGACCCATCTGCTGCCTTAGCCACTTTAGCTGTAGCTTTTGTATTTCAAGTCCATCCAGCAAAATTTGACCTGAATCAGGGTCATAAAACCTCTGAAGTAGCGAGACTACTGTTGATTTCCCACTTCCACTCTCTCCAACCAGTGCAACAGTCTGAGGGCAACGTTAAGTTCATCAGTACTACAAATTTCAATTAGTTAAAACTCACGAATCAGATTGAACATTTGTACCAAAAAATCATATGGATTGGATGAACCCACTGAAAGCATTTATCCATGTGTACTGTGAACAGAAAAATTTATTATTATAACATGGTTCTATGAATACATTACTAATTTTATCTATACAAACTTGGAGTGCTTGCATGGTTGAAAGTTGAAGCCTTTTGATTTCAAAAGGTTACATTTTTAGATTTGCTCAATTAGATTTATAAGCAACATTAGTTGCTATAAGTTATACAGGGAAACTTTCAAGTGGATGTATAAAATATGGATATGGTCCTTGGTTAAATAATAATTTCTACCATAAATGGTGATTAAGAAATTCTGCTAAAAAGAGATTATGTTATGCAAACAAGGCAGTAGTTGCCATGTTGAACAGTAAAATGAACTCTTTTTACCAGATAGCATGAGGTTTCTTTCATTTATATCATAGTTTCTTATATTGTACAAGTAGAAGAATCAGGCATTCAGTATTTTCTAAGAATAAAGGTAAGGCTTTTTTGTTTCTTGTGCATCTACTCATTACTGAAATTATGCAACATGCCGCATTGCATCTTTGAAACATAATGCTTTAAATAGTGTTGTCATAATTAGTTTTGAGAAAAACAACCATCAAAACCACAACTGAAATGAAATATAATGCTTTAAATAATGCTTTTATAACTCTCAAAATTGTTAGATTGTGTTTTTCATAGACAACACTCAAATATTTACCTTTCCTGATGGAACAGCCAAGCAGAAGTCCTTGAAAATCTGGACATTTGGCCTTGTAGGATACCAAAAGTAGACATGCTGAAATTCTATACTCCCCTTCACTTGCTGTATGGTCATCCCAGAATCATCACTAGGATCTATCCTAGATTTCTGATCAAGAATTGCAAATACTGAAGCTGCAGCAGACTTGGCTTTTGTAGCATCAGGTGCTAGGAAGCTTGACTGGGAAATTCCTATTGCCGCAAAATTTAGTACAAAGAAGACCTACAAAGAATATCAAAACTATTAGCTAGAATTGCATTGCAGAGAATGAAATTGCATCGTAATTTTGAAATCAGTTTATTTTCATGATGGAATTATGAAATTTAGGACAGTACCTTTGATCAGAATCACCTTTGTCATTTGACATTTAATATATTTGCTCCACAAAGTGTAAAATAAATCTAACTTTTTTCATGTACCAGTTTCCATTTCTCAAGGACAAGAGAGTTTTACTTGTCTTCACCTTTGCCAGTTTTGGCCATGTTAATGTCTTTTATACTCCTTTTCCAATGTTTGATAACTAAAAGCGAATTCAAAGTGAAAATTTTTGAAAGAAAATTTGGAGCCAATATTTTCTTGAACCACCATAAAATTTTCTCTACCCCAAGGGATCGGAATTTTGAGCCAGAAAATCAAAAAGGTTGCATCCAGGCAATTTATTTTAGATGCAATTACCTCAATCAACATGAAATGAGCTTTTCTCAACAACTTTCTCTACAATATCTTAACCAAACAACAGAAAATTCTTGACTTTCTTTTCTTTCCTTTACTTTTCTTTTCATTAGAGAAAAAAATATTATTTTCTTTCAGTTTCTTGGCAACCAAATAGAGCCTAAGTTGCTGGAGCATGATATAGTAAAATGATTGTTCATGTTATGATGAAAAAATGTATTTTTTTCCTAATCATCAGTTTAGACTAATCAAATCTATACCAACGTACTTTAAAAATATCTTCGTAAGTGGTCTTGCCATCCTTTATAAGTCGGGCTCCAACATAGAAACTGGTCGCATACACACAATACAGCAAAAAGTAGGAGAACCCAAAACCAACTCCACTAATCAATCCTTGCTTTATGGCTGTTTTTGTAGGACCTTCACATTTCATCTGATAAAGCTCCGCCACCTTATCCTCAGCAGTGAAAGAAGCAATCGTTCTAATACTTCCTACTGCGTCACTAGCTACTTGACTTGCTTCTTCATACTTCATCTGCAAGAGGAAATCATAACAAACAAAATATGACTTCTAATAAAAAGTATAACATGAAACTCAAATTATTACTTGTATGTAAATCGTAGTCTCAAGTTTGAATGTCTGAAATTGCTCACCGACTTCATTATTTTTTTCTAAAAACAAAATTGCAAAGGTGGATTTCAAAAAGATATCTGTATCTTGGAACAAATTCGTGCAATTAATAAGATTAATAAGATTCATTTTGGATTATTTTGCAATTAAAACTCCACCAAGGCCGGTCCCAAGCCCGAGTAAACGAGGAGGGTTGCGTTAGATAACTGATAGCCAGTGTAAAATTCCGTCAGATCCCTTAAAAATGAATCTAATAAACCAAAGACTTAGTCCTGAATAAAGCAGAGTGGAGGAAGCAAATTCATGTAGCCAACCCCATGTAGTTGGGAAAAGGCTTAGATGAGTTGAGTTGAGTTGAGCTGAGTAATCATCATTTTGGATTAAAGCAAGAGATTCAAATCAATAATGCAGTATATTAATGATCTCCATTAAATTTTATAGCCAAACCTTCAAATCAGCATCAAATTCCTTCATGAATTTCATTTGAATCCATCCATTAATTGCAATGACAGGTACCAATGCTATTATTACCAAAGCCAGCTGCCAACAAGCAGCAACAGCTATCACCATACCAGCAATGAAAGTAGCAGCATTTTGAGTAATCAGCCCTAGTGCATCACTGGTAAGACTCCGAACTGCAGCTGCATCTGCTGAAAGCCTTGCTCCAATTGCTCCACTAGAGTTCTCAGATTTGTCAAACCACCCAATTTCCATATTAACGACCTTATTGAATGACATTGACCTGATCCTCTGTATCAACTTGGACCCAGCCACAGAAAAGAAGTATGCTCTAGCTGTTATTGATACTATTGTCACCAAACCAAGGACCACAAACATCAATGACCAGAATCTAGAATCCTTCTGGAGCTTTGCTGGTGGTTCATAAAATGCATGAATTATACTGGACAGTAGAATTCCAAAGATTGGCAATACTATACCACTGACTACTGCAGCAACTACACCTAACAGAATAACTGGAAGCTCTGATTTGTTTAAATAAGCAAGACGGCTGAGAGGCACTTCCTGATGATGCTGTGGAGGCTCCTCATGGCTAGGTTTCTGTGGCATAATTTCTTGAATGTCTGGTCCAGCAGGCAATATGAAAGACTCTGAAAATGAGCGACGGCTGCTGCTACCATGAGATGATTGCTGGCTCATTGATCTTAAGGAAGGTGATTGTTTACTCAAATGAATAGCCACTGATAAACTATCTTGATCAGCAAGAGAATCTTGATCAGAATCTTGGTTCACTTCCTGCAATCGCATAAGTTGGGAGTATGCTCCCTCAGGATTCTTGAAGAGCTGATCATGTGATCCTGAAGGATATATGGGGGAATAAGTCAATCAGAAATCAGATTATGACTCCATAAAGTTTTTGCCATGTTACCATAAACCTGCAAAGGTTGAGCAAGTGACAAATAATGACTAAATCTTTGCAAATAATACCTTTTTCCACTATTGACCCATGATGGATCACAGTGATCATATCAGCTTTCCTCTCTGTACTTAAGCGATGAGCAACAATGACAGTGGTTCGATTACTCATGACTTTCTCTAGTGCTTCCTGCACCATCTGCTCAGATTCTGCATCAAGAGCACTTGTGGCTTCATCTAGTAGTAGTATTCGTGGGTTCTTCAATATTGCTCTGGCTATCGCAACTCTTTGTTTTTGTCCCGCAGAGAGCTGTGTTCCATGCTCACCTACCAAGGTGTCAAGGCCCTAGTTGTAGTATCATCCATTCAGTTATCATATGGTAATATAATTGAAGAATTCAAACCTCAAGAAAGAAAAGAAGCATTATCTGCACTTAAAGGACAGGGCCATCTTTATCCTTCCTATAATAGCTATATAAAAAGCTTTTTTGTGGACAAGTTTGATAACCAAAAGCAAATAGTGCATAGTGATCCAAATGAAAAAGAAAGATAAAAAGTTTGAAAGTTAAAAAGATTAACCTCAGGAAGTTTATCAATAAATTTAGATGCATTGGCAAGGTCAAGTGCAGCTCTGATTTCTTCAATAGTTGCATCATCTGCCATATGTAATGTTATTTCTAATACTAGATACAAAGAGTACTGGTTCCTGGCTAACTAATCCAATCTTTCCTCTGATCCATCTGAGCTGAAACTCCTTGATATTTATTCCATCTATAAGAACTTCACCAGCTTGTGGATCATAAAACCTCTCAATTAGACTGATCACTGTTGACTTCCCACTTCCACTCTCTCCAACTAAAGCAACAGTCTTTCCACTTGGTATGATTAGAGATAATCCAGTAAATATTTGCTCACCTGGTCTGGTTGGATAGCTAAAACAGACATCCCTCAGTTCAATATTTCCTATGATGTTGTCCAAACTTTTTCCAGTAGTGTCATATGCATCTATCTCAGGCTTTCTATTGATTATAACCAACATCTTGAATGCTGCCACTTTTCCTGCTGCAAATGCACTTGTACATGGAGATGCCTGTCCTAAAGACCTGTAGAAATATTAAGAGGGACGAGTGAAAATTGTGGATGTTATCAAAAATCAACCGAATAAAATATGCAAGCTGGAGTGCTCCCTTGATCCTCCAGGGCATGCAGACTTCCAAAGAAACACATGGATACACACTGATATGCATAAATATATAGGTACATTAATGCATGCAGTGCTTCCTTGCTAGTTGAAAACCAAGTACGAATCATCATGTGTCAAGTAATGGGACGAGGATGTAGAATGGATACAGTAGGAAAGATAAATTATTAAGAATTGTTCATTACTGAATAGGGAAACGCGAAGGTTGTTCGGAGGTTGATGAATCAGTTGTGTAACCCAAGTAGATTTGTAGAACAATTTCTTAGTAAGATAGCCATTCCTAGCATTCCATAGGGTAGACTGGGGATTACACGGTCCATCATAATGCTTTTATTTTATAAAAATGTGACCATTTTCTTTTAATTTCATCAATATGTTAACTTCTGCTCCGATAAATTGACAAACTATGTTAAGGTAAGTCAAAGTTTAATCCATATTAATTGATTATAAAGAAGGATCATTAATAGGGTAACATAAAGTAGATTGTTGTAGCAAATAAGTGTTCAGCTCAGATAATTTTTGCAATAGAATCTTTATTATCCAACAGGGCAGAAGGCTGGCTTCTCCTACAGTGGTAGATGAAATTGTCATGGGAAAATACATAACATGCCAAGTGGGCCTAATCATAACACATGACTGGCTTGAAACTAGCCCTGGTCATGGGAACTTACTGTAAATCAACCTCATTTATCACATGAAGGGTTCTTCAAGAACTAAAAAGTTATGAAATGGAAAAGAGTGGTTTATACCTACTTTTTCTATTCCAGAAGTTTATGTTATATATTTTTAGTAATTCTTAGGAGTAAACTCCAAAAGATTAGAAGTCATGTACGTTTATAAACCTTTATTATGTTAAAGCTAGAGAAAATATTGAACATATTCAGTGACCATGGCTAATGTCAGTGTAAACTCCATAAGATCAGAAGTCAAGCACCTTTATAAACCTTTATTTAAGCAAGAGAAAATATTGAATACATTCAGTGACTATTGCTAATGTCATCAAGAACTTTCGGCATTGCATGGAATTCTACATAAAACTGCTAATGAAGTTGCTTATGCTTAACGGACACCATAAACAAGTAGATGCCAGAAACATATATATTTCCCATCAGATTACAGTAATCTAGAGATCAATGTTATTTTGTAAGGGTCCAAACAGTAAGTCTCAATCCCATAAAAGTTTTCACAATTTGCATTTCAACCTATATCAAGCAGCAATAGATAGGAATGTGAATGATCTTGCTCCCACTACGTAGTTCATAGGTTAGTAGACAGGATTGCAGATTTTATCGTTAAATTGGACTGCAAATATATAACACACAGTGCATATTGGGTAATGGAAACTTACATAGAACCAGTAACAACTGCAAAAATCACATTAATAACATCTCCACCTGTATAACCTTTCTTCCGTATCATCTCAGATCCAAACCATACACCTAAGCCGTAACCACAGATTATAATAGCAATGGTTGCACCCAAACCAAAGCCTGCTGCTAAACCCTCCAGAACACTGGCCTTGTAAGCACCCTTTAGAGACCTATTATATTTTTCTATAGCTTGTTTCTCTCCAGTAAAAGAAGCTACCTGAGAAGGTATTAAAGCAGTGAAATCAGAATTAAAATGAAAAGGGTATTCAGATTTCAAAAGAAACACTAAAAATGTTCCTTACTGTTCTAATTGAACCAATAGTTTGTTCAACTGTGGCTGCTGCCGCAGAGTAAGCTGTTTGCCCATCAGCAGCCATCTTGGTAATAGCAATAGCCATAACTGCAGCAGCCAGCACAACAAGAGGAATAACAGACAACATAACAAGTGTAAGCTGCCAGCCTTTAAAACATGCTACAATAAACCCTCCTATAAATGATGATACCAGCTGAATGAACTTCCCAACCTGTAAATTGAGACAAAAGCCATGACAAAGAAATCAAGAAGTTGAAAAAAATTATAGCTTTGCGAAGCCAAGGAAGATATGATGATGAATTCATTCTCACTATCTTTCAAATCCCGGAATACTAAACTTGTCCAAGCAAGACACGTATATTGCAGTTAGCTAAATACATTAGTCAGAAAACATCATATTTTTATTAACTAAGGCTGCTAACGATTCTTGATAAAATAACAATGTGCAGCATTTCTTATTCAAGCTGCTAATTAGGTAGGACTAAAAAAGGCAGCAGATGTTTGCAAGATACCTCTGGAATGTGTTTGAACTTGTACTACTAGATTAAGGGATAACATAAATGAAGGGAGACAAATGAAGGGCATACCTTTTCACCCATGGCATCCTGAATAAGAAGTGTGTGCCCTGATATCTTTTCAATGATCTCTCCGGTATTTGCTTCGTTGTCAAAGAAAGTAATATCTTGCCACAGTATGGCTTTTATGTATAGATTCCGGATCCGTGCAGCCTGTTTTTCTCCAGTGGTTGTCCAGCATGCCACCTCTACCCAAAAATATTTAACGTTTGCTCTGAGGTCCAAATATAACAACGATATTATTACTCAAAAATCTAAATATTGCCTCATGTTTGTAAATATTTGTTCTTACGGAGGAATGATGCCACACCATTTCCCATGCCCAAATATATGAACTTGAGAGCCACCTAATAATGTGAGATTACAGAGTGAGTAAGTCCAATTCACAAGACACAAAACCAAGGAGAATTCTACAGCGTGATGGGAAACCAAGAACCAGGCAAACTAGGAAAACATATGACACTAGATATAGAGCAGATATCCTTAGAAACACTAAAAGATAACAAATAGATAGATGATAGATCTGGAACCAATTTAAGTTGAACAGAACAATAGGTAATTGGCATATACTATTTAAATGATGATCATCAGACTATAAAAGAAATTATGGTAATTAATTTAACCACCTTGGAAACTTCATGAACAACAAAATGAACATCCGTGGTCTTCCCAAGAAGGTTGATCAGTTCTCCAAAGAGAATTGTCATAAGAGGTAATGTGACCCCATTTGCTGCAGCTGCAACTGAACCAATGACCATCAAAACAAGATCAGCTGCATCAGCGAATGAGAAAAGTTTGTAATAAGGTACACTATGCTTCTTCTCCTCTGAGCCTTGCTGCGTATTTGTGTCTATAGCATCTTTATCCATCTCTACCCCAGTAGAAGTTTCCTCAACTGAAGGATTTGACATCTCCATCTCTCCCTTGGTGATGTCTCCGTTTCAGCTATCAGAACATTTCATTTGATTGCCCTGCAGTTCTATACCTCAAACAAGTACTTAATGATTAACAAAACATGGTGGCAGCACTTTATGAGCTACGCCATGACAACAAAAGTTGGTGAGGAGATCACCAGAAGCTTTGCTCTAGAATGGAATTTGTTTAGGTGATTGGATAAAAAATTCATCTTTTGTTTCGTTTTGTAGATGAACCAGCACGTTCTGGTGAGAAGTACCAATGGAAGCAAGAAAAGGAACAAATATAAGAATCTTGGACTACTTCAAACTTTGATACTCAACGCACAATGATGGTTGTAAAGATTGAGAAGCCTCCAATCAGAAAGATTAAAATTACTGGTACTTTAGGCCCGATTGACATTAAGGTCAGGTTGTGCGGCCATTACCGAAGAATTTCAACTTGCAACAACAAAAACAGATTTTAAACTACAAAGAAAGTATCTATGTCAACAGTTGAAGCACACATTATAACAGCATAATGTCCAAAGAACCGATCAAGTGGTGCTTTCTCAGTAGCTAAAAGAAATTGGCCCCTGACATCTTGATGTTTACATAGTTGTGCAGGGAGGAACTAGCTGTCTGAATCTGCCCTGGAGCATTTGGTTCCGGCTAGATATCTAGGTTACTTTCGTCTACACCCATGACTATATTGCAAGATGAGATGGTGGCTGGATGTAAAAAGTGTTTTGCATTTGACTTCTACCAAATATTGTGTAAGTTTAATTTACAGTCTTTCCAGGTCAGGTCCCACTGATCATGCATCAAGTGCTATGAGGCACTGGCCATCCAATTAAATCTGAATACTGGATACATAAATAGTTGATTTTGCTTGCATACATGACCTTGTTAAAGTTGACATTTTACAGACAACCAAGTTTCATTAGCCATTTATTTTGAACCATTACTTCATATAAGCTCAATCTCTCATCTCAGAAAGCTCGTCCCTGGCTGATTTAGCAAGTTCAAATTTTATAGGTATTTTGAAGAAACTCAACAAAGAGTAGGATATCAAAATGAAAGGGAAATAAACCATAGAAACCGGAGGGGGGGGGGGGGGGTACTCTTCACATTTTTCTTTACTAATTCACACAGCTAGGAAAAATATCTGACAGACTGCTGTTCACAATTCAGGTTGTGCGTGTGTGGATTAGGATATGAAACTTCCACCTAAACTCCCAACATCGGACTGCCAACACTGCACAAACAATAATAAGAAATGGTAAGTGGATGTCTTGTTGCCTTTCTGCTATGTCCAATTATTATTGCTTGCTTTAGCTACATGTAAAAGGTATAATGAATTTGGAAAATTCATGAATCATATATATATATATATATATATATATATATATGCACTACATAAATATAACTAAATTTATCAACGGTCTCATTTGCTGCTGATCCCCATAAAGATCCTTCCTTTTTCATTTAAAATGGACGTTGAAGAAGACCATTTGAGCTTGTTGCAGACAATGTCAGTGAGTTGATATGATTAAACAAATGAACTATCAAAACATAATTAAATTTCTGAATGATATCTTTCATTACTTGCCCAAGTAAGAAGTTGTCCGATATTATGATCCTTCTCCATTTAAAATGGAAATTGAAGAAAAGACCACATGAGCTTATTGTGGACAAAGTAAGGCTCAATGCAATTATTAAATCACCTGTCCGTCGGAAGCACGCAGGTGCCGCTTTCATGCAACAAAGAGTATCTCTACTGCATTGATTTTCTTTTCAACTGAATGGGAGCCAGTTCGGATCTTTCCAAGGTCTCAGTGAAGGAAACGCAGAAGATGAAGACAGCCTCTTGTAGATGCCTCTTTGTCTCATTAAACTGAAAATGACCCTTAAACCGACTCCTGCTAACATCCTATTCTATTCAATCAAGTAGTAGTTGAAAACATTTCATTTCAGCCAATGACTTAGAGCTTTCGTCGTATTGTTCCATATATCACTATCATAGATTTATTTCATAAAAAACAGAAAGGAATTTTGATTGTTCGCAAATTATGGGATTCAGCAGATGCTTAACTAAAAAAACCAAACAAAAAAAACCCATCGAGAGATGATATAAACTTACGCCTCCCCTGCGTTATTTGAAGGCAGGTGGGTTGGAGAGATGGCTGCTAATTGGCCACCGCTGCCGGTAGTAGCAGCGAAGGTTGGAAGGAGGAGCGTCATCCGCTGTCTTTCCGATTCGGCAATGTCTCAAAATTTACGCCTATTGCTAATTAAATCGCTAATATTTCATGCGACCAAATGGTCGCCTTGCTTCCTTGTTTACGAGGCAAAAGCCAAGAAAATGAACATGATACGGCTGGCCGTTACCTCAGATGATATTATTTTTTACATGATTTTCAAAAATAATGAGGTGACAGCAAAATCCAGAAATAGAACTTTGACTAGTACCGGCCTTCAGCGATGGCCTTTGGCTCCGGCCTTCAACGCAGACCTTTTGGCTCCGGCCTCCAGCGACGACCTTTGGCTTCGGCCTCCAACCAACTAATAAAACATAATAATATGTTGATAAAAAAAATATTTTTAATAACTTAATCACTTGCCGTTCAGAGAAGGAATTTGAATTTGGACGGTTAGGCTTACCTGACAAAAGATATTGGACTTTTGTTTTTTTCTTTTCAATCCCTCTCCTTCTCCTCAGGGTCGGATCCGACCCGAACTCAGGCCAACTGTCCTATCCGGTCCGACCTCAAGTCAACCATAGTTGGTCCAAAACCAACCCAGTTGGCATATGTATGGCCTATGCCCAACCCAAATCGTGCCCACCAAAAATAAAAATATACTGAATATAAGATAGTTAAAGTTTTCATGTCTTGCTGTACTGGTTAAATGGTTTTAAAAAATTCAATTTTCTTATAATATATATATATAACTATATAAACTCTATAAATATATCGTAAAAGGTAGACTTGGTTGGATTTAAATGTAGCAAAGTTTGGATCCAGTTATCTCCTTAAATGGTTTTAAAAAATTTAGTTTTCTTATATAATATATATATATTATATAAATATGTAACGAGGTAGACGTAGTTGGATTTGAATGTAGCAAGTTTAGATCTAGCTATCTCCTTAAAGCGGTTTTAAAAAGTTTAGTTTTCTCAGAGGTAGACTTGGTTGGATTTAAATGTAGCAAAGTTTGGATATAGTTATCTCCTTCATTCTTAAATTCAGGTTGGTTGCTAATTTCAAAGTATGAAAAAAATGAAAAGGTGTGCTGACTTTAAATCTATATGAATGTCCTAGGAACGAGAAAGATGGTTAGATTCTGAACTTAGTTATATTAAAATATAAAGCTATCTTAATATATAATATATATATATATATATTTTCAGATCGAGCTTGGATCAAAGTCAAGCATATTTTCTCTATACTCGGGTCCAACTCAAAAATCAAATGGCCCTCTAAAATTAGGCCCAATAAGACCCAAGCATCAAAGTGGACCGGATCAAGTCTAGTCCAACCTTGAGCCAATTGTCCAATCTGGCCTGGCCTTAGGTCAACCATAGTTGTCCCGAGGTTGACTCAGTTGGAATCTCTATGGGTTTGGGCCCAACCCAAATCAAATCCACTAGAAACAAAAATATACTAGATATAAGAGAGTTAAGTAGCTTTCATGTCTTGCTGCGTATTGTTTAAACATTTTAAAATATTTAATTTTTTTATATAATATATTTATATAGGTTGTATTCGAATGTAGCTATGTCTGGATTTGATTGCTTTTTTCATCCTTAGATCCATACAATTCACAGGCTCTTAAAGGTAGAAAAAATAAAAAAGATGGGTGGCTCTGAGATCCATATGGATCCAATGGTAGAAAAATCATCGAATCTTGCACTTAACTACAATCAAATATAAGTCTATTCAATATTATATATATATATATATATATATATGCATATAATTTTTTGGATTGGATCCGGATTAGATCAAACCTATTTTCTCTATGCCCATGTTTGACCTAAAAATTGAATAGGTTCTATAATTGGACCCCGCCCAGCCCTTTGAGCTAAGAATTTCAGCCTGGTCCTATGATCTTTTGACCGGACTTCGATTAGCCCATGCCCACCCTTACTTGCACCTAACGCTCACTTTCATTTTCTTTATGTTTTATATTGCACCTATCTTCAATTACCAAGGAGCTGTCGTTGGAGTGTGAGTTGTAGGAAAAGTCTTTGTACATCGCCTCCGATACAGCAAATCCTACGTGGGCTACATTGCCCCTCCTTATTGGTCCACATGGATCCTATATGGCCTGACGCGATTGGACAAGATAGCAGGAATACGATGTTACGTTTTGAGCATGACGTCCATTAATAACACTTTTGCAGTCTCTACAGACATGGCAAAGGATATTTTTTCCCTCCAAAATTTTTTCTTGGAAAGGACAACTCGGCTCTTCTTCTTCTTCTTTCGAAGGCATGCTGGTATCATTTCTTCTTATTTCGGGTATCATTTTTTCTACTTCTTCATGCAAAGAATACCCTTACGACACCCTAGGTTTAAGTTTATGATGCCCTAGTTACAAACCTACGATACCCTTCCAAAAAATGCACGCTAAGGAAAAGCTTTACGACATCCCAAGAGAAAATCAGCCAAAAAAAATTATAACACTCCAGGTTTACTTTTAAGATGCCCTAGTTACAAACTTACAACACCCTTGCAAAAAATGCACACTGAGAAAAAGCTTTACAACATCCCAGGAGAAAATTGATCCAAAAAAAGCTATGAAACCCTAGTTTTACTATTAAAACACCCTAGTTACAAACTTACGACACCCATGCATAAAACGCACACTGGAGAAAAGCTTTATGACATCCCAAAAGAAAATTGGCCAAAAAAAACTACGACACCTTGGTTTTACTATTAAGACACTTTAGTTACAAACTTACGACACCAGTGCAAAAGACACATGCTGGAGGAAAGCTTTATGATATCTCAAAAGAAAATCGGTCGAAAAAAAACTATGACACCCCAGTTTTACTAGTAAGACACCCTAGTTACAAATTTACGACACCCATGCAGAAGATGCACGTTGAGGAAAAGCTTTACGACATCCCAAAAAAAATTAGCTGAAAGAAAACTATAATACCCCAGTTTTACTATTAAGACACTCTAGTTACAAACTTACGACACCCATGCATAAAACGCACGCTGAAGAAAAGCTTTACGACATTTCAGGAGAAAATAGGCCAAAAAAAACTATAACACCCTAGTTTTACTATTAAGGCACCCTATTACAAACTTACAACACCTGTGTAGAAGATGCATACTAGGGGAAAGCTTTACGATATCTCAGAAGAAAATCGGTTAAAAAAAAACTACAACACTCCAATTTTACTAGTAAGATACCCTAGTTACAAACTTACAACACCCATGCAGAAGATGCATGCTGGGAAAAGCTTTATGACATTCTAGAAAAAACTCAACCGAAAAAAACTACGATACCCCAGTTTTACTATTAAGACATCCTAGTTACAAACTTATGACACCTGTGCATAAAATGCAGGCTAAAGAAAAGCTTTACAATATCCTAAGAGAAAATTGGCTGAAAAAAAAAACTACGACACCCTAGTTTTACTATTAAGACATCCTATTTACAAACTTACGACACCCATGCACAATACGCATGCTCGGGAAAGCTTTACGGCATCCTAAGAGAAAATAGGCCAAAAAAAAAGCTATGATACCCCAATTTTACTATTAAAACACCCTAGTTACAAACTTACGATACCCGTGCAGAAGACGCACGCTAGAAAAAATGTTTTACGACATCCCAGGAGAAAATTGGTTGAAAAAAAACTATAATACCCCAGTTTTACTAGTAAGACACTATAGTTACAAACTTACGATACCTATGCAAAAGACGCACGCTAGAGAAAAGCTTTACGACATCCTAGAAAAAAAATCGATCAAAAAAAACTACAATACCCCAGTTTTACTAGTAAGACACCCTAGTTACAAACTTACAATACCCATGCAAAAAATGCATGCTGAGGAAAAGCTTTACAACATCGCAAGAGGAAATCGGTAAAAAAAAAACTATGATGCCCTAGTTTTACTATTAAGACACCCTAGTTACAAACTTCCGACACTCGTACAAAAAACGCACACTAAAAAAAAGCTTTATGATATCCCAAAAGAAAATTGGCCCAAAAAAAGCTATGACACCTCAGTTTTACTATTAAGACACTCTAGTTACAAAATTATGACATACAAGCAGAAAATGCATGCTGAAAAAAAGCTTTATGACATCCTAGGAGAAAATCGGCCAATAAAAAACTACGACACCCCAATTTTACTAGTAAGACACCCTAGCTGCAAACTTATGACAACCATGCAGAAGACACATGCTGGGAAAAAACTTTATGGTATCCCAAAAAAAAATTGGCTGAAAAAAAAACTATGATACCCCAGGTTTACTATTAAGACACCCTAGTTACAAACTTATGACACCCATGCATAAAACGTATGCAGGAGAAAAGCTTTACAAAAATTGGCCAAAAAAAAACTACGACAACCTAGTTACAAACTTACAACACTTGTACAGAAGACACACGCTGAGGGAAAGCTTTACGACATTCCAGGACAAAATCAGCTGAAAAAAACTACGACACCCTAGTTTTACTATTAAGACACCCTAGTTATAAACTTACGATACCCATACAGAAGAAGCATGCTAAGGAAAGGCTTTACGACATCCTAGAAGAAAATCGATCGAAAAAAAATGACGACACCCCAATTTTACTAGTAAGACATCCTAGTTACAAACTTATAACACCTATGCAAAAAACGCACATTAAGGAAAAGCTTTACGATGCCCTAGCTTTTAAGATGCCCTAGTTACAAACTTACGACATCCTTGTTAGGCTTTCCAAATAAAATTACAACACCCCAGTTATATTATTATGACACCCTAGGTATAAAATTACGACACCCTAGGTATAAAATTACGACATCACTGTAATATATCTAAAATAGGTAGAAAAATTTTGCGTAACCCTAGTTGTAAAATGACGACACCATAGTTAGACACCTATGTCACCCATTCAGAAAACGTGGGCTGCACGTGGACGGAATGGTATGGGATGCAAGAAGGTATGGTTCCGGATTTGTGATCATGTTGCGTCGCTTTTATCATCTTTTTACACAAAAGGCGTGCCGATATCGTTTCGTCTTCCTCTGAAGGCGGAATAAATAACTTCTAAACCCTAGAGTTCCTTCCATTATTTTTACCTACGCTTTTTCTTTTCTCTTTGGTGGTCGAGTAGCCGCTAGTATCCCAGATTTCCTCCACTGTTTTTTCTTTTCCCTCCATAGAGAATAGTAGTTTTGTGTGTTGACGAAGACCACGAACACAGAAGCACTGCAAGAACGAAATGGCGGAAGGAAGTAGAGCAATGGTTCTTCATTCAAAAGAGAATGACTCTCCTTTAAGTGCTATCCCAAAAGAAGCTACAGAACCAGAAAGAAGTAAATATTACGATGATTCCTTAATTCAGATATTATGACACCCTTCCTCAAAATATTATGACACCCTGCACATATTTAAACCCAAAATAGTTCCATGACTCCCTAGTTCAGATATTATGCCACCCTGCATAATTTTTTTTTAATTTGATAATTTTTTTCCCGTATGTTTTAGTTGACTTAGGAATTATTCCAGTCCCTACAGTGAAGGCTTCATAGCTGTTTAAAAACTATTGCAAGCTGGCAGTGTACATTTAGAATGTGTGAAAGATGGGTTTTAATACACTCCATATAGAATAATCCGAATGACCCCATTTGGTGCCTTCGTTGACATGCAGGCATTCTTAGTCGATAGGTGACTGCTTGTAGATATAATAAAATGTCACAATGGAGATGACGAGTTTATTTTTTGTGGTAAGGCGATCACATTTAATACCAACGAAGTCGCACTGATTTTGGGTCTTCCATCTCATTAAAAAAAGATCGATATGTCATACCAATTGTATAAGGAAAGGTTATTTAGATGATTTGGCCGGGCATTAAATCTTCGCTAAAAGGGGCTAGAGGAGTTAATAAATGAACTCTAATAATCCAAGTACAAGAGGATGTTGAGGACACTGTTAGACTTTGGATCGCCTATATGTTTGTAATATTTTTGACTCCAAAGTCTAATTAGACATGTTACGATATCTTATACAGTACTTGGATGATTTAACTCAACTGTAAAGTGGTGCAGGCACCAGGATCAGATAAAGGTTACTGAGCTTATTATGGATTTTTGATCGATGTAGTTAGACTTTTGATTCTTGTCAATCCATTTGAGTCCAGAGTCATTATGGATTTCTTACTTTATGTCAGTTTGACTTTAAGTCATGTGATCAAGTTTTGTTAGTATGAGTCCAGTGATTTTTATTTGAGTCAAGTCAAGATTTATTAAGTTAAAGTGTAAGAAGTTGAAGACCTAATATCATGAAGGACCACATTTAGTGTGCCACCTTAGCAGCCACATGAATCCCAGTCAAAGTAGGTGTCATCTACTCAATTAGGGCATCCCAGGATTTTCATAAAGTTATCTCAGCATAAAAAGAAGCAAATAAGCCCCCTATGGAAGATGACTTGCTACCCACCCCTTATAAAAAGCAGAATATGGCATCATCCCCTGATTTTTTTTTCTTATTTCAAGATGTTGCCTATCTCCTTATTTGGAAACAATATGGTGCCTTTATTTTTTTTATGTAATTTAAGGGTTAAGGTTTATTATAAAACCCCTCCTTCTTGTAGAGGATAATTGATGATTAATGAAAAAAAAGAGTCTTCTTCTTCTATTTTCCTGTGCTTCGAGCATTGACACTTCGTGATGAAGAGGGTGAGAGGCTCAATAAATATCCATTTCAACAACTGTTCCAAGCATCCCAGCCCCAAGATGCCAAGGTGCTACGATCCTTAGATGAAGTCCTCCTTGCCTTTGAAATCATTTGAAGAAAAGATGAAACATCCACGAGAGCATAGTTTCTTCTTCCAGGCGCCCATTCTGAGTTGTGTGATCCAATATTTTAGGAAGAAGACCATCATTGCCTAGTAATCAGACTCATCCATTCTCATAAGTTCTATTTTGTTGAAGAAAGAGTATGTTCTAAGTAGTGATTTCTCAACCTTAGGATCCCGTTTTCTTTATTACTTAGTGAATCATATTCTGCAGATAGTTACTTTACTCTTCACATATTTATTCTTTGTTTATTCTTACTCATTTCGGAAATTAAAGTACCTTAAAATCTGAATAATTACTCTGTGTTAATCTCTTGCATGGTACATCCCATATCTGTTTGGTATCAGAGCCCGACTAGGACATGTTCATGCATAGTGCTGAAATTTTGTACATGCTAAAAAAAGAAAAAATTGCATTGTTTAGGATTTTACGCCTCTTGAGTGGGTATACAAAAGTATACTGTCATGACCCATAGGAGTAGTGAGCTATGGCCAGACATGAGACCCTTAGGTTAAAGTTTTCATGTGCTAATTTCTGGTTGATGTGTGATTGCTTGAACTAATTGATTTTTTTAGCACATTGAACACCCCATTTATCTTTGCATCCATCAATCATCTAATTAATCTTCATTAAATCTATAATTTTCTTCTTATTTTTATATTTACAATATAATATATATATATCTGTATATTTTACTTTAGGTTTTCATATATGTGTGTGCATGCGTCACTGAATTCACTTAAGGGCAATTTCTCTATCTCAGGTAAGGGAAGGATTTCATCACCATTCCTTGGGCCCAAAATAACCACCCTTATCTCTATCCCAAGCCTAATTAAAATTGAGTAGAAATCTAAAGCAAAGCTAGGGATGCCCACATGGTTGAGTTCCAAGTATTGTAATGAAACTAGTGCACTCAATCCTTCAATTATTTCTTGAAAGTGGTGTCTAAGGCTAGGGGTCCAACGACAAATGCCTTAAGCGAACTTGTGGTTCTCTAATTAAGTCCCTACCAGAGCGGGGGAGCCTTCCATAACCCCACCTCTTACCTGACCAGTGGAAAGGATAATTGTTGAGTTGATTGTAAGTTGAGTTGATTCATTCTACTTGAGCTTCTAGGTCTAGAAACCCTAAAATGAATTTATGTATTGCATGACCACCAGGTCAGGAGCCCATTACCATTAGCCCCGAGCCTAATCTAGTTTAACCATGGAATCTAATCTCGAAACCCAATTGAGGGCCGTTACTTAACAGCTTGCCCAATTGAACCATAGGTTCACCCAAATGGAGACACGGGTAGGGACCATAGAAGAAGCCCATGAGACCCATACTGAGCATGAGTTTGAGACACCTCTCAACCCTAGAAGAGCACCACGCCATAACCCAATCTTAGAGCTTAATCAGAGGAGACATAAATCATGATTTTATGGAGCAAGATGAGAGAGCCATTAGGAACATTAGGTCAGAAGCACCTATATTTGATGGCAGTCTTGACCCTAAGGTATACACTGATTGGGAAGGAGATATGGATAAGTACTTTAAGTGGTATGAAATGTCTGAAGAGAAGAAGTTTAAGTTTGCTAAACTCAGGTTAGTTTGTCAGGCTAGACTATACTGGAGGAATGTTGAAAGGATAACTAGGTAAATGGGAGACATACCCATAGCTACCTGAAGAGCCATGAAATTTAAGCTTAGGAAAAAGTATCTCTCAATATCACCATAGACTTTTAGATCAATGGCAGAGGCTGAATCAGGGAAGCAAGACTGTATCTGAATACATAGCCAAATTTGATGAATATATCATGAGGTGTAGCATAGATGAATATGAAGCTGTGACCCTATCTAGATTTAGGGCTGGACTATGTGAGAACATTCAGAGAGAATTATTTTTAAGAGAAGTTCATGATCTTGAATAGGCTTATCAGATAGCTAGAGACTACAAGAGATTCCAAAGGGGATCCATAATCCATCGATCTGAACCCACTAGGAATGGTACCCCTAATCAAAAACCAGAGTCTAGTCAAAGTGCACCCAAGCCGACCTACTCCTAGCATCCCATTGATCCGCAAGGAAGATAAGGGTAAGTCACCTGAAGTTTAGAGGAATCCTAATCCTAATGCTCCTTGTTTTAGATGTCATAAGTTGGGATATGCTAGTCAATGCCCAACCCTAGGATCTTATTTTCTTTATTACTTAGTGAATCGTGTTCTACTAATAGTTACTTTACTCTTCGCATATTCATCCTTCGTTTATTCGTACTCATTTTGGAAACTAAAGCACATTAGAATCTGAATCATTGCTCTACGTTAATCTCTTGCATCGTACATCCTGCATCAGTTTGGTATCAGAGCATAGTACAATCCGATCCCTACACATAGGAAAAAATACAGAAAATTGGGACCTTTTGTTACTTAGAGCTGAATTTGCCTACAACAGTTTAGTTAATAAGACCATAGGCAAGAGTCCATTTGACATTATCCATGATTATAAGCCTAATAGGCCCATAACCTAATCTCTTTGCCCATACAAGCACGAGTCTCTGACTCAGCTGAATCATTTGCACAACATGTTAGAGATTTGCATAAGAAAATTATCAATAAGATTAATTTGAACAATGATACCTATAAAAAATTGATTAACTCCTGAAAGAGAGTTAAAGAATTTGCTGATGCAGGACCGATTCGCATGCAAATAAATTTTATATGATTAATAATTGTAGTTGATTAGTCTTTCAAAGTAATAGCCTAAGAGGGATTCAAGAAAACTCATAGTAACTTGCACGCAAAACAGTTCCACAGAAAAGTAAAGAAGAAAGATCGTCGAGGCTAAGAAGCTCCGATAGGGCTTGCTCTCCCAAAATAAAGCTACTAGCATATTAGAGAGGGTGCACCTGGCAGGATGAGGAGATCGAGATGCTGAAGGGGTCGCTCTGCCTGGCGAATGCGTCCTGGATGACCAAGCCTTCAGCCTGTGGATCTGCGGCTAAGTATCCGCTGATCTGGATGGTGATCACCTTGAATCCTGGTTTCGTAGTTACTGAGGGACCTATAAGAACACCATCCAAGGGTTAAAGAACAAGAGAGAAAAGTCAGATTAGAGGCAAAGAGGTAAGAAAGAAGTAGAGAAGGAGGGGCAGTCAAGAAGCTCTTGTGCGTCCACTAGAGAAAAATAAGGGCAACAGCCAGGGTTTCTTCTGGAGATTAGGATGTTGGCACGCACAGGAAAAAGGAATCAAGAGCACCAGAGAACCAAATAACAAAACTCACAATAACTCAAAACTGGATTGATTGACTAATAATTCAAAGATGTATAATTCATACAAAAGGGTCTCTTTTATAGAACAAGAGACTTAGGGCCCAAGTAAATACAGATATGAAAAGAAAAGAGGCGTCCACTTTCTTCCTAAAGTGTGGATTAGATTACATGGAAAAAAAACTTCATACCATACAAATCCCTTTCAAAAAGGCAATTTATGGGCAATAAAGGACATCCCTTTGCTGCTTCTTTGGGCTGAATTCTTCAAATAGGGTTGCATGATTTGGGGGATTGAGGCTTATCTTGTTGACCTGCTTGCTCTGCTAGGTGGCATATGGAATGCTTGTGCTGGAGGGTGGTAGGTGTGTGGCTGGCATGTTCTTATATAGGTATGGCGCCGACTTAAATTTAGCAGCTGCTCTGTTTGACTGTGATGGCCTTGTCTTCTGCTCCAATATTGGTGTCTCCTCTTGTAAGCTGAATGAACTTAATACAATACCAACTGGACTGGATACATATAAGACCAAATGGACTTAAATTGACCCAAGCTCATAATGAGCTGACTCAATATGACCCAAACCCTAATAACAAGTACCAACTTAAAAGACAGGACTCAAATGCCCAAACAAAAATAAAATTGGACACATTAAAATAAAATAAAATAAACCTAGTTTCCAACTGAATCAAATCCTACAAACCTAATCAGATATCCACATAGGATTAAGAATCCTCTACTTGATCCTAGTGCCCACACCAATTCTTCCGGGGTGGAAGGAACTCAACCCAGTCGAGTATGGGTCGCTCTGGCTCTGGTAGCTCTCTAGGAGGTCTGGGCTGAGGCGTTGCAAGTCCTCTCGAGTAATCCATGAATCATCAGATTCGGGGCGACCCTGCCATCGGACCAGATAGCATTGGTAACCGTAGTTCCGGGTTAATGGCTTGATCATCCAGGATACGCTCGATCCGCTCTTCTCACTCAGGTAAAATTGGTGGTGAACACTCCTGGGTAGGTTCGCTCATAAAAGGAGGGCTAGGTCCAAAGTACTCACTAAAATCGCTGTCGGTTCCCTATATTATACTAGGTTTGCAATATTAAGGTTGAGCTAATGCCCCAATCTGAGGGATGATCTAGCACATAGGCATTGGGTCCTACCTTATCTATTACTTTAAAGGGGCCAGCTCCGCGAGCGTGAAGTTTCTTAACGGTCCCTGGCGGAAACCATTCAGGCCTAAGCCTAACCATGATAGAATCCCCTACACTGAACTCTTTGGCTCTTCTTCGAAGTTAGCCAGTCTTTTATAAGTTTCATTACTTAGATTTATTTTATCACTAATGTCGTTATGTAAGTCTCTGATATGCTGTGCAAATGCTTGTGCGAACTATGAGACTCGTGTGTGGAGGGATAAAGAAATTAAATCAAGTGGATATTAGGCTTGTACCCATGACTATCTCAAATGGACTCTTGCCCGTAGACCTGTTCACTGAGCTGTTGTAGGCAAACTCTGCATGAGATAGCAATAGATCCTATGTTCCTAGGTGTTCACCTACAAGGCACCTAAGAAGGTTTCCTAGACTACAGTTCACCACTTCAGTTTGTCCATCCATTTGGGGGTGAAAGGCTGAAGAAAAATTAAGTTTGGTCCCTAACAGATGCCATAGCATTTTTTAAAAGTAACTGGTGAACCTAACATCCCTATCAGAAATAATGGTCTTGGGTAGGCCATGGAGCTTGACCACACTGTCTAAGAAAAGTCGGCTATCCTAGATACGTCAAAGGTTTGCGAACAAGGGATGAAGTGTGCCATCTCAGAGAACCTATCGACCACTACAAAGATGGAGTCATGCTTCTTCTGGGTCTTAGGTAATCCTAGAATGAAGTCCATACTAAGGTCTTGCCAAGGATGATCAGCACTGGCAAAGGAGTATATAGGCCGGTGTTTGCTTCTGCTGTTTTGCAATAGCACAAGTTCAACATCGGGCTGCTATCAGGGCAACGAGCATTTTTAATCCTGGCCAATAAAATTGGTCTCTATTACTAGGATAGTCTTATTTCTTCCAAAATGACCAGCTAATCCCCCAGCGTGCATTTCCAGACTAGAAACTCTCTAAGTGACGTCCTAGGGATACAAAGTCTATTGCCCTAAAAGGTAACCATCCTGGATGGTATAATCTCCACTAGTACGGATGGTCCTAGCTGAAGGGTCTTATGAATTTCACCAAAGTCAGGGCAAGTCTCAAACTCATCTTTTATCTGGTTGAACCCTATAACTTCGGTGCTAATAGTACTCAACAATAAAGACTTACGGCTTAGGACGTCTGCTACCTTATTTTCTACCCTGGCATGGTGTTTTAGGACAAAAGTGTATGCATGAATGTATTCAACCCATTTTTTGTGCCTAGAATTGAGCTTCTTTTGGGAGTTTAGAAATTGAAGTGCCTCATGATTCGAAAATAAAACAAACTCTTGCGGTAGTAAGTAATGTCTCCAATACTTAAGGGCCTATACTACACATAAAATTCCTTATCATAGGTGGAATATCTAAGTTTAGCTTCATTCAGTTTTTCACTAAAGAAAGCTATGGGATGATTTTCTTGGCTTAACACTCCACCTATGCCTATTCCCGATGCATCGCACGCAACCTCAAACACTTAAAAAGTCTGGAAGTCTAAGTACGTGTGCATGAGTCATCCTATCCTTAAGCTCTAGGATGGCCTTATTAGCTGACTTAGTCCACTCGAAATTACCCTTCCTAATGCAATCAGTGATGGGTGCGACGATGGTGCTAAATCCCCTAATGAATCTCCTATAAAAGGTTGCTAGGCCATGGAAGCTACAGACATCGTGGACATTCATGGGTACTGGCCACTCTACAATCGACCTAACCTTTTCAGGATCTGCTGAGATACCTTCTGGGGTTACTACAAAACCTAGAAAGATAACCCTATGCATCATGAAATCACACTTCTTAAGGTTTGCATAAAGGCTATTCTCTCTAAGGTTCAGACTGATTAATCTGAGATGGTTAAGATGGTCCTCTTTGGTCTTGCTATAAATTAATATATCATCAAAATAGACCACTAAGAATTTTCTCATGTACTCTTTCAGGACCTGGGTCATGATTCTCATAAATGTACTGGGTGCATTTAAAAGTCCAAAAGGTATCACGATCCATTCAAACGGACCATCTCTAGTCTTAAATGCAGTCTTTCACTCATCTCTTGGTCTAATTCTAACCTGATGGTAACCACTCTTAAGGTCTATCTTGGAAAAGATGGTGGCACCTGTCATCATGTCTAACATGTCATCTAATCTGGGGATAGAAAATATATTTGATAGTGATTTTATTGATGGCCCTACTATCCATGCACATTCTTCAGGTACCATCCTTCTTAGGGGTTAAGAGTATAGGAAATGCACAAGGGCTTAAGCTCTCCCTAATGAATCCTTTCCTAAGTAATTCTTTCACTTGGTTCTATAATTCTTGATGCTCAGTGGGGTTCATCCTATAATGGGAAGGTTTGGGAGGATGGATCCTGGGATCAGGTCAATGGCGTGTTGGATGTCTCTCAAGGGTGGTAACTGATCAGGCAACTCTTCAAGGAAGACATCCTTAAATTCCTCTAGGGTCTCAATTACTTCAGTGGGTTATTCCTTTTGGATTGATTCATGGATCTCTTTAGTGATCAAAATCCAAATAGAGTTACCCACAGTGATGTCCTTTTCTAATTCTTTAGCTTTAATCATATTAACTCTCAGCTTACTATCCTTAAGGCTACTAGATCCTTTCTTGATTGGGTCCCTAGGTGGAACTGGATGTATTACATACTTGTTTCATTATGTTTAAAAGAGCAAATGTTGGATCGACCAAACAAGGTGGCATCGTGATCATAAATCCAAGGTTGACCTAATATCATACTACTAACAACCATAGGAATGATATCGCACTTGATCTTTTCTTCATAATTTTGCAATTTAATTAGTATTTGGCATCTAGACTTGATTGGGATAGAGGTGGAATCTACCCACGAGACCTTATAGGGACTAGGATGAGGAATTGTGGTCAATCCTAGTGATTTAACTGTATTGGCAGAAACGACATTGACACAAATTCCGCTATCAACTATTATCTTGAGCACCTTATCCCCTATCTTAACAAAAGTCTATAGGATGATAGTCCTACGACAATCTTCCTGATCCTTAGTTTGAGTCTGGGTCAAGATACATCTAACCACTCCTAGTAGATCTTCAGAATCAAATATTTCCTCCTCTCCATCATACTCATCTATCAGATGGGTATCAGCCTCATAGACCTCTCTCTCAGGCTCAACTAGGGGCTCAGATTCAGTCTTAGGTAACTCATCTATATGAAGGGATCTGACCGGGCACTGGCTGATCATATGTCCTGGTTTGTTGCATCTAAAGCATTTGAACTGAGGGTTGGGATTTTTTTGGACCTTTACAGATTTGCCCTTATCCTCTCTCTGAGTTATAGGGGTACTATTCTAGGCTCGACTCAACTCAGTTCGGCTTGTACTGGGTCGGTTAGTATTGGGTCGACTCTGGTAAGTCTGACGGGGGTCTGAGTACTGGGTAAGTTTGGGATGACTAAGATAGGCCTGGCTAGATCCTGGATATGGGCTAGGGCTCTTGGTAGCCTCTGATCTACGATAGGGTGGCCCTCTCTGAAAACGTTCATAATCCCTAGCAACTTGCTAAGCTTCATCTAAATCGTGTACCCTTCTCAAGTAGAGTTCTCTTTGAATATATGCTCTCAGGCCATACCTAAACTTGGATAGGGTGACTTCCTCAGACTGAACGATATTATACCTCATGGTATACTCTTGGTATGTAGCAATGTATGCATTCACAGTTTTGCTACCCTGAATTAAGCCCTGCCATTGGTCCAATAAGCTCTGGTCATACGATGTGGGGACATAATTGGACCGAAGTCTAGCCTTCATGGCACACCAGGTGACTATGGGGTCCCTACCCTCTAGTGCTTGACTTCGCTCTATAGTGGCCCAGTATAACTTAGCCTGTCGTACTAACTTAAGCTTGGCAAATCTAAACTTACGCTCCTTAGATATGTCATACCAATCAAAGTACTAGTCCATCTCTTCCTCCCAATCTAGGTAGTCCTTAGGGTCTATAGAGCTATCGAAAGTAGGTGCTTCAAGTCTGACACTTCTAAAGGCTCTTTCTTCTTGGTATACTGCCTCATGATTGGGTCTCTTAGGGAGGACATCTAGGACTGGATTACGTCGAGGTGGTCTCCTAGGCCCATCCCCAAAGTGAGGATCATGATGTGGAGGTCCCCTAGGGTTTGGCCTTATGTAGAGGTCAGGCTGTTGGGCTCTCCTAGGATGAGGTGGGGTGTCATGATCAGACTCAGTGTGGGCGTCATGGGCTTCTTCTAGGATTCCTAACCTAGTTTCGAATGGATCAAACCTAGGCCCTAATCTAGCCTCAGATTGCTTGATATCTTGGTTCATTCGAGCTAGTTGTTCAGTGATGATCCTTAAGTGATCCTCAATATTTTGATTAGCCATGGGTTCAGCTTGTAGTGGAGGTGGTGACGGGCAGAAAGATGCTCCTGATCTAGTGCACATGCAAACATAATCAAACACATAAGACTCAGACTGACTCGAACTATGGTATGCTAGACCTAGTTATCCAAAGTAAAGGATTTGGCTTAATGCAAGCCAATCTAACAGTAACTCTTCAATTGGCCAGTTGGGACAGGTGGGAGGGAGGAGGCTCGTCCTGCAAATTGTAATTGCAGGTGCCTAATTAGAATAATCCCAACACTCCGCTTAAGTCATTTGACATTTGACCTCTCTTCTAGACACAATTTTAGAGCACACGCCAGATTGATTTGTACTAGTCTCGGTCCAGTACACTAGACTGACTATTGGTGTCCCTAGCCCTCTAGGGCAAATGTCAATTAAGTTGCTACTCAGTTTTAGATTAGAGGCTTAGGGTCGGAATGCACGAATGATTGTTTTGGGCCAAGGAAGGGGTCTCAATCCCTCTCTTATCTGACATCAATGAGAGCCCTTAAGAGTAATTTAATGCAGATGAATGATATGCAAAACACAAACCCTAATCCAAAAATCTATAAATAGCAATAAATCTAATTTTTTTTACAGATTGAATTAAATTCTTAGAAAATAATAAAAAATACTTTAAATTATAATAAATCTATAGAAATAAATTTCATAATTTTTAATGTGTATGCGGGCAAAAATAATTCAATTAACAAAATCTTAGGAATTTTCATATTTTCAGGTATGCAATTAATTCACAGATCGAATTAAATTATCAAAAAATAATAAAAAATACTTTAAATTATAAAGAATCCAAAAAAATAAATTTTTTAATTTTTTAATGTGTATATAGGTAAAAATAATTTAATTAATAGATAATATACTAATAATAACATGAATTAAAAATCAAGCCCGAACCATGCTCTGATACAAAACTGATGCAGGACCGATTCACATGCAAATAAATTTTATGTGATTAATGATTGTAGTTGATTAGTCTTCCAAAGTAATAGCCTAAGAGGGATTCAGAAAAACTCATAGTAACTCCGCACGCGAAACAGTTTCACAGAAAAGTAAAGAAGAAAGATCGTCGAGGCTAAGAAGTCCAGGTAGGGCTTGCTCTCCCATAATAAAGCTACTAGCAGATTAAAGGTGGTGTACCTAGTAGGATGAGGAGATCAAGATGCTAAAAGGGTCGCTCTGCTGGCGGATGCGCCCTGGATGACCAAGCTTCGAGCCCATAAATCTGCGGCTAAGTATCCGCTGACCTGAAGGGTGATCATCTTGAATCCTGGATTCGTGGTTACTGAGGGACCTACAAGAATACCATCCAAGGGTTAAAGAATAAGAGAGAAAAGTCAGATTAGAGGCAAAGAGGTAAGGAAGAAGTAGAAAAGGAGGGGCGGTTAAGAAGCTCTTGGGCATCCACTAGAGGAAAACAAGGGCGGCGGCCAGGGTTTTTTCTGGAGATTGCGATGTTGGCACGCGCAGAAAATGAGAATCAAGAGCACCAGAGAACAAAATAACAAAACTCATAATAACTCAAAACTGGATTGATTGATTAATAATTCAAAGATGCATAATTCATACAAGAGGATCTCTTTTATAGAGCAAGAGACTTAGGGCCCAAGTAAATACAGATATGAAAAAAAAAGAGGTGCCCACTTTCTTCCTAAAGTGTGGATTAGATTACATGAAAAAAAAATTCATGCCATACAAATCCCTTTCAAAAAGGTAATTTATGGGCAATAAAGGGCATCCCTTTGCAACTTCTTTAGGCTAAAATTCTTCCAAATAGGGTTGCATGATTTGGGGGATTGAGGCTTATCTTATTGACCTGCTTGCTTTGCTAGGTTGCGTGTGGAATGCTTGTGCTGGAGGGTGGCAAGTGTGTGGCTGGCATGTGACTTTATGTAGGTTTGGCACCAACTTAAATTTAGTAGCTGCTCTGTTTGACTGTGATGGCCTTATCTTATGCTCCAATACTAGTGTCTCCTCTTGTAAGCTGAATGAACTTAATACAATACCAACTGGATTGGACACATATAAGATCAACTGGACTCAAATTAACCCAAGCTCATAATGAGCTGACTCAATATGACCCAAACCCTAATAACGAGTACCAACTCAAAAGACAAGACTCAAATGCCCAAACAAAAATAAAATTGGATCCAAATTAAAATAAAATAAAATAAACCTAGTTTCCAACTGAATTAAACCCTATAAACCTAATCAAATATTGATAGAGGATTAAGAATCTTTTGCCTGATCCTGATGCCCACACCATTTGCTGAGGGAGATTATGTGATAATTAGGCTTAGACCTGAGTGGTTTTCTTCGGGGACCATAAAAAAGTTACATACCCGTGGGGCTGGACCCTTCAAAGTGATAAAGAAAGTTGGACCTAATGCCTATGTGCTTGAGTTACTATCTGAATTTGGCATTAGCTCAACCTTCAATATCTCAGGCCTAGTTGAGTATAAGGAGCTAGCGATGCTAGCTAGTGAGCCATTTGAACCCGATCCTATTCTTAGGAGTGAACCCATACCTGAGTGTCCATCAATAAATTTATCTGAGTGTAGAAAGGATTGAGCGTATCCTAGAAAACCAAGCTATTACTATCCGGGATAAAGGCTACCAACAATATTTAGTTCGTTGGTAAGGATGACCAGAATCTGAGAATTCATGGATCACTCGATAGGATCTACAGTGCCTCGACCCAGACCTATTGGAGCGGTACTAGAGCCGAATTGACCCTTACTTGACAGGATCAAGTTCCTCACATTTTGAAAGAATTGGTACGGGCATTAGGATCAGGCAAAGCTTACTGAGCTCATTATGGATTTCTAATTTATGTAGTTAGATATTTGATTCCTGTCAATCCATTTAAGTCCAGAGTCATTATTTTTCTTACTTTATGTTGGTTTGACTTTAAGTCCTGTAATCAAGTTTTGTCAGTATGAGTCCAGTGATTTTTATTTGAGTCAAGTCAAGATTTATTGAGTCAAAGTGTAAGAAGTTGAAGACCCAAGACTATAAAGGACCACATTCAGTGCGCCACCTCAGTAGCCATATGGAATTCCAGTCAAAGTAGGCACCATCTACTCAATTAGGGCATCCTAGAATTTTTATAAAGTCATCCCAGCATAAAAGGAAGCAAATAAGCCTCCTATTGAAGGTGACTTGCCGCTCACCCCTTATGGAAAGCAGAATATGGCACCATCCCCTGATCTCTTTCACTTGTTTCAAGATGTCGCCTATCTCCTTATTTGGAAACAATATGGCGCTATTATTTTCTTTTTTTTATGTAATTCAAGGGTTAGGATTTATTATAAAATTTGCTCCCTTCTTCTTGTAGAGAACAATTGATGATTAATGAAAAAAAGGAGTCTTCTTCTATTTTTCTATGCTCCTAAGCATTAACACTTCGTGAGGAAGAGAGTGAAAGGCCCAACAAATACC